>OZ036003.1:3354030-3688289 GCA_964035015.1 Corallium rubrum
CACCAGTCACCAGTCACCAGTCACCAGTCACCAGTCACCAGTCACCAGTCACCAGTCACCAGTCACCAGTCACCAGTCACCAGTCACCAGTCACCAGTCACCAGTCACCAGTCACCAGTCACCAGTCACCAGTCACCAGTCACCAGTCACCAGTCACCAGTCACCAGTCACCAGTCACCAGTCACCAGTCACCAGTCACCAGTCACCAGTCACCAGTCACCAGTCACCAGTCACCAGTCACCAGTCACCAGTCACCAGTCACCAGTCACCAGTCACCAGTCACCAGTCACCAGTCACCAGTCACCAGTCACCAGTGATTAGTGATTAGTGATTAGTGATTAGTGATTAGTGATTAGTGATTAGTAATTAGTAATTAGTAATTAGTAATTAGTAATTAGTAATTAGTAATTAGTACTTAGTACTTAGTACTTAGTACTTAGTTCTTAGTACTTAGTACTTAGTACTTAGTACTTAGTACTTAGAACTTAGTACTTAGTACTTAGTACTTAGTACTTAGTACTTAGTACTTAGTACTTAGTACTTAGTACTTAGTACTTAGTACTTAGTACTTAGTACTTAGTACTTAGTACTTAGTACTTAATACTTAGTAATTAGTACTTAGTAATTAGTAATTAGTAATTAGTAATTAGTAATTAGTGATTAGTGATTAGTGATTAGTGATTAGTGATTAGTAATTAGTAATTAGTAATTAGTAATAGTAATAGTAATAGTAATAGTAATAGTAATAGTAATAGTATAGTATAGTATAGTATGAAAGTTAGAGGTCTAATTTTGTAATTAGACCTCTAACTTTCATACTACATAGTCCCCGAGCCCGGGCGTAGGGCCGAAGGCCCGGAGCCCGGGTGAGGGTGCTAATTTCGACGTGCGTGGAGTCCACTTTACACGCGAGATGAAAAGCCGAAAGCAATTCTGAAACCTGTTTGTATATATGTTATCAAATCCACAACTTGCGCAGTTCGAATAGCAGGGTACTGGTAACTAACCTGTTAAATTATTCAAATTATTTAAATTTACGTC
The DNA here is from genome assembly GCA_964035015.1 of Corallium rubrum. Lineage (NCBI taxonomy): Eukaryota > Metazoa > Cnidaria > Anthozoa > Scleralcyonacea > Coralliidae > Corallium > Corallium rubrum. Next base: position 3,355,072 of record OZ036003.1, read on the forward strand.
AGCAAATATATAATTTATAAGTTCGGTTGGATTACGAAATAGTTTTTCAACGATCATGACGAAAGAAATCTTTGCCAGAAAAAATGGTTTCAGCTAAAATGCTAAAATGTACGTCAATATTACTATGGAAAAAGACAAAAGAAAGAAGACTAACAAGAGATGTGGCAGCGAGAAAAAGACAACAATACCATTGGAAAAAGCCTAAAAATTTTAAAATACGATAAAGACCGAAAACGGTGCCGACCGAAATGTAAAACTGAAAGAAGAAGGATGTGTCCTGAAACTGTTCAAAGCCGGTAAGGAATTTTGCTCTGGTGTATTCTACATAACTCGAGAGGGAACAATGAGGAAATTTTGAAACAAACGGCTTTTTACATCATGAAGAGAACTGAATGATGCCTTGTCATATTTAATTTAAGTTTATGTGTCAACAACGAAAAAAAGTACGAAACCGCGAACGAGAAAAACAATCTGAAAAGACTAGACTGAATTGCCAGTGTTTGTGGTGACAAAAGCAGAAGAAAGTTTAACGGTAGGAGATTCGTATTACTATTTACCAGTTTAGCTGAGTTAAATCGGAAGAAATCTTGAAAATGAAAATTAACATAAATAATATTTTGTCTGGAATTGTCTTTGAACGCTAGGACATTGACATTGTGTCTTCTCTTGGCCATTGTTTATATATGATATATTTTTGAATGAAAATTTGTTATTTGCTTCATCTCGTTGTTTGTTTGTTTTTTAACATTGACTTTGCATGTTCTTTCGGTGTTTCAATACATGACTACAGATGAACCTTGCTAACTAATTTTCTGGGATGTTTTCTGATCTGTGTGTCATTTATAATAAAACAAAAAACAGAAATTAGGGGGGGGGGTAGGGGGGGTTAAAAAATGCATATAAAGCGGGCGAGGGGTTGTTGCGTTCATGTATTTCTAGTAATATAGTAAATATAAAGTATAGTAAAACACATCTATTTGACTATTTACAAATCGTTTTCATATGCTATTATCTAAAAATGTGAGTAGTGATTTTACTTTCAAAGGACATGAGGGAGTTGCTCTCCCTAACTTCTTTTGGTAAAGAATTCCAAATGTATGCCCCGTCAAACATGAAGCTTTTTTTCATGCTATTAGTACGCGGCTGTGGTAAGCAGAGTACTTGAAATGTCTCGAAGTTCATAATTTGACATTTCACTTTTGAAGGTAAATAATTCAGTAAGTGATTTAGGACCCATTTTGTTAAACAATTTAAACATCAGTTTTGCCTTAGCCTTTTTCCTTTCTGCTTTAAGTGGCTCCCAGCCTAAAGCACCTAAAGCAACCAAATGATCTACATCATTGCTCATGTTCATTATGATTCGAGCAGCTCTGTTTTGGAGCTTTTGGAGGCGTTTTGATTGCGTTTCACCAAACACATCCCATACTTCACAGCAATAAGTAAAGTATGAGCGAACAATAGAATTATATACAGAAACAAGCGTATTTTTCTCAACAAATTATTTTATTCGACGAAGAGCTGATATTCCTGATGCTATTTTCTTGCAAATGTTTTCAGTATTATTCTTCCAAGACAAATACTGGTCAACAGTCACTCCAAGAGTTTTGCAATCATAAACTTGTTTAATTGGTTTGTTTTCTATGATAACGTTGGGCTGTTTATTTGAAATACTTTTTATCATTGGTTTAGATCCAATTAACATAGATTCAGTTTTGGCTACATTTAAACTTAGTTTATTTGCAATTAACCATTTCCTAAGGTTTTCTAAATCAGAATTCATTGCAGCTTCAACATCATTTATAGATTCTCCAGCAGCTGTTAGGTTTGTATCATCAGCAAACAATCGAGGTTTGGTTTTGTTTAAACACTGAGGCAAGTCATTAATATATAATAAAAAGAGTGATGGCCCTAAAACAGAGCCTTGTGGCACACCACACTTAACCAACCGCTCCGATGAAATAGTTCCATTTACTTGGCATTTTTTGGCCATTTTTATAAAGAGGTGATACTCTTGTCATTTTCCACTCATCAGGAAAAGTGCATAGTGCAATAGCCTGATTAAGGATATAAGTTAATGAACTGGAGATAGCAGGTGCTGCTAGTTTTAAAATTTTACTTGAAACTTTGTCAATGCCAGTGGCTTTTGCACTAGAAAGGCCACGCAGGAGATGGTAAACTTTGTTGGTAGTAATTGTCTCAAATGCTGTGAATTCTGATTTAGGTTTCTTAATATATTCTTGAAATTGTAATTTGAGGTATCAATTTTGCTAGCTAAGTCAGGACCAATATTTGAAAAGAACTCATTGAAGCCCTCTGCAATGTCTTCAGAATTTATTAAATTTTTTCCACTTATATTCAACTCATTTACTTTTGTTGGTTTGTTTTGTCTGCCTAGTAAGTTGTTTATTGTTTTCCAAGCCTCTTTTGGATTATGTTTTTGACCAGCAATTCTCTTGGAGTAATAATCTTTTTTGGCTTTTCTTATTTCTATATTTACTTTATTTCTGGTTTGTTTATACACTACCCAATCTGCTTCAAGGTTTTTCACAATGGCTTTCCTCTTAAATCTATCCCTCTTATTTATAAGCTTTTTGATCTCACTAGTAATCCAAGGGACTTTTTTTTATCTGATCTTTGTTTGTTGAATGGGTGCATGCTTATTTAGTACTTCCTCATACAAATTCTTCCAAATCTCCCACATAGCATTTGGATTATCTGTGAAAAAGTACACATACTCCCCCATCGAAGTTTTTCATATTTCTAATTTCCACTATGTTTTCATCTTGTTTCTTAGAAATATGGATTTTTCTGATGGCAAATACCAAATTATGATCACTGATTCCTGTATGAATGACACCAGAATCTGAGATTTTCTCTGGTGTATTAGTAACTATATGATCAAGGAAGGCTGGAGGTTGTCATGGTTACCCGAGTAGCTTCCTTAATCAATTGTGACAATTGATACAATTCATACAGCGATTTTATTTTCTTGGTTGGTGTATCAGATTCTATTTTGAACATGTTGCAATTTAAATCACCAAGAATATACATTTCTTTATTTTCATCATCAATCGCTTTGATTAATTTTTCAAAATTTTCAAAATTTTCAAAGAAATCATGTGGTGAATTTGGTGGTCGATAAATAGTTGCAACCAAAAATGGTCGACTATGTGGCTTCATAATTTCTACACAAACAGCCTCCAATTCAGAGGGGAAAAGATCATTTCTTATTTTATAGTTGATGGAGCTACGCAAGTAGATACAAACTCCACCCCCATTTCTTGATCTGTCTTTTCTAATAATATCATAGCCATCAAGGTCGATCATATTATCATCTATATTTAAATCAAGTCGTGTCTCATTAAAGCCAATCAGGTCAATGTGTTTGTTGGACATTGAGTAACGTATTTCATCAATCTTTTTAGGCAAACCGACAATGTTTAGCAAAGCCATCTTAAAACCTCTTTCATTGCGAATAGAATTAAGGCTAGTAAAAAAATCGCTACCCACATTTTCATTTCATGGATTTATATTAACTAATTTCTCATTACTTGACTGACATATTCTAGATAATTTGTCCAGTCTTTCTTGCGATGTCCAACTAGTTGAAAAAAAGGCCGATCATTTCTTGTCGGTACCGGCCCAGTATTACTAGCTCTAGTTGACTTCAAGAAAGTGCAAAAGGCACTCCCTAGTGCTCTATCTCCCACTTTGTTCAAATGTAAATTTGAGCGGTTTAAAAGAGATTTGTCTATATCATCATTATCAATATAATAAATTTAAAAATGAATATCAGAGCCCAGCAACTGACTTTGAAACAAGACATAATAAAAAGAAAAGAAAATCTACAATATAATAAATGTTATGCTTTGTTTAAAGCATAACATTTATTATATTGTAGATTTTCTTTTCTTTTTATTATGTCTTGTTTCAAAGTCAGTTGCTGGGCTCTGATATTCATTTTTAAATTTATTATATTGATAATGATGATATAGACAAATCTCTAAGTTATAGATTAAATTATTATAAGATGTTATCTTACTTGATGGAACTCGACCACCATACTTTTCAGGGGCGGATCTAGGATTTTTGTCACCTTAGTCCAAAATATTTGGGTTCTAGGTGGGGGGGGGGGGGGGGGGGTGCAGGGGTGGTGGTCATGCTCCCCGGCCCTAGAAAAGTTTAGCAGATTTAATTATTTTAACCATGAAATAGACAACAGATCAACAGATACAATACATCTACTTCAAATATTTGATAAGATTCATGACTTCAAATATTTTTATATGAAACTGATAATCATACTGCAGGTTAGACCACTTCACTCCATGCAATAGCTCGAAACAGAGCTGTATGGGCAATTCCCAGATGCCTCAGACCTAAAACATTTAAATACTAGGTCAAATTCAAAAACGTTGTAGGCCTGACTCTGTCTCTGTATTAAGGGCTTATTTACAAGGAGGTATTATCCTAGCCACTGGGTTACTCTAGCACAATGGTTACCCTAGCTCTCATACATTTCCTGTGGGGTTCTTTTGTTTGTCGTATTTGCAAGGACATGCACTTAGCTGGGTTATGTTTTGTCCTTGTAAATGCATTTGGTAGGGATAACTCACCTACCCAGGACAACTTTTTACCTGTTTGGTAACCACATCTACTAGAGTTGACCCAGGGTAGGATTAACTTTACCTTGGAAACAGGCCGTAACTATGGTCTCTCACATAAAATAACATAATTATGATTGCCAGACCTCACTATCTATTCTATGAATTATGAAGTAGTCTTTAACTTGTATTTCAATTCTTGCTACAATGCTAGTCTCAAAATCATATTAATATTCAATTAAGTTTTCAAACCACTTATATCAACAAATACAAGAAGGGAAAACCGTGAATGAATTTGAGCTATACTTGCGCTACAAACACGTAGATATATAAATAAGATTCTAAATGCCATGTGGTCTCAATCGTGGCGAAGGTTGTTATTGTCGTATTATTAAAATTCCATGTAGAATTTATATGTCTTTATACGTTGAACGAACTTAAAGAAACTAGAAAATAATTAAGGCAGAAAGATCTGCTTACCTGAGAGCAGCACGAGGTTTCTTCTTGTCATTTTTGGCGTATATTTCCACGTATATCTCAGTGCCAAAATTCCTTTGAAGCGTCTTGCCAATCTTGGTATTAAAAATGCTCTTTGCGCAAAGCATCCTTCGCTTGTTGACCCTCGAGTCGACGGTATTAAACTTGCCGTTTTATAAATCTCTCGCAACACATCTCGTCGTTGTCCTTCAAAGCGAATACATCAAGATCTATCACGTTTGTATTAGGCAAAGCCATGTTCCAAACGAATGAATCCGCTTGCAGTGATACTAGTGCAAGTTAGTCAGAATCGATCACTGATCAGTCCACAAATCAGTCGAGAACTACAAAGTAAAACGCCGCTAAACCAATCCGTGCTCTTGATAAAGAGCTATCGAAAAATTAAGGCAGTCAGAAAGGGTGATACAAGGGGTCTAAATCCGTCGAGAAAGACAAAGAAATCCGGCGAACACTCGGCAAACCAATCACAGGTCGCTATAAAGGCTAATTTATAAATTCAACCAATCACAGCGGTTGATACAATAGGCTTAAATCCGCCGAGAAAGAACAAAGTCAACCGCGCGGCGCGGTTAAAATGCCGGTCGGCAGTCTCACCTAATCGATTGTCTCGGCGATCTCGAGAGTCGAGACTGAGGGAAGAACGATATACGATAATTATTTTTTCTTGCGGATTATTTTACCTTAGTCGTATGATTATTTGACTAACGCTAAATCCGCCCCTGCCTTTTCATGACACTGGAAACAGTAACTCTCTCCGCTCGATGCTTCACTTTTTCTATAAGCTCTTCCATCTTCTCAGCCACCTTGTCTGCATCCTCGCGCACCAGATTATTGGTTCCGACGTGTAGAATGATGGTTTCGTACTCCTCATCGTGGCAATTTTCTTTAAACTTTTCGTGCAATTGACTTACAGTGGCACCACTGTACGGGTGGCAAACGGTCTTGCCTCTTGCCGCCCTTTCAATTTTCTTTTCCTCAATGTGTTTAATCATAGAGTCCCCAATGACCAGGGTCTTCTTGGTTTCTCTTGGTTGGTTTGGGTGTTGAGGTTTTCTTTGATTTCCTTGGGTCTTGTTCAATTTACGGAACTCCCGCTTCTGTTTGGTTCTGTAATCATTGATTTGCATGCGGATATTACTGTTTGTATCAGCTTCAACTGGCAAGCTGTTTCCTTCAGCAACAAGGTCTTCGATAGCCAGGACAGCAAAGCGATTTTTTTCAACTGGCGTCGAAGGAATAGCGGTCTTTTTAGGTTTATTCGAGCTTTGTCTTGATTCAACTTGAATCCACTCGTTTTGTTTGATGTCCAATAATGTTCTGATTCCATCGTTTTCTTCTTGTAACTCGGCCACAGTCGCTTTCAAATGCTCAATTTCGGTCGCCATTTTGTTGTTTTCAGTAACCAGCAACGTTTCCGCCATCTTTTCATTATGCGTTTTCTCTTCGAGTTTACTAAGCCAAGCGAGTACCAGTTCGAACTTAGCTTCTATTTCAGTTTGGTCGGGACAAAATTCATGTTTACCGCACTCGCTACACGTTGGCGAATGCAGAGGCAACGACATGGCAGCGCACACGTGGCCGGCTGGTTCTTCGAGAATTTTGTAGTCGTTCGCTTTAGTTTCTTCATGGGCATGGCTTTTCAGGCTATTTAAAAGTTCGTTGTCACGATCTTTCACTATCTCGATCTTTTCCCTTTTCAAACCCTGCCATTTGAAGACCAATTCCTCACTTGAACTCGAAAATATTTTCACATTGCCACCCGGTGATTTCCATTTCCCTGTCAGCTTCAAAACACTACACGTAAAATGCTTTAATTGCTCTATATTTCCCCTCCATGAGAGCTGAAGGCCACAGACGACAAGAAAGTTGTTTCTTGGAGATAATTTATCGATTTGGTCGCTTTGATTCTCAGATTTTGAACTTGAATTTGTCAAACACGAGGAGCTCAGATTTTCCTGACTAGCCGGCTCAGATTTTCCTGACTAACCGGCATGATTTTAAGTTGAATTTATCCAGCCCCTCTTTGATATTCTTAGCTAACTCAATGCCTGTGTGACCTTTGACAATAGGCTGTCCAAAACCAGGGCGTCTATAAGATAGGGCGGGGAAACGAGCCGTGTGCCCTGAAGTATGTGTGATGCGCGGGACCTCCCGAATAATATTCGAACACATTGAGGAAATCGAGAAAAATATGGCAGCCGCTGCTGACAACGAAGAGGAAGAACTTCAGTTAATACTTAGTTTAGACGACACCGATGTTGATAAAGATGATCAACCATCTCCTATTATTCGACAGTCAACCAATAGTTTCGCTGTCAATGAAGTAATTTCAGTTCTTGAGAGGATTTCGTCGAGCGTGATAAAGGCCGAAGCCGACTTGGCGCAACAATACTGCTGAACACGCGCGGGAAAGAATTGTTTACCACTTTGGATTGCTTTGTATCTGTGTTTGTTGAGGCTTTTTGTCACTGCAACGATCGAGTGAAGAAGTTTAAAAGTGATAGCATACGGGCCATTAAGTTGAAGAGAGAGTTTACCTACCACGTTAAGAAACGACCAAAACTCGGCGTTGTTTAATGCATGGCAACAGCTTGCAGGAAATACTCATTATTTACAAGTCGATTGCTCTCTCGTGGTATTTCAGCATGCTCTTCAGCATTTTTGGAGCTGTGTTTCATTAAAGGAAAGTCAGTCTGTTGATGTAGAACGCCGTAGCCCAACTGTTAACGTTGCTGGATTGGAATGTTGTGGAGACGAAGCAGAGCGAGAAGCCATCCAACGACATGCTGGCTGGGCTATTATAAAGCGTGCAAGGGATGTAATTTATTCTGTAACACTCTTACAGAGGTTACCAAGAGGTGTTTACTTTCATTTTTCGAAAAATTTGGAGTGGATCACATAAAGAATTTCAACATTTTCAAATCGCTTATCACATCCTTGCCATTTACATACAGGATTGTGCAGAACTTGTCTTTTTTCAAACACTCCTTCATACACTTTTTTTGAAAATGGCTTGCAAATCATTGTCAGTTTTTGGTCCTACTGTGGTCATTTTACATCTGTATTCTTCTAATTGTTGACATTTTCGTTTCCAATATTTCATTTCTTTTACTGATTTTCTTGTAACATCCAGAAGTTCTTCCTTTGATATATAGTCATATCTAACCCTCCCCGGCTCTGTATTGCCTTTTTTATTGTTTACTCTTGAGAGCTTTGTTCTCAGGTAATGATCTGTACTTTTGCACGCCTCACAAGTATTTGGTGTTTTAATTGTATCATCTTGCCAAAGAAATAGCATGCGTTTTGAAGACCTTATTACTTTTTCTTTATCTTTAGATATCAAGATGTCAACAAATGCTGCTGGAGTACCATCCTTGGTCTTGAATAGTGGTTGACTGCCATTCTGTGTCATGTGATTGATAAAGAGACTTGTACTTGTTGAAATGGCAGCTCTGGTGTACTTTCATGCTTCCAATTGTGTCAAGGAGATGTTTCAGATCTTTGTAGGTTTTTATGGTTTTTGGAACATCTGCCCAGTCCAGGTCAACACTCCGATTTTCCCCTTCCAAGTATATGGACCAAGTGCCAGCTGCTGTCAATTCTATTTTCCTTTCCGCATAACCAGGACATTTACCAAACTGATAGAAATGCAGGGTGTTCTTATCAGTGTTCAAATGCTTGGACCACTTGCTAGTTAATTTGGGCATTATATCCATTTCAAACTCTTGGTTGATGTAATTTATATCAAATTCTTTGTCTATGCAATCTTCATTAATTAGGGGGCATGTTTCAATCAGTGGTGTGCAGTGAGACTTCAGTTGGTGCACCACAGAATTAATTGTTATCTCATCAAACTGTTCGCCTTGTAAAGCTGGTATAAGAAGGTGCTTGTTTAGTTCTAGGAAAGATTTCACATTTTCCTGGAAATAGATCCACCTGCACACTCCTTTTGTTTTTCCAACACCCTTCACTGTGTTTGTGTGAACTCGATGGAAATAGTTCCTAATACTGTGATTGCTGTATTTCACACCAGTGATTTGGAAAATGACGTTGATCATTGCATCAAATTTATTATGTGCATAAGTTTTGGTGAAGGGTAATGTTGGAAACACAAGGGTCGTCATGGAATAGAGTAGTAGCTCCTCCTCACGCAAATGAGAATCATTTACAAATTGCACAGGACTATTTGAAGTGAAATTCACATTAGAAGCATTGGGGTTGACAGCAATTGATGTTGTTAATCTGTTATTTCTTACGCCTGTGTCACTTGACGGAGTTGTATTATCATTCCACATAGAGTCCAGAATATTTCTTGGTGGCCGAGGAGGTGTGCTAAAGTCTGCTCTTCTTTTGTTTGTGTCAGTGGATCCTCTCACTGGCGAAACAGTTCTTTTCAAACTATTTGACATGGTTCTAAGAGCAGATAATTGTAATTACCATCTACCATTGGTATTGAACCATTTAGTTTTTGCAACGTTAGTGCATGTAAGTCAGTTTTTCTTGTTTTGTATTTTTATTTGAACAGTGTTGAATGTTTAAACTTTTACTATGCCTATAGCATATTTTATTTAAAAGAATAAAATGTTTGTTTACCTTGAATTTATTTTGCAATAATTATTTTGCAATCCTCTTCGCCGGTTGTCTTTTTTTTTCCCGCTTCTTTGCAAATTATTTACTCGCCCCAGTCCTCGCGCGTCTTTAGAAATGTCTGCCAAATCTTTTTTCCTTTTGGACGTGTTTGTTCGCATTCAGCAAAAAAAGCTCAAAAACTTAAGTAACAATATTATACCAAAGATACATCTATTACTGGAGTAACCGTCCTTGGATTTGCTAAGTTCTGATGCCAGGGCAAGTTATTAAATATTTTACAAAACGAGTGCGAGTTGGAACTGAGGAAACCGCCACGATGAACGAAACGAAAGCTTGCTTGAAGGGAATTCACATTTCCTCTTTATATTTTGGTTTCTGGTGAAGGATGATCATACGGTAAGAAGAACATGTATTCTTTTGTCGATTAAAAATAAAAAAGCGACCACAAGACGCTTAACTACCTTTCAAATACGTAAATTTTCAAAACATTCGAGCCAGGAAAATTTCTCAACTGTAACCAAATTTTTAGGCTGAAATCAACACGCTATTGCTAAAAAAGCTCACAAAATTACGCGATGAAATTTGACAGGAATAAAGTTTAATGCCTTTCAGACACGTCTTTAAAAAAGTTAAGTTCTGGCTCGTTTTTGAGTTATGAAATAATTAAAAGGTTTTACGCGTGGAGCAAAATTAGACAAGGTTGCCATAAATGGCTTCGGCCTCAACATTGAAAATTGTAGCCGTTTTATACTTAAGAATGCCTTCCACCATGTTATATGAACAGTAAAACGTATGAATAACAAAACAAAAAACTTACACCAACAATCGAGTCAAGAGTTGCAGCATTATAACTCCTTGAATTTCACACGGATTTTCTGTTTTGATCAAAATTTGCAGTTGGCTGCGCTCGCCCCATGGCTAAAGTGCATCACATGTTTCAGTAGTCAGATTGGCGTTTCCCCACCCTATCTTATAGACGCCCTGCCAAAACTAATCACCTGAAGCAGTTCCTCTGCACCAGGCACCACTGCAACACAAGACAGAAACTGTCCATTATTATGTTTATATGTAGCCTTGTCTGCAGTGATACTTACAGCTGGAAGATGTCCGGTCTGGGGAAGCTTTCTGCCAATGAATCCGCTAACTCTTCGAGCTATGGCCTTATTAACGAAATGCCTAAATGCTGCTGGAAACTTTCGCGAATGATTCAGCTCTCCAACAACTGACCCGTTCATCTTCTGCACAATAACGTCATTCTCGTAGTCGGCATTGGGGCGCCCTTGCAAGTAAAGTTTCATACATAGTCTCCCCAAATTCATCCCAGCTTTCTCGTTCTTTTTTTCAAACAAACTTCTTTCTACTTTTCTTTCTTCTTCTGCTTTCACGTTATTCTGATGACTGATAGCATCTGTGAGATGGCGTCTGACGCTTTTCTTTAAATTTATGAATTCCCTTGGAAGAAATTCCTGATCATCAAAATCGTTCTCCGGATCATTAGGATATGTAAATACACCATCTGTTGTGTTTGCATTGTTGGGATCACGACACTGGTGACATGCAACATAGGTTAGCTGTGAAGAATTGCTGTCATATGTGAAACCAAGATCTAGCAGTTCTTTAATTATTACTTTTTTTTAATTTTATTTAAAGACTTAGTATAAATGAATGCACTAGGTGTACAAATACTAGGACATGAGGTCCCCTACAAGGTTTGACACCTGTTTGTATTAAGCCTTTTGATATCCTTCGTGAAGTTCGTGTAGTCCGTAGCACTTGTAGCAGAGACTGAGCTTTTGTTTGGTTGGTCATCTACTTTCCCCACCTTCATCTCACTTTGGATGCTTTTTAATTCAATTAGTTGAGCCTGTATATTGTCAAGTTTATCCAATACAATATCATCTGAGCTAGGGGTAGTAGGGATATGTGATAACTTTAGAATCATATCGAGCTTGCTTTTCCCATTCTCTTTCTCCACCTGCTCACCATTTTCATCTTCTATCATTTCTATGCCTATGGGTGAATAAGGAGTCTGAAATACCCAATTATCTGGAAGTGGAGATTCGCATGGTTCATCTTCATCAACATGTATTCTCTTTGGCGGAATTCTTGTGAATCTGCTACTGCAACTGCTTCTTTTTTTATTTGCTGTGATCTTGAAATAAGAATTGCTAAGCTTTGTCTGTCCAAAGGGAGTCGTTTCTGTATGATCCTCCTCTGGGTGCTTGGCTTTTATACGCTCTTTGTAATTCTTTTGTAGTATAGTTTTACAACAAACGCGACACTTTACATCTGCAGTTTCACTTCGAAAAAATGTTTTTGACATACTGATTACATTTTGAGAACAGTATTTTATACACTGATACGATCGGTTAAGCAATAGTATTACTATTTAAAGTATTAGCTAATAGGCTATACTGTATAGTTTTGGAATATGTTAAAATAACCATTGTTACAATAGGAGCCGGTAGTCAGTCTGTGTGACGGAAGGTACTTCATGTCAGAACCACATAAAAGTTTCGATTTTCAAAATGGCCGTCTTCATTCAATTTTTCAATTTGACTTCACTCACTAAACATTCAAAAGCAAATAGCATGCAAGTCTGCAACTGTGAAACAATATAGATCAACATAGTTCATGGAAGATCTGCGTCATCTCATTCTTCCGTGATCTGTATTTAGTTTTTATGTTGCATTATCGAAATTTCTCTGAAGGTCGTGATTCGTGAGAACTGAGAAGGCTGTTTACTTCTGGAAAGAACTTTTAAAGGTAAAGTACTGTATGAGTATCTACAGATACTGTGTCTATAGTGGGAATTTCGACAACCTAGACTCCTAGAGTTAGGGCGTTTTAGGTGGTTTCCAGAAGATAAGACCAGTAAAACTATTGTCTGTAACCGTATTAGGTATTCAGCAATCAGTATTTAATTAAATTAATTATTTGTACAATCATTGTACAACTCTACTAATACAATGTTAATGTACAACATAGAGTCAGTTACTAGAGTAAGTGACTAAGTGTATTAGTGTAATTTCACTATTTCAGTTAAGTGAATTTTTTCTGTTAACCATCAAACCTCAAACATTTTCTGGAAAAATTTCTGGGAACTACGTTTCCAAGTTCCGATACTTTTTCCACCTCTGGAAGACTGGGAGGTCGAAAGAAATGTATTAATTTGATCCAAACTATAAAGTTTGAAAAACATCGCGGGATGATATAAATATGCTTTGTTTTGAGCCACCTTAAGATAATTTTAAAACCTCATTAATTATTTTCTTCGATTCTTTTATAAAGGAGGTGAGCGATGCTCACGAATACAGTTTTGACGACGAAGAACAGCAAGGTCCAGTTAGATTCTTTAATGGGAAAATTAAGTAAAACGTGAAATCATTATTTTTAACTACTTATTAACCGATAGTGAAGTCTTTACGGTAAAATATCAAACTGAGGCTTTGCTGTTATTGACCGAGTGATATCGAGGTCAACACAGCAAGGCCAAGGTTTAATATTTTACCGTAAAGACCGAATAGTTGAGATTATTAAGTAGTTCATTGGATCGCACTTTTTACTGCTTCTTTTAACTTCGTCAAAATTTCAAACTAAACCCTTTTGCTGGGGTTTTTCTTGTCATACTAAAATTTACTTTCAGCGTGCTACTCGTCATTTGTTTCAGTTATTTTCATTGTTTTAAAGTAATAAAAGTTATTCAAGCTGTTTTTTAAAGAATTTTCGCTTTTTTCGTTAGTAGGGCATTTTCGTAATGCCCGCGGGCATTGCGGAGAAATCTTGCCACGCCGGGTCAGCTGTCGCAATTTTCAGCTCAGGCAATGAAGCCAAAATATCGCGCTTTACCGGGAATATTTGTCTAAGTCCTGGGAACTAATTTGTGAGCTAATTTCGTAGCCCGCTTGTGTTCATGGGATAGCTTATTTGCTTTCTCGTTGCTCGAAGATAAAAGGAAGAGGTCCTCAGCTTTAGTTTGATGCTAAATTTGTTTGAAAAAGTTTTAAAGATAGTCGTTTTCTACGCCGGGCAAGATGGCCCTTGCAAGTCTTGGTGTAAATACCTCTCTGAGTGGGTGTTTTTAACGTTAATAAAATATGAAGTTGTGCAAAATATCGTGAAAATAAAAGGACATGTGCAAAGCTTTACTCTCTGGTAAGAAACTTATGTTTTTACTTTTTGTGAAATATGTTTTGTTTGGCCAGGTATGGGAGACACGGCGATTTCAACCCTTCTTTGCTAGACCAGGATGCTTTGCGACTTTTGAGTGAGCTTTCGAGTTGAGCTTTTAGCGGTTTTGTCTATGGCGCATGCGTACGGCGTTGTTTATGTTGTCAAGATGGCGGCTATGTTGTCCCCTCTTGGTAACGATCTGGAAATAACTCCTTCTACTGATGTTTTAAAAGAGCTCTTTCGTCAGCAAGTGATAGTTTTTGAAAGAAAATTAATTACAAAGATTACTGACAACAATGTCTTTCGAGTAACAAGAGACAAACCAATGGAAAAGTTTGTTGTTCTAGATGCGTTTAGACTCGTGTTCATGAAATCCATTTCTAATCGATTCAACAAGTCTGAAAGAGTCGATGAACTGCCTGTTTGTTTTGTTCTAAACACTCTGGACCGAATGATGGAAGTATTTAGTGCATTGGTTAGAAGGTTCAGATCTGGAGATTTCACCGTGATTTTACCCTTCTTCGTAGTTGCTTGTGACATTGACATTTCTACTCAGGAAAAACTATGTGCCGGTCAATTTGTCTTTGCTATCGAAAAAGCTGGTGGCTGTTTTAAGTGTTTGATTCCGTATGGTGGTACAGATCCTAATGCTGAAGATCAGACGGCGATACTGGAGGGATATGTTAACACATACATCGAAACAAGCAAAGATAGACTTTGGTTTCCAAATTACAAAGGTGAAGCTGCTTTAGTTGTAGAGAGAGGATTTGATTTTGTCTATTCGCCATGCAATGTGATAAAGCCAGACAGCGCTATTGTACTGCGAGGAAAAGTATATCAAGTAATTGCCGTTGTGAATGACACTTTCGACTCAACTAGAGATCTTGTTCGTTTAAACTACGCTCCTGATTTTAATTCAAAGCACTGTGCATATCAGATTAAAAGACCAGTTCAAATTCTTGCCAGATCTTTGGATATCCCATGTGATAAAGTTATCTACATCAGGAAAATGAAGTTAATCTAGGCTACAAAGAGGATGAAATATCTACAAATGGCCATATTGAATTGCGATTCTGGAATGCTGCTTTTAATAAAATGGGCATTTTAACACAAGATGTTGCAATTCCTGCTGCTGAAGTTGAAGTATCATAACATACATATTTTTACATTATTATTTTATCGAACTCGTAAGGTACTTTATTATATAGATATCAATGAATACCAGGATTTTTTCCCCATGTAATAAAAGTGATATCTTCACACTGTCCTCAGCACTACAGCAAAATCAACTAATAGCTTTCTTCTTGATAATTTATTGATAACTATAAAAAGTTTATATAATAAACAGAACATTACATGGTCACTTGGAGATATTATTCTTGTGTTTTTATATCTCACTCGTTTGATTCACTCACTTGTGAGACATTACAAACACTCGAAAATAAAATTTGTATCTCTGCATGGCCATGTAATTAATTAATAATAAATAATTTATAATAAATAAATAAATAAATAAATATATAATATCCTCTAAGTATTTGGCAGTTACATGTCAGCAGTTGCTTCATCCTCTGAATCTTCAAAGTGTATGACTGGCTGAGATGGATGCATAGGACAGCTTTTGTTTTTTCTGTTATGGCCTGGCTGTTGACAAGCAGAGCAAGCGATGTTTCGTTTTTCTGTGAACAATGTGCCTGTATAATGGAACTGTTGTGTGCGAATCCTTGTGGTAATGGTTAAAAACCTCTTCATATCCTGGTTGGTACCACTCCATTCCACAGCTTTAATGGATTTGTTTAAATGCTCTGAAGCCACACAAGAAAAGTATCCATAGCCCCAACCAAGCATTTCAAACCAAAACTTCATTTGTTGTGGAATATGGTCCCTTAATATATGCAAATAAGGAAGTTTCGCAGTGCACTGGGCAGGACCATACTCTTTCAACTTTTGAAAAAACAGTTCAGACCTCTCCTTGATTGTTGACACTCGAGCAAGTGTTGTTAATTACAGTCACGGATATCTCTGAAAATAATAACATGTTCAATTGTTTCACTGACATTTTATTAAATAACATTTAATTAATGTTTGTATAATTCAATGAATGTATATGCTGCAAAAGCACAATCATGCATAACGACCAGTAACTAAGGTAAGCTATCAGGTAACTAAGGGTACTGTAGGTTAGATAGCTGAACAGCAATGAGTTTTGTTTTTCCTAATTGAGGAAAGTACACTCGTCACTGTTTGCTAATTTAACAAACCCTTAGTTACAGTAGCTTTCCTTAGTTTCCGGTTATTATGCACGATTCTGCTTTCGTATGATTGCTATCTACTGTAGTTACATGCATGAAAATATATTTTAATTCCACCCCACCCCCTCCCTCCCCTCCCTCACAGGGACAATTACTATATGTTAAAAAGGGCCCAAATTATCTAAAAACAAACTTATACTAATTTGGCAGTTTACTTTAATTGAAGTCTATACTAACCTTGCAATATCATCAAATTTATCATACAAATAATGTAACTGCCTCAACTTTAAAAAACTAGGAGAATTCCATGTCTCGCTTGCCTAAAATGTAAAAAAACTGACTTGGTTTATTTTGAGTACCATTAGTTCAATAAACGTTTTATGGTATTGAGTCAATAACAAGTATTTACATGTATAGCCAACTACACAAACTAACCTGGGTTGACCCTAACTTGGGTTAGATCTAACCCGGGTTAAACTAAGTGTAAATGTGACTAACCTGGGGCAAATCTGGGTTAAACTAACCCACATCTGGAGTTGGGTTAGTTTAACCTGGGTTCACCCTGGGTTAGTCACATTTACACTTAGTTTAACCTGGGTTCACCCAGGGTGAGATTTCACCCAGGTTAGGGTTAACCCAGGTTAGTTTGTGTAGTATAAATTGGGCTTATAATACTCAGTTTCCCATAATACATGTTTTTGTATTACCTTTACAAAATATTCAACAAGCTTCTTGCAGTTATCTTCTAACAACTTGCAATCATTTCCTGTCATTTTCAATGTAGCACTGCCATCATAGAATTTGTTTTTGCTAGAAAGAAATGCATGTTTAGTGTACAGTGTACTAACCTTTACAAGTAGTAAAAAAATACCGTATTTAACTGATGAAAACATTAATGTGATTTTGATTATTATGAAATTGTACATTTACCTTTTATGATAAGTTTCTATCTGGTAAGCAAGATATCCACAATTGATGTTTCTTAGTGCAGCAGGCAACTGTGTTTCCTGCCCCCTCTTTGAAACTACAGTATTCCAAACAGCATTTTCCATAAACTTCTGTGTATGGCAAGAATCAAGTGCAACCCACATGGAAGAAGGCAACTTTCACTACATGCAGAAAATATTGGCATTCCCTAAGGAAATAATAAAAATGTTCCAAATAGTCAAAATAATGTTGTACTCTGTTAAGGGGTCTTTTACCGGATAGCTGAAAAACACAGTTTCTTTAATAACTCTTTCAATCTTAAACCTATGAAATTGAATTTTGGACTTAAAGTGATATTTTATATTGTTTCTTAAAATTGTAAGCATAGCCATATTGACTTTTGGTGGTCACGTGGAATTAAGGTGAGCAAAACAAGAATTTCAAAATGGGGTGGTGGTGTATAATTATGTGAATCTAAAATATTTTGATATGGGGTTGTTAAGTAAAATTACCTTAACAAGAATCTGTCTGGACTGGTTGAATATTATTCTTTGTTAAAGCAGAAATATTAAAAATGTTGACTTGGTCATGTGACTGGTTTTGTCAAAAAAAAACAAAAAAAGGAAGGACAATCATTCCGTACACATTCTTGCTAAGGTTATTAGTACTTAACAACTCCACATCAAAAGATTTTGGATTCATATCAACCACGGGAAGTCAACATGACCATACTTAAAATGTTAAGAAATCTAAATATCACTTTAGGTCCATTATTACAGAAAATATGTTTTTCAATGAACCGGTAAAATACCAGCCTTATGTTAAAATGTACATAATTACAAAAATTATACTTACAGTTTGGGCAAAATGTGACTGCTGGAATTTAGTATAAGCTGTAGAACCTTTAAGAGGATTTTCTCCAAGTACTTTCTCAGCTTGTTTAGCCCATGTTTCCATATCTGCAATGGTTTGAGGGGGTGAGGTAGATGGTCGACTGTCATCCCAGGCTGAGATTTTTTTTCGGCACCAGTAGCAACCATACATTGCTGTGCACAGGCATTTCTCTAAGGTTTCTTTTAAGTGACAGAGGTCAGCAATAAAGAAAGCAATTACATTAAATGTCTCAAAAGATCCATTTATTGTCAAAGCCAAACCCTGTTCCACAGCTTGAGTTACATCCTTGTAATGACCCTTCGTGTGAGCTTTGATGTACTCCCTACTCTCAGGACCTCTCCAAATGGATGACAAAAATTGCCCATTGGGAGAATTGATCAAATCTGTTAGGTTAAGAATTGAAAATGACATTTGCTCTGTAGGCTGATGAGCACCAGCTCTGAAATTGTCACCAGTCTCCCTTAAGAACAGTGTCCTTTTATCTGCATCTAACCCTTTGTACAAAGAATTTCTTTCTTTTTTTAGCTGAAACAGTTTGTTTTGCTGTTCAATATTTGGGAACTGAAATTTTGAAAATAATAAATCACTTGATACAACCCTTTGCATGGTGTCAGTAAAGTCTGTAGTTGCACACATGCAATCTAGGTTTCCATCTGAAACATTAGGGTCATTTTGGTGACATTTATGGAAATCGATTGAGCCTATATCCAGTTCAGAAGCATATTTAACAACATCAATATATTTTGCCAGGTGAACATTCCCTTTTAGTAGGGCTTTCCTTGCTGCAATATATTCTCGTTGAGTTAAACCTGTTCGACCAAGAAGGAATTCAGCTGAGTCATGGACACTTATGTGCCTTGGACCAGATTTGTCTAATTGGGATATTATGTCATGACCCAATTCACTTTCATTTATGGCACTGGTGACAAGATCAGGATCATTCTCACAGAGGTAGAGGACATAGCTTTTTACATCATTAAATGAAGTAAATTGAACTGCTTCATGCACCAAAGCATTTCGATCCTTTTGTGATTTGACCTGCAAACTACTTGTTGGCCCAGCATTTCTGGTCTTAATTTTTGATAGCTTGTCTAGCAAGGGATACTGCATAAGTGCAAATGGTTTGCGCTTTATTGCAGGGGCACCATCCAAGTTGTTTTGCTGCATGTCAAGGTCTGTAGATTTTCGCTTCCTTGCCTTTACATGACTTGAACACTCGTATAATTGTTGAATAACTTCAGGCCTTGTAAACCCAAAGAACTCATAGCCAGATAGGTTTTTGTTGTAATTCTCTAGTTTCAAGAATTCAAAAACCTTTTTCATTGTTGTTGTTGGTTTGGTCTCAGCAGAAGTAAATACTGTGTGGCCATCTTGTAGTACCTCACACTGGAATAGTGGTCCAAATTCACCTAATTCACTTTGTTGTGTTAGCTGACATGACACTTCATAGGATTTTCCATTGTGATGAATCAAGTGTCTAGCGTCATATCCAGGGCGAAGTCGCACAGTACAGTTCCCCTTGTGGTGATATGACCACTTTGCTGAGTTAGGTGGATCTTTTCCTATTGATTTTATTCCCAGCCAATTGACAACTTTCCCAGATTTTTTTACAATGTTAATAAAAGTGCTGTCACTTCCTGTAGTGGCAGTTGATGTAGCCTGTTCAGTGTTGGCATCTAGATCTGGTGATCCTGCAGCAAGCTGAGGTTCAATTATGAGCTGTTTTAAAACGTCATTTCTTAAAAAGCCGAAAAACATTGGCCCAGACCAATGTTTTTAGTGACACTTATCTCATTTAGAAAGTTATTTGCAGCTTGGGTTGGAGTTGTAGCCACAATTTCAACTCCTTTCTCTTCGCAGGTACACTTGAATAATGGTACTGTACATGTTAGTTGCTTAATGATCTCACAAAAAACTTGCACATTCTCCCCAGTGTCCAACCTGATAGACCTTTCAGATTTATAGCCCGGTCTAATATAATACTGTTCACCTTTAGATGAGGAGCGAACCCAAGGACTGTCTTTCTTGTACTCAATACCAGAGTGACCCAGAGATACCAAGCGAATCCACTTAATATTCTGCTTTGTCTTGCTCATTTGCAATTATAATATTAACTAATATTCTTACTCAGTGATCCTTGAACATTTGCACGTATATCGGCAGGACTCTTGCTGCTTAAAACGTTGTATTAAAGCCGTTTTAAAACAGAGATCCCTTTTATCCCGTCAAATCCCCGAAACAGATCCCTTTCACCAAGTCGTAAAGAAAACCATATATTTTCTGAAATTACACGAGTTTTATACCGTTGAAAAGCTTGAAAAATCGTTTTTTTGATCGGCCATTTTGAATATAAATTAGCATGAACCCACGCATGTCAGATTGAAGTAAAGGCGCTGAATACGTCATTTTAGCGACTCGCGCGTGGAGAGAAATCGATCCGATTACAGCCAGGGGCAAATGTCTCAAATCGCCGTGAGACACTCTCAGTATATTTCTCTGTTTAATGGCATGCATGTATGTTTTAATATACATGCCCAATGCCCCCTGTACGTTATTCAGTTGGGCATTTCATGGCAAAAAAGAAGAAGCTTATGGATTCTTTAGCTGAGGGGAAAGCCAAACTTGACCTTGAAGTGAAGAATCGTCAACAACAGGTTCGCCGACTAAAGATAAAGGTAAGATTTCAGATTTCCGCATGACTTTAATAATCATGATATTTTACAAATTGCATCATTGCATACTAAGCATAGTTATTCGTGGTTGTATAGAAATTGTATTGAATGTATAGTGTGCGATGTTGAAAGCAAAAACTAAAAAGAAACTTGCTTACTGAACATTTTGCATGCACTTTCTGGCATCAGCTGTCAGGGTAGGCATTTAATTATTATCCCAGGCATATAATTACGATGAATCTCTGGTCATGTTGCTTGCAACTGACATTTAGAGTTCTGTCCTTTAAATTACTTGCCGCTGCTGTGCTGGACCAAACAATGTTTGAGGCAGCACTGTTCAACTCGATTTTAAAAGGCAGTTACAGCCCGGTCATATTTATATGAGACATTGCAGGTCAGGTAAATTCGACCCCAGGGCATTAGTTAAGACATACTTAATTGTAGTTGTTTTGTTTTGAATGAAATGTCTTATGTAGTCGGGTCATAACATTTTCCGAACTTAGGTTTAAAATTTTCTAGACCCAGGACATCCCATAAATATTGACCAGTTTCTTAATGGGACATGTACCCTCATTTGCAACGTTACTGCATATAAAAACATACAACTAAATTTTTGGAGGGGGAAGGCTCCCCAACAAAATTATCAGTGGACTGTCAATTTCTTAAGTGTGCAATAATAAATGTTCAGTAGGCATATGGTATGGTATTCCTTCAATGTGTACTTCAATTATTTTAAGCCAACAGCACTTAAGGAAACCACAACAGATCTGCAGCGTGAAATATCTGTTGATGCTACCTCCAAATCAAACAAAACCAATGGTATGTTAGCAATGATTTTTTTAAATGTACGTTATTACCTTTTTCCTATCCACAAGTGTGTTCAACCAGAATATTTAAAAGATTATATTCAGAAGAATGATAATCCCCGAGCCCAGGCGAAGGCCCGGAGTCCGGGTGAGGGTGCTAATCTCGACGTGTGTGGAGTCCACTTTACACGCGAGACGAAAAGCCGAAAGCAATTCTGAAACCTGTTTGTATATATGTTATCAAATCCACAACTTGCGCAGTTCGAATAGCAGGGTACTGGTAACTAACTTGTTAAATGATTTAAATTATTTAAATTTACGTCAGCAAATATATAATTTATAAGTTCGGTTGGATTACGAAATAGTTTTTCAACGATCATGACGAAAGAAATCTTTGCCAGAAAAAATGGTTTCAGCTAAAATGCTAAAATGTACATTAATATTACTATGGAAAAAGACCAAAGAAAGAAGACTAACAAGAGATGTGGCAGCGAGAAAAAGACAACAATACCACTGGAAAAAGCCTAAAAATTAATACGATAATGACCGAAAACGATGCCGACCGAAATGTAAAACTGAAAGAGGAAGGATGTGTCCTGAAACTGTTCAAAGCCGCTAAGGAATTTTGCTCTGGTGTATTCTACATAACTCGAGAGGGAACAATGAAGAAATTTTGAAACAAACGGCTTTTTAGATCATGAAGAGAACTGAATGATGCCTTGTTATATTTAATTTAAGTTTATGTGTCAACAATGAAAAAAAGTAAGAAACCGCGAACGAGAAAAACAATCCGAAAAGACTAGACTGAATTGCCAGTGTTTGTGGTGACAAAAGCAGAAGAAAGTTTAACGGTAGGAGATTCGTATTACTATTTGCCAGTTTTAGCTGAGTTAAATCGGAAGAAATCTTGAAAATGAAAATTAATATAAATAATATTTTGTCTAGAATTGTCTTTCAACGCTAGGACGTTGACATTGTGTCTTTTCTTGGCCATTGTTTATATATTATATATTTTTGAATGAAAATTTGTCATTTGCTTCATCTCGTTGTTTGTTTGTTTTTTAATATTGACTTTGCATGTTCTTTCGGTGTGTCAATACATGACTACAGATGAACCTTGCTAACTAATTTTCTGGGATGTTTTCTGATCTGTGTGTCATTTATAATACAACAAAAAACAGAAATTAGGGGGGGTAGGGGGTAGGGGGGGTTAAAAAATGCATATAAATCGGGCGAGGGGTTGTTGCGTTCATGTATTTCTAGTTAAGTTAAGAAATTAAACTATTCATGTAATTGCCATTATTTATATTTTGTTGTATGGTTTTGACAGTTATCCATACCAGACCACCTACCACATTGGCAAATGATGGCATAACACCTGCAACATTAAAGCGAAGAAGAGCTGAGGCATTTGATATGGCTCTGAATATACATGGTGGAACAAAAAGCAATCAAAAACGAGCATTTGATGGACTATATGACACATTGTCAAAAAGGTGCAAAACAAGTACCATCAGCAATTATGTTTCGAATGACAGTAAAGTAGCCAACTATGTTATCGACAAAATCAGTAAGAAGGAAGTGATAACATTTGAAAATTCCGAAGCCAATACTTTAAGAAGCATTGCCACATATTACACTGCTGGTGTGATGGGCAAGAGGAAATATCAGGGAGTGAAGCTTGCCACAAGCACAAAGACGGCTGATAGCAAGAGAGGTGGCAACACAGCTATAAAATTCATGACAGATTGTACTATTCCAAAGCTTCTTACCTATAATAAGCTTATGCATGAAATTAAGAAAATAGATATAGGTAAAGTTTACTCAATCAAAGAGCAACTTGCTGCTTACTTTGAAGATAAAGATGCAACAGGTTGCTTTCGAGACCTAAGGGAGTACTTGCCCAGGCTTGCACTGTTTTATCTTACCATGTGGAAAACCAAGAAAGGTACCCTGAAATGGTTTGGGGAGATTGAGGGAATCATTTTAGTAGCCTTTGGGGGTGATGGGTGTCCTTTTGGAAAAACAGAGACAGCCTGTTCATTCCTTGTGAGCTTTTTAAATGGAGGAAAAAGGGTGGCACCCAGTAGCGACAACTTTTTAGTATTTGGGGATAATGTTGAGGAGACCTCGCTTGTTGTGAAAAAGTATGTGCAATATGTTTATAAACAAATTGCAGATTTAGAGGGGAAAGTATTTGAAATGTTGGGATTGCACATAACATTTCGTTTTGAAGAACTCCCCAACGATATGAAGATGCTGGCGATGCTTGCTGGTGAGCTCACCAATTCTGCCACTTATTTTTCAACTTTTGGCAATGTCAGTAGCAATGATTATACTGACCTAAATGGTACTTATGGCCTTGACCCTAAGTCCAAATGGAAACCTTGGGTATTTGAGGAAAGAGAAAGAGTTGTCAAAAAGGTTGACTCTTTTAAGGCTAAGCTGAAAAAAAACATGTCGGCAAAAAATAAAAGAAGCAAGGTAACTGAATTTATTGCTCAAAATAAGAGCCGTCAAGAGTTTACCCCTCTTGTAGGTAAACTAATTGAAAAAGCGCATGTGGAGCCACTGCACCTAAAAAAACAATGCCTGGGGTTACTTTTTTAAAGTATTGTTAAAAGAAGCACTAGCTAAATCGAAGATTTCAGTAACATGTAAAACGTTCGCTGAACTGCCTCAAGATAGTTGTTTGGTAAAACTTGTTAAGGCTCTACAACATGAAGTTCGCGTAGGACGTTTGGCCAAAAAAGTTCAAAAATGGTTTGACGAAACCCAAGGTAGGCAAAGTGATATGCATTATCGGTTTACAGGAAAAGAGTCGAGAGCATTTTGCCACCATTTTTCAAAACTGTTATCAATTTTGAAACTGCGAGGTGATAGTCAAAAACAAACACAGACAATTTTGGCACTTCACTATGTAGGACTTAGACTAAGAGATTGCTGCTCAATTATTAATAGATATGACACAAACCAAACAGAGATTGAGAAACTGAAAACATTGTCTCAGGAGTACTTCTGTGCAAATGCATTGTTTCTTCCCACCTCGGTAAACCCAACCATTTGGACAATGGGGCATGTTGTACCCTTGCATGCTCAGGTCTATAATAAATACAAGCAAGGTCTCCTCACTGTAACCATGGAAGATAGAGAAGCAAAGCATTTAGTTTTGTTAAGGTTCAAGGCCAACACTACTTATCAGAATAGGTGGCATGAAATCTTTCGGCATGAATTTATCAAGGTGATTTGGTTGCCTGAGAAGCAGCAAAAACCTTGTCCTTATACTTCCAGCAAATGTGTCTATATTCCAAGTAGAGTATTTAGTGATAGCACATACTGCTATTGTGGACTACAAAAAACTGACCATAGAGAACAGTCATGTAGCCTTTGCAGTGACAATCTCATGAAGCTTATTTGTCAAAGTGTGAAACAGGGAAAAATTGTAAAAGGCTTGGTTTAGACAAGTTTAACTTGGCAGACTGTAAGATTTGCATTTTTGTATGTTATAGGATTTTTATCCTATATTTTAACTTATTTAATCTGTAATGATATTTATTGAGGTGTTCAGAACCTTTCCTTTTAATGTACAAATATTTTATTGGTTTCAAATGTGTAAAAATGTTAAACTTTTAAGAATATGTTAATAAATATGTACTAAACTTGTTATGAAAATCTTATTTGTCAGTCACAGTTCACTTATGATTTTTACATTATTTGTCCACTATTTACACTATTTGTCCACTATTTACACTATTTGTCCGTGAGTCACTCCAAATAACATCAATTTAAAGTACTAATACAGAGTACAATGCTGTGGAATCTCGTAAGTATCCCCCAATCTACTTTCAAAATTAGTAACCTCTTTTTGAGGGTACATATACCTTCAGGTTGTTATTTTTAGTTGCGGAAGCGGTTACTTTCTGGTTTTCCCAGTACAGTAGAACTTGAGTTTTACGACCACCCCTGTTGCCTTGTAAAAGTGGTGGTAAATGACAGGAGGTCGTACATGGAAGGTAGTGATGTGACGTCATAGCAGCCATTTTGGCAGCGACGCAGCGCTTCTTTATATAAACATTGTTTCAAGGTTAGGAAAATGGCGATTTCTAAAGATTTACAAGGGAAATGGAAAAGCAAGAACATTTCAAAGAAGTGCAGTCTTGATTTATTAATGTTAGTATGGTTATTAAAAGAAAAGAAATTTGACATTTGTGCGTTTAATATCATTGGCTTTATAGAGTGATGTTCTCCATATCAAAATGGTGTCGTACTATCGGTTCACTTCAGTTTTTGCGCTGTGTTTTTATTACGTTTGATTCAATTTTTACGCTGGTTTGGTCTTGTTAAAAGCTCTTGCCTTTATTTACGATCTTCCAGTAGTATTTTTTAGATGTGAACACTGAGTTTTGTCACTTTCCTTTCCAAGTTAAAAAGCCGTTGTAAAACCGTTGTAAAATATACAAACTTGTCGCGGTAACGTCAACGATCGTCAAGATCAACTTGTCTAAAGTTAACAAGTATTACTCATGGTTTCGAATTGTTCAGTCATTGTATTAACTCTCAAACATCAACTAAAAAGTATTTAACTCTGACAACAAAAATTCACACAGATTTTCATCAAATAATGCTCAAAAGAGAAGCAAAACAAGTCTAAAATGCTGTAACACGGCAATTGGGCAACACTTCCGGTTTCAGGTTTTCGCATGTGGTCGCATTCGCGTTTGTTTACTACGAAAAAACGGGTATTTCTTTAACGTATTTCGACAGTTTTATGTTGAGATGGTCGCTCATAGCAGGTAAATATCTTATTTGGGACACTAAAAAGTGGTCGCTGGTCGCGTTAGGCAGGTGGTCACACATTGGAGGTACATTTCTATTACAAATCGTCCGTGCCAGAAAAAGTGGTCGTAAACAGCAGGTGGTCGTTAAAAGGAGTGTCGTAAAACTCAGGTTCTACTGTAAGTGATAATGAAGGCAGCTACTTTCGAGATTCTATGGCATGGTGTATATTATGTAAAAGTAATATTTTTTCAGACCTGTTTACAAGCCAAATGCCAAAGAGTCAAAAGTATATATTTTTATTACATTATATGACTCTGCAGGGGAAATGAAATGGAAATTTTCCCAGAGTCATGCCCAGCACCAACCAGGTCAATGAATTGGGTCAAGTTAGTTTAGTACTGGGTCGATGATTATAATATTATTACTTAAGTGCTGTATAAAGTATTTATGCATGCACCTGTCAATGTTGATTGTCATTTTGGCCCAATGGTTGGGCAATTTATTATCATTATGATATTTGATACATTTGACAGATATTTATTGCCCGACACTGCCGACAGTTGATGGAAAATTAGTATGAAAATCAAATGGCCAAAGGTCCCCACTCTGCTCTCTGGGGCTTAACATTGACATGTGCATACATTACTATTAGATCACAGATATAAATAGCTTCCACCTGCTTTATAGTTTATTCATGAAATCCATATCCAAAATTATTCCAGCATCCATACTTGCATGCTACAGTTATTGTCTTTTTCTCGTTGTCAAATGAAATAATAAAAGGTCTGCCCTCGTCCACTAAAACTTTGGCACTAAATCCTTTCCGATTTCCTCTGTAACTCTTCTGAAACTCAGTGCTGATTTGACTTTTTGAAAGACCACAAAATTTAGACAGATCACGCAGAAGTCGATTCACATTCGTAAACTTCACCTTGTGTGTTTCTACTGAAACTCCAAATGCTGTGGAACTTCTTTTTATGGCATCTCGCATGTGCTCAAACACTTGTTCTGGTAGGTCACGTTTAAACTCAATACTCCACGGATTACGAGCTCGTGGATTAGCCAACATTCGTCTGTGTATTCCCTTTAACCAGCAAATGACTTCTGAAGAAATCATAGGCCAAACTGGAGTACTAGACCTCAGAACTTTTTCCATGCCGTCTAGTCCGGCTTCATGCTTTTGGTAAAGAAATCGTAACTCCTTCGCTTCCTCAAGAAAGCTGTAATAATTTGATAAGGAATCACGCAAACAGCTAAATTTACCCGCTGAAATGCTAATAACTTCGTCCAGGCTATAAAAAGGCCCTTCCTCCGTTTCGGATTCATCGTTTTCAAAAGAAACTTCGTCTAATACTTGTTCGACAGTTAAATATCTAGAGGAAGCCATATTGTTTACTGCGAGAAACCGCTGCTTATATTTTTGGACGATTGCGGTACACAAATGAGCCTGTTTTGATGACAGCTGACCCGGCGTGCCTTGTCAGGAACCAATCACAGCGCGTGATTTGGCCGGAAGTAACCTGTGCCATATAAAATAATATAAGGTGTTGGTATAAAGAATTCTATGATCATCAACTAATTAAATATAGGAACCTAATTAAAATGCGGAAGGAAAACGGCTGTATGACAGGAGAAATATATGTTACTATTGTGAAAAGGCCAGCCCCAAAATGAGCCGTCATTTGCTGGGAGTGCACAAGAACGATAGGGAAGTCGTCGAAGCCTTGGCTTTTAAAAAAGATAAGAAAAAGAAGAACAAGATGTTAGAAAAAGTTATGTTGATGGGCAACTTTGCCCACAACCTGAAAGTGTTAGAAAAAAATGAAGGCGAGCTTAAGGTAGTATTCTTAAAAAAACGATGTCATACAATGATTAGAATGTAATACGATCGTAATTTTTTTCTCTCGTGCAGTATCAGAGTATAATTGTGAACACTTTCGCTTTTAAGGTGGTAAGACGGCCAACAAAGGATCAAAAATTTGATCCAATGGACTATTTGCCATGTTATCATTGCCATGGATTCGTCCAGAAGTCAGAGCTGTGGAGGCATATAAAAACCTGCCAGTTTTCGATGGACAAAGAAGTTGCGCAGAACCGCAACAAAAAGTTGCAATATAAGGGAAGATTACTTCTTGCTGCCAATCATTTCTCCGCTGGGAGCAGTAAGGAACTTTCAGAAGGAGTAATTTCTATCATGTCCGAAGACGACACACGTTAGTCGCAAGACGGGACCCTATTATTTTGATCTTCGGGTCCCACGTCTTAGAAAAGGTTGGCGTGAAAAAGGCCACGTATGTTTCCCAAAAGATGAGGGAGTTGGCGAGATTGCTCATTCAAGCAAGGAAAGAATCTAAGAATCCAACTATGTCAATCAAGGATCTGCTGGCCCCAAACTATTTTGATTTGGTTGTATCGTCGGTTCGCTCACTTTGTGGGTACAAGGAAAGTGGCTATGACAAGCCTTCGACAGCTATGAGAATTGGATACACAATGAAAAAGGTAGTTTTTTTACATTTATATATATCAGACACTTTTACTTAGCAGTATAACAGGCACGACGGGACTGGGAGACTCCCCCCACTTTTCTCTGGAATAACTTTCATTTATTGAGGTTATTGTGTACGGGCCTACGGCGTATTTTAAAAATAATTTGAAGATATCATAATGAAAATAGGATGCTAAAGTAATAGGTTTAGTTTCTGTTACTAATTCGTTTGTATCTCTAAACGAAAATCGTCAAAGGAATTTCGGTACATTTACTATTGATGACTTTCAGTGATGAACAACATAATTTGGACGCTCTTAGGCATTTACTGTTGTAATAAGGTTTAATATTTAATAACTACACAAATTTTAAAACAAAAAGAATTGATGCTAACATAATCAGAGTTCTTGTTTTCTGAGTGATTAATGAAATTTAGAAGCGTTTTTAGCCATCTCAGAGGTATTGATTTTGAAAAATTCCCACCCCCGTTGTTAGCTGCCCCCCTCACTTCATATTCTGTTCTGCCATATAATGTCATACTTCGAACTCGTTTATGCTCAAACTATCTGAGCCCCATTAGATCGATGCATGCTTAAAACGCTTCACTGGTGATCATGCAGAAGGTTGTGTGTTCGAGTCCCGCTTACATGGTAACTTAGAAATTTTTCTGAGTAAAATAGCCCGAAGAAGATATCTGTTATTGAAAACATGTAAATCTGTTATTGAAAACATGTTATTGAAAACATGTAAATCTGTTATTGAAAACATGTTATTGAAAACATGTAAATCTGTTATTGAAAACATGTTATTGAAAACATGTAAATCTGTTCTTGAAAACATGTTATTGAAAACATGTAAATCTGTTATTGAAAACATGTAAATTAACAGTAACTGTATTATGAAAAATACTGCATTTTTACAGTAAAATGTACGTACTTGTAATGTGAAGCTACCAGTACATTTTACTGTAAAAATGCAGCAATTTTTAAAATACAGTCTTTGCTATTTTGCAGCACTTGGCATCCAAGCCGCTAGTACGTTTTACTGTTAAAATAGCAGATATTCCAAACAGCGTAATTCTTATGCATATCTGAATTCCATATACGTCTCTTCTCTTAACAAGGTAGCTTTTGTCGTTCATGGAGAGGCGTTGAAGGGGAGAAACTACGATGGAAAAAAAGATGTTGATGATTATTTAGAACTTCACGAAATGTACTGGACTGACAAAGTATCCAGCCATGCGCTGAATACTTTGTCATTCCGAAAACACAATAAACCGGAATGGCTGCCCATCACCAGTGACTTGATGAAATTGAGGAAATTCCAAACTGAGAAGCTGCAAGAGTGTTATTGGCGACTCACCGTCATAGATTCGCCGGAGAATTGGAGAAATCTTGCCGAGATTTGCTTGTCACGCATGACGGTTTTCACAAAAGACGAGGTATGTTGAATCACGTACATTGTTTGAGAATTAATTTATATAAATATTTACTAAGAATTAATGTGAGTAATTTGCTGTGACTGTACTAAGAATAAGCTAATATTAATCCGACAACTCCATTATTTGTTGTCTGTTCAGTTATAGGTACACAGAAGACGTCACAACGTGGAAAGAACATCAGTGACCCACTCGCCCCAGCAGCTTGTGGGCCACTTTTTTGTTCTTACCACGTTGTGACGTCATCTGTGCATCTATAACTGAACAGACAGTGGCCATCTAGACAGCTACTGATCAACGTCTATAAGAATTTTGCTTATGTTTTTCAGAAATATCACAACTTAGAGAGAAAACGAATAAAAAATCCTAGAAATTTGGAATAGCTATACTAATAAGTAGAGCAGTTTTCTTTAAAGACTTAAGATAATAATAAACAACAATTGGAAAAGATTTTTTGGTATCAAGAATTATCGCGGTCCAAGAATTATCGTGTCATCTGCGAGAAATAGAGATCTTGATAATTCTTGATATAGAAAGGTCAAATTCAAAAATTGTTTTGTTATACATTCTGAGCTGAAAATACAGAAAGAATTTCTCCCGCTGCAAAAAAGGAAAATTCATAGACACTAAAATAATCTAAAAAGAGCAAGACGTTTGTTATGAGATGCATCAGCGGTCATCCTAAGAAAAATTGAAAACTGATCATTTTCAAATGTTTTGTGGGTTTGCATATCTAAGGCATGCCCGCTAAAATTTAGGTCTCTAGAATGGCATTTTCCGCATTCTGGCAACACTTTTGAGCAATCAATTTTAAATTTAACAAATAGATTCCATTTTGCCGCAGACCCTATAATGCAAATAAGATGTGTTGTATTGTATGGTGCTACAGTGCAGTGATTTAGTTTTAAATCACCCACAACGCTTTAAAAAGGCCAGTATTAAACAAACGAACAGATATTTTTACTGATTTGTTTTAAATATCAACATTTTGTGAATAAAATCTACTAAGCTTGTTAATATAATGTTTTGTCTCGTGTTTTATTCCTCGATGAATCCACTTGATACGATCCACTCGTCACAAATCGTATAAAGTCGACTCAACGAGGAATAAAACACGAGACAAGACATCATATTGACAAGGTAAGTAGATTTTATTCACAAAATGTTGATATTTAAGACAAATTCATACAAATCCATTCGTTTGTTTAATACAGGCTTATGTAAAGTACATATATTTTCAAAAGTGTCGTTAAAATGCAAGCACTTCGGCTATCATACCTTGAAATTGGGCCGCATGTGAGCTATTTATCCTCAAAACGTTTGAACACCCTGTTATGTGATGAGCACATTCAAATATTCTTAACGTCTTTGTTATGTTAGGTGGAGAGGCTGCCTTGATGGAAGTCGACACCTTTAATAGGCGGCCAGATTGGAGTAAAGTTAACAATGCAGAAATTTTCAAATCGCTGTCACAAAGTGAGGAAGAGCTATGTAAAAGGTAAGCCCGAAAATAGGCAGTGTAGCTTGTGCAGGCAATTACATCTATACATGGACCTGCTTAGTACATTCGTTTCAGTGAAACAATATCGAAGAACTAAGAAACACAAGTTAGTTTCTACTAAAACAATCACATTATTCGTTCTCAATTTCCACGTAAACAATAGTTGACTGTTGGGCTTCGCCTTCATAGAAATCTAAAACTTTTGCATATGTGCACTTTCAATAGATTCGACATGGTGGAGATTGTTGGTAAAAGGAAAAGAAAAGTTCTGGTCATTTTAACCCCGGATGTAAAAAAGGCAATCGTGCTGCTAAACCAAACGAGAGAAAAAGGAAATATGGCCCGGTAAAATCCGTACGTTTTCGCCGTCAACAACGAAAACTCTAAACATGCTCTTAGAGGCAACGCTGTTCTCTCAAAGGTTTGTGAGGTGGCCGAGCTTAGCCAATCCAAGCTCATAACGTCAACCAAGTTGCGAAAATATGTCACAACAGTTTCACAGCTGGTTGAGATGAACCACAATGAGCTGGGTTGGTTGGCTAAACATTTGGACACGACGTAGATGTACACAAATATTTTTACAGGTTGCAAGAACACACACTGGAGATGGCAGTTGTAGGAAATCTGCTAATGCCCATAGACAATGGCGAAGCCAGCCGATTTGCGGGGAAAAGTCTGCGGGACATTTCCATAAATGGTAAGACTTTTATATATATATCATAATTATGAGCATAATTTTCAAGGTGAAGTGCAATATATATATACAGTATATATATATATATATATATATATATATATACAGTATATATATATATATATATATATATATATATATATATATATATATATATATATCCCTTCCGAGTTTGAGTTCCCTCGGATTGATGCTAGCGGATCGGCAGCCCGTATGGGATTATTATCCTGAGGGGATTAATTGTAGATTTGACTGTGATTCAACCGGAGTTATTTAGCTTCAAGCACTTAAATATTTCTTTGATCAACGCACAACTCGGGAGCCATCGACCACTACTTTGTTACGCCTGGCTGAGTTAGTGCTCACCCTCAACAATTTTTCGTTTGATGGTGAGCATTACCAATGCTATAAATACGCGTGACCACACGTGAGTTGTTTACTAATTTTTCCTGACGAAGGGCCTTCACTCGAAACGTCGAGAAGATTTTTCTCTGTTTTTCAGGCCAACGTGACTTAACCCTGGTAATATTTATATATATTATACTGGCGCGTAAACGATTTTGAGAGAAAAATCAGTGTAGCAATCGGAATCAAGCAGTTTTTTGCACAGTCGGCGGTTAATTTGAATTCGTGGAAACTGGACATAATGCGACCAGTGTTTCAAGTTTGTAGCAGCTTGATAAGATAATGCAATTGCTAAAACATTTTCAAAGCCTTGTAAAAATAACAAGGTTGATGTGAATACATCTTGTTGACAAGCTGTGACATTCTTACGGGTGTAGATTTGACGTCATTTGAACACGAAACAAGTTGAGTAGAGACACGAGCTGAGGTGAAGCCTATTTGCCTTAATTAAATTGGGTATACGAGAGATTTTTTGTATTCATAGAATCCGAAGTTCCTTTTAGAATGTTTGCATGGTCATTCTTTGGAATGAAAATACACGCTACATAATATCTTCCGGGTCCGGCTGGCTGACAGTCGCATAAAACATGGTTTCTATAAAAAATTCATTGATCATTTGAACCTGGAACTTCGATCAAAATTAAGTTTGCTATAAGCAAGACTTGTTGAAGAATTCGTACTTTTTTAGGGTGACTGTACTATGAAATAGACTGCAAAAGTCTCTTGAATTTTAATTTTTTTAAAAATAGTTTACATAAAATTCATAGTAACTTCTTCCGGATGGAACATAGTAGTTTGTTTTTATATTATATATGTAAACAGTGATGATTAAAAGCGGTGATATTTAATGTTTAACAGGGTTTTAAAGTTAAACTTTTTAACTGTTTCTAATCTCTTATGTTCTCATTCTGACGCGCAAAAATATTAAGAAATCGAATATATTAATGGGACGACTTCTTTTCTTTCTCTATTAGAAGAACAAACGAAACCGGAATCCCATTCCAATGGCGATGCGGGAGGTTAGTGTTATATTTTTAATAGAGCTGTCCTACTTCTTTTATAAAGAAGATGAGGCAATTATTGACTATGATTTCGTATATATCCTGTTATTAAACATACATTTAAAACTGAATAAATCTTTAGTAAAAAATGAAACAAATCTTACACAACATAAAAATGAAATCTGGAAGAGTTCAAGAAATTTGCAAATCCTGCAATATCCTACGGTGTTAATGTTTGAACGTGACTGACTGCATGCCTGTTTGCAAATGAAAACCTAACTGACATGCACTGTCTGAAGGAATTAATACGACTGACCGACCGACCGACCGACCGATTGCCTGGCCGGATACTTACGGTAAAACCTTGCTCTGCCGCCTGAGTCCTAGTAGTTCAATGGTTAGACCGTCAGACTAGTACTCAGAAGGTTACCTACGGTATAACTTTGCTCTGTCACCGGAGTTCTAGTAGCTTAATCAACGTACAGATGAACATACAAAACAGTACACTGCACCAAAAATCGATGCTGTAATATTGAAAATGGCCGCGTTTACACAGCTTTATATAGATAAGGGTACAACCTCCTCTTTAAGGCATTGTTGAGCTGAAGAATGCGACTGTGCCTCAAAATGCAGTCAGATTTTAAAATGTTATTTTCGCAGTACACAAAACTAAAAATTACAGCAACCACTGAATGTTTTAATAAAATACAACAATAGCGAAACTCCCAATTCTGAAATCATTTCAATTGCGATTCTACGCTACAACTAGGTTTTAATCATAGATTCCTGATGATGACTAAAACCTAGTCGAAACATAGAATCGCAATTAAAATGATGTCAGTATTCGGAGTCACTATTGTCGTGTATTGCACAAAACTATATTTAGAAAAATCCATTTTTATTCTAACTTCGCTATATCTTTATAGAAATGTATCTTAACCTTAAATTCTTTTGTTATTTAGATGTTTCAAATCCATCGGATTCAGATGAAGAGGGTAAGTTACTTAAATGTATTTAAAACGGAAAATTTGAAGTAAAAATTGTTTTTGCAGTATTAGCTTTTGTTATAAAATTAAAGCCATTTTTAAAAACTTTTAAATTAATTTCGTTTATATTGATCCCCACGTTTAGCGAGTCATAATCAGACAATTAAAATAAAACACTAACATTTATATGTTAGTGTATTTATATGCCCACCACAGAAATCCCACTCATCCGAATGTGCTTTTAAAAATCATCAATTTTTAGTATACAAGTTCAAAATTACGGCTGTCAACACCACTCACCTTCAAAGTAAACACTATCCTATGAGATTTAACGTGGTTGCCTGCTTGTAACAAAAAATGCTATCAACGGTGACTTTGACTACTTTTCTCAAGGTTGGCTGGCCGTTTATATTACCACCCATTCGTACAACAAGCAACATGGTGCAAAAAGTAGAAGTAACGTCTACTTTTCGCAACAGGTTGTTGCAACCTGCAACAAGCAGATGTGTTAAAGTCTAGTTTCCATATAATAGCCGGCGGATCGCTGTCGATCGCCAGCGATCCACAGCGATTCTGAGCGATCGACGACGGTCTTATGGAAACACTTTCCAGCGATCCGACGAACGTTAACGATCGCGATCGCTCACGATCGCTGAGATGTTCTATCCCAGCGATCGTGAGCGATCACGAACGATCGTAAGCGATCGTCAGCGATCATAATTTTGGCGTACGTTGTTATTTCGCATTTACCAAAATTGCAGGGTATTATTTTTGTCTACGCGTTTACTTGCAAATATTGTGATGAAAAGCTACGGTTTTCCCAGGAGTTATGAAACAAATGATCATGTCAATAAAAGGTTTTGGTGCTCTATCTCGCGTCTTAGTCTAATTTAAAATGCGGTCCATATAATCACCCCCTTAGAAAGCTGTTTGAACTTTAGCGTTTTAAGTTAAAACAACTCCAGTAAAAGGTACATTAACAAAAGGTTTCCTGTTTTCCAACCATTGTTCACATGCTAGTCTCTTTTTAAAACAAAGCAGCAACGAATCAGATGGCGTAGGGAAATGGAATCAATGAGTACACGGAAAATATGCATATGCACGGCCTGGTACCGGTTTTGTACGTGGGTGTAATTTTTTTCGAACTAGTTTAAACGTATGGATCGTGCAATTATCCCATACCCGTTTCGCGCCGTAAGTGAGGAGAATATACCTTTCATACGCGCTAAACGTAGTAATTGTTAAGTCCGATGTGCAGCTTTAGCTTGGAATTTTATTTTACTACAGTACACAAAACTATATTTAGAATAATTTCAAGTTTATTCTAACTTTGCTATATATGTATAAAAATATGTCTTACCAATCCCTTAATTTATAAATTCTTCTGTTTATTAGATTTTTCAAATCTATTGGATTTAGATGAAGAAGGTAAATTACTTCTATTTATTTTTGCTTCACACTTCTTACCTTGTAAGTTGCCATGGTGTTGGAAAAAGTTACTGGCAGTGCAAGTGGTAAAATTTAAGTTAAACTGTTTAACGCCTTTTTTAATCTCTTATATTTTCATTCCGAAGCAAAAAAAAAAATTAAGAAATTGAATATAGCAATGACACGACTTCTTTTGTTCCTTTATTAGATTAACAAACCAATGAATACCATTCTTATGATGATGTGCCAGGTTAGTGTTATATTTTTAATAGAGTTGTGTCACTGACTTCTTTTGTAAAAAGATGAAGCAATTATTGGCTATGATTGCATACATCGGCTTTCATAAAACACGTACTTAAAACTGAATGACTCTTTAGTACAAAATCAAACAAATCCTATATAACATAAAAATCCTGGTAGGATTCTAAAAGGGCTATTATAACACTTCAAGAAAGAAGTTCTGTACGGTTTTGCAGGCAGCCAATCAATAGAACAACATAATCAACAGATGAACATATAAAGGGGATATTACACAGTGGCGAGAAGATATGGATTTTATGTTCGACTGGCAAGGACATGTCACGGGTGAGCATAGCGAACGAGTGAGATATTGTTCTTACCACGAGAACATAAAATCCATATCTTTGAGCAACCGTATAATGTTCTATTTATTATATGGACAACTGGAGGTGACGTTGATAAACTGCGTTTAATGATATATATATATATATATATATATATTCGAATATTTTGACAGGATATACATTTCAGTAATAAATTACTGTTATCAACATGTGTCCTGTATAAATAAAATTACTTTACAAAATAGCCTATATAGTAATAGCATATATAATATATATAATATATATATATATATATATATATATATATATATATATATATATACATATATATATTTATGTCTTCCACCGTCTCTCTCTGATTAATATCAGCACTGCACTAACTTAGCTATGTTTACTGGGCAACCCACAAGGAAAATGAAATGCACCAATTGGGATAAATTGGCTATGGTCCCCTTGGACCACAGCCGCGTTTATTAAAAAGTCATAATTAAATTACATAATTATTTTCCATAATTCAAACTGATGATTGAGCCCAGTGAAGGTGAGGGCAATAAAACGCCAAAGGATCATTATGCAATAATGATACCGCCCCACCCCAGGCAAATGCAGTGCTGATAAGATACACCGTGACACAAGCTGTCTAAATTGTCCAGTAATCGCAATAGCGTCTAGCGCTTATGATACAAAACTTTCAAAATATCTCTCCAGTGTAATCAAGATTTCTGGCGCTAATCAGCCTTGTAAAGCATTTCCCCTGATACGGAGACATGAGGTTGTTAGCGCAATTCGCGTTGCACTTAATGAAAATATCTTCGTGCGATGAATTTTTTTGAGGAAATCACAGTAAAATAATATGCAGCCATACAATAACGCATCAACGAACATGAAAGATTGCAATTGTTGCCAAACAAAAATTACTCGTTCTAAAATACTAACCTAAACGGATCTGTGACACTTCAATAAGACAGCTCTATCAGCTTGGCTTAGCCTAGCTCGGTTGTTTCAAGGAGGTTAAAGGATTTCCACCCTTGCTAGATAATCCCGTTCTCCAGTGAACACAAACTGCGAACTTTCAATAAAATTGGTCAAGCTAATTGTTACAAGGCCTTGGAAAGACTGCTGCCCTTGCTAGACAGTCCACAGGTGGCCCAAGTTCAAGGTGTGTGGTAGCCCGCAGTGCGGGTGTTTTAACGGTAATTTGAAAATATATGTGACTTGACATAAACCCGTAAACAAACGAACGAATTTGTCTTAAATATCAACATTATGTGAATAAAATCTCCTAACCTTGTCAATATGATGTCTTGTGTCATGTTTTATTCGTCGTCGAGTTGGTTTGCAGCGATTTACAGCGAGTTTTTTTCGACGCCGTTGCTTCCCGTACTTCGGCGACTCTTTAATAGTATTACCATATAAAATAGAAAGGCTGCACACTTCAGCGACGACACCCCGAACTCAAAGTCAAACATCTCCGCTCAAAATCGTCGCTCGAACATAATTCTTTCACGAGCGCATAGCACGAAGGTTGGGCTTGCCATGGAATACGGTTTGTTGACAACTCGTGGAATTTTCGCCATGTACGAACCCATTACCCTTCTCAAATTCATCAGTTTCAAATGTCCTCAGAGCCGTGGCGACGAGTTCGTGTTCTGATTTGAACAAGACACGCCCCTGCCCGGGGTGGGACAGTCAAGTTATGCACATGAATTACCGGGGGGGGGATTGCGCGGCTTCATCGCGTTTGGCTGCCTGAGACAATAGCCAAGGTTCAAATTTATTCAAAATTTCCCCCCGGTAAATCATGTGCATAACTTGACTGTCCCACCCCGGGCAGGGGCGTGTTTTGTTCAAATCAGAACACGAACTCGTTGCCACGGCTCTGAGGACATTTGAAACTGATGAATTTGAGAAGGGTAATGGGTTCGTACATGGC
This sequence comes from Corallium rubrum, assembly GCA_964035015.1. Lineage (NCBI taxonomy): Eukaryota > Metazoa > Cnidaria > Anthozoa > Scleralcyonacea > Coralliidae > Corallium > Corallium rubrum. Next base: position 3,393,722 of record OZ036003.1, read on the forward strand.
GAAAATTCCACGAGTTGTCAACAAACCGTATTCTATGGCAAGCCCAACCTTCGTGCTATGTGCTCGTGAAAGAATTATGTTCGAGCGACGATTTTGAGCGGAGATGTTTGACTTTGAGTTCGGGGTGTCGTCGCTGAAGTGTGCAGCCTTTCTATTTTATATGGTAATACTATTAAAGAGTCGCCGAAGTACGGGAAGCAACGGCGTCGAAAAGAACTCGCTGTAAATCGCTGCAAACCAACTCGACGACGAATAAAACATGACACAAGACATCATATTGACAAGGTTAGTAGATTTTATTCACATAATGTTGATATTTAAGACAAATTCGTTCGTTTGTTTACGGGTTTATGTCAAGTCACATATATTTTCAGATTACCGTTAAAACACCGGCACTGCGGGCTACCACACACCTTGAACTTGGGCCGCCTGTGGACAGTCTCCTAATTTACTACTAAATGGTTGAGTATGCCATTACACGTTTTTATATACACCTCTTGCTCCTTACGTCAAAAACGGTGGATCTGGAGGACAAAATAAAAGTTCGACTTTAACCGAGAAATTAATCAATGAAGATACTATAGTTTGTAGTTGACATCCACCAAAGAAATAAGTGCAAGTGGTCTATACAAGCTGGTAAATCAGGGAAGCCAGGAAACAACCTGCTGCTGGTAAAAACCCTTTGGGAAAAGCCAGTTGACAGGAAAACCTGAGTGGGGACAAGATAAAACCAGCAAGCTTCCCCCACGAAGCATTAATAAAATTAGAGTCCTTACATCAGTTCCTTACATCAGTTAAGTGCTACAAATAAGATTCTAAATGTAAGGCTAAGTTAACAAAGTATTAGTTTGCTGAATATTCTTAATATTTGTTGTTCCGCTTGTCCCTCCATCGTCAGTGACACAATTGATTACGTATATATTTGAAATCTGGTCCCCCAAATACTGACTCAACCATGTAGATCAACCATTTAGGCACTCGGAAAAATTGGTAATCAAGCTCTGGGTGAGATGAGTACTGAATTCTGTAAGGCAAAAGAAAACAAACGGCAGAATCTAATCCAAAGTACAGAGTATTCTCATATGTGCATGAGATGGTTCACAACCAGAAAATTAACTTGACATCCACAAAGGCAAAGACAAAAATGAGGGTGCCATATATGTAGTTAGTGTAAAGAAAATAAACACCATAAAATTTTTAGGGTCAAGCCCTGGATTCAAAATTTAATGAGATCACCCAACACATGTTGGGATGTTGGGAGAATACCGCAACTCAAGTGAGGACCAAACTCTAAATAAATGGATGCCAAATCGCTTAACCATAAGGTTAGAACACATCAGCGAATAATAATAATAATAATATCTATAGTAAACCACAAAACGTTGAGTAAACCAAAACGTTGAGTAGATTTAGAAAAACGCGAAAGATAACAATAATCTTTACTTATACAGGTTAACTCTGTCAGCTGCCATAAGCATAGCTGTTATAAATAGAGGACCTGTGATTATAGAGTTTTTCGCAAGGACAAGCATGGCAGACAGTTTAATGTCGCCGCATCACTAGCCTTGGATGGCCAAAATCTATTAATAAATAAACCTCATGTGAGGAAAAAACTCCAAATACATGGATAAATTGCTTAACCAAAAGGTTAAAACAATACCTCAGCCAATTAAGGTGAGGACAAACTCAACAGAAGTTGGGACAAAACCTCAAATAACATGAGGAACACACTCCAAATACATGGAGAAATTGCCTAACCAAAACGTTGAAACAACACCTCAGCCAATTAAGGTGAGGACAAACCCAACAAAAGTTAGGACAAATCCAATAAAGGTTGTGGCAAGGTCAAGCATGGCAAACAGTACTGTCGCCTCAACACCAACCCTTGTATGCCACACAACAAAATTGTGAGGACAAAGCCCCAACAAAACATGCAGAAGCAATTAGCTCAACAAACACGGCTGTGAGAACAAAGTCATCACAGAAAAAGCGAGGAGGAACCCTCGAATTGCACGCAAGAGCAAATATTGCTTTCCGTAATTAACCCCCTCTAGCCCAAGACCTTCCCATATGCTGAATAAAATCGTCTGGTGTTAGCCAGAATAAAATTATTAAAGTGGCCATGGACTAAACAGGGCCAAGGAGATAGCGCGACATAGTTGTTCAACCCCTTATACCCAAGACCTTCCCATATGCTGAATAAAATCGTGTGGCGTTAGCCAGAATAAAATTCTTAAAGTGGCCAATGGACTATACAGGGTTAATGCCGTGGTAGCAAAGTCATCACAACAAAGCGAGGACAAAGCCTTAGTCAAAACATGCAATGAAGCCTGAATAACAACATGTAAGCTTCATGAATAACAAGCAATTATGCCTCGTTGAATGGGCAAAGACAAAAGATATGTAGTTACATTTACAGTAATAATGATAATAATAATAATAATAATAATAATAATAATAATAATCAAATAATAATAACTGAATGATAGTAGTGGTAGTGGTAGTGGTAGTGGTAGTGGTAGTGGTAGTGGTAGTGGTAGTGGTAGTGGTAGTGGTAGTGGTAGTGGTAGTGGTAGTGGTAGTGGTAGTGGTAGTGGTAGTGGTAGTGGTAGTGGTAGTGGTAGTGGTAGTGGTAGTGGTAGCGGTAGTGGTAGTGGTAGTGGTAGTGGTAGTGGTAGTGGTAGTGGTAGTGGTAGTGGTAGTGGTAGTGGTAGTAGTAATGATAGTAAAGCAAAACTTTTAGTAGACTGAGAGAAACGTGAAGGAATATGAATTATATTTTGCAGAGACAAGCATGGCAGACAGGTTAATGTCGCAACATCACCAGCCTTGGCCCTTGGGTGGCCAAAATCTGTTAATAAGTAAACCTCAGTTGAGGACAAACGCCATAAAGTTAAAGGCCAACAAGTGCTGAAACGATGGCGCACATACAGTAAAGTGAGGAACAAGAACAACAGGCTACGGCGAATTAGGGACATTAGGACTCAAAATTATTCAGTCTCTTTGTTTTACAAAAGGAATTATTTTGTTTAAAGGACATCGTCGTTGAGTTGACGTATAGTAGATCTTAAATCCCTGGTTATTACTGAGACAAAAGTATATAATATTAAAATTTCTATATTTAAAACTGAGTATGACTACATTAAAATTCCTGTAAAAATGTAGATTGAATTTATTAAGAACTAAATTAGTTCAAATGACGCGAAAAACAGATAGAGCGGTTATTGTATAACAAACAGTTGGATCATAGATTGCTTTTGCCCTACCACATTGAGAGAAAACAAACACCTTCAAACTTCCGTAGTATAGAATAGCATATGGCCGCTTTTTTCCTTTAATAAGCATAAAATTATTAGTGATATGGCTAGTCAGTCCAGCCCTTCGTATAGAGATCCCTAGAGTGCTAATTGAAATCGAAAAGTGTTTTGAGGGCCACTCTTGTATTCTTACCAGTTTCTGCCTGGCAATGATCTCAGAAATGCCAATCTGTATTGTAATAAGACAACTGCGGCAAAATTGCTTACTTAAATTGCTGTATGGCGTCACGTCGCGCTGTTGTAGTCTCTTGAATATTAAGATGTAGATGTAGATGTAATCTAATTTATCTCAAATATCCTGCACACCAATCAACTGTGGCAGTACAGAAAAGCCGCCCTGACACACAGGCGAGTAATCCTATCAGTAACCGGACATAAATGTAAAACATTGCGTGCAAAATACAGATTAGCTCACAAGGTTTAACCATGCGGTATAAGCTTGAATCAGAATTGTGGGAATTAACAGAGATAATTATCAAAAGGTGATTACCCACGCCGAGTCGACGGCGATTCTAGCGCGGTTCTAAAGTCGGAACTCGGAAGGATGTGTTTATTATAACAACATGCACTTCGGATGAAACATTCAAACCTAATGCCGCTACCGCGTGGTATTATACGATAAGGAATATTTCGTGGCGTTTAAGAGTTCAATCTCGTAGCCCCATACGTGTGCAATCGAACACCAAAATTACGTACTGTAACTGGGGATGTAGGAAATATAGCTAGGATATCAGACGACCAGATATTGGCGGTCATTTGCATGCTAACTTGATCGTCGCGATCTTTAGTTTGACGACACTATAATAGCCTCATACGAACTTACTCCAGTAGCTTGTGACTTCATATAGAGCAGATAACCATTTACTTGGAGAAAATAGCAATTATTTTCAGAAGCGGAGAGGTGCGAACAATTATAACCGAAACGCGTGATGAGTACAAACCAAATGTAGATATTTGACTCTTAATTAGTAGTTTCATATCAGTGTAAACTGTATTAAGCCAAGGATTAGGCCTGGTTCATACGTCGCATTTCATTCAGACGAATTTAATTCATAGTTAGCTTCGTCGACTAGTCGACATAAACTCGAATTCGTTTCATGCGACGAATTTAATTCAGTGACGAGCAAGGAAAATCCCGCTAGATCGCGCCAAAACGTCCAATACGCATGCGAAGTAAACAAAAATCGGAATCACGGGCACAAAAGATATGTTCTCACAATTTATGCATAACGATACAGGCAATATAATATAGCCCGACTTCGAACTTCTCCGTGTAGCTTGTGACGGGTAAAAAGTCAGTACTGAATAGTTGGCAAAGGACTTAAGTAAAACGGAGAGATGCGCACAAATATACTAGAAAGCATGTTCAGTAGGCAAGTTATAAACGTTTTTTGCCTGAATGTAAATTAGCATAAAGCTAAAGATAAGCGCATAACTAGACACCTTTGCCCTTGGTAAAACAATAAAGAAACGCTGAACAGCATAGTAACGTAAGATTCAAAACAACTCTTACCTTGAAGATGAAGAACACCAAAACCAACTTGAAGGTTTAAAAATCAAATTGAAATCGTTCGTCTATGCCTGTCTTTGCGAAGAGCAGTGATTACTGAGACTGCACTCTTGAATGTGATACCTATATAACAGCTTAAGCCCTATAGGAAGTAGCTGTAATTAGATCTTTACCATTCATAAAGACAGACCACCTCTTTGCCTTAGGTCATGTTAGTTCTCGTTAATAAGGTTTGCGTTATTTACATTCTCAATTACAATGTAAACCGGACAGATGGAAGACATAAAAATCATATTCGCTTGCAAATATTTCCTTTATGTCTTCCACCGTCTCTCCCGTCTCTCTCTGACTAATATCAGCACTGCATTAACTGAGCTCTGTTTACTGGGCAACCCACAAGGAAAATGAAATGCACCAATTGGGATAAATTGGCTATGGTCCCCTTGGACCACAGCCGCGTTTATTAAGAAGTCATAATTAAATTACGTAATTATTTTCCATAACTCAAACTGATGATTGAGCCCAGTGAAGGTGAGGGCAATAAAACGCCAGATAGATTCTGTATTATTCTTCGCCTAATACACAACAAAGCAGAAAGGTGGTCAGCTAACGGGGAGGGGGTGGGCAAATTGAAATCGTTCGTCTATACCTGTCTTTGCGAAGAGCAGCGATTACTGAGACTGCACTCTCGAATGTGATACCTATATAACAGCTTAAGCCCTATAGGAGGTAGCTGTAATTAGATCTTTACCATTCGTAAAGACAGACCACCTCTTTGCCTTGGGTCATGTTAGTTCTCGTTAATAAGGTTTGCGTTATTTACATTCTCAATTACAATGTAAACCGGACAGATGGAAGACATAAGAATCCTATTTGCTTGCAAATATTTCCTATATATAGTAAGGTTAGATATACTGCAGAAACAGAGAACGTAGGAGTCTAACGTTTCGAGCGAAGGCCCTTCGTCAGAGAGAAACGTAAAGAGTGTAAACAAACAACGTGCTTATATACGGAAGGTAATCATGTGACCAAAAATAAGTCAATCAGATAAAAATGACAACAACAAACTGAAAATGAGATGCGAAAAATTAGCCAATCAAATCAAAATAACAACAACAAATCGATCATGAGATGCGAAATACATTTGCTATTCATACCGTCGATGAGCAAGGAGGGAGTGTAAAAAGAATGAGCGAGAAAAAAAATATATATAAAGTGAAAACGCTGTTTGTGTCCGTCCTTGCTAAACAGAAACATTGTCTTCAGAGGTGTTAAATAAAAGAAAAACGTTCGTTGAGTCCGTGAGGATGAATGGTACCAATTTTGAAAATGAGACGTTTTTCTAGTCTTTTGCGGCTGACATTACCGCCAGAAATGGGTGAGATGGCACAAACTTGCATGTCCGAAATACAATGGTTGGCACTATTAAAATGTCGGGCAACAGGCTTGTAAACATCACTGTTCCTCACAGAACGAAGATGTTAAGCAAACCTGTCAGATAAACGTCTGCCAGTTTCACCGATGTAAAGCATGCAACATTTATTGCAAGAAATACAGTAAACCCTTACAAAAATTCCACATAAATTCACACGTGTGAATTTATGTGAATTCATGTGAGCACATGTGAAACCATGTGATCCTATGTGAAATGTAACAAGTGAGAGAATTTCACATGAGATCACATGTGAAAATTACCATGTCAGAGAATTTCACATGATTTCACACGTGTGAAAGAACTTCACATATGTGAGATTTAACATGGGAAAGAATTTCAAATGATTTCACATGCGATCACATATATTCACATGAAATCAACACAAACATTGACGTTAAAATATAAATATATTCAATACAATATTTTGCATATGCAAATATACACTATTTATTTTATTATTAATGAATACCAAGTTTAAGCTAAATGTATTTAAAAAGCATCATGTCCACATAGTTACAACTTATATGTACACACAGATTTATGTGATTTGCAATTACCAAAACAAAATCTTTCTTCACTTCACCCAGCTAATGCCACACAGTGCGAATCAGAGTAGATCAAGGCGCTCTTCACTGAGGTGAATAATTAAAATCATCTGGCCTTGCCGGATAAAATAGTTAAACTTTTAGGTAAATTTTTCACTGACCAGGATGAGCCAAAGGCAATGCTTGAAAATAAGATTCTTGAATTTGGTTATGCATCACACAAGAAAATCTAATAGGGGGGTAACTCATCAACTTATTTCTAAAAATACAACCTATGTACAGTACATGTAATAATATATATACAATATTCATGTTTGTACTTACTCAATGCAGCACTTAGTCTCTGTCAATAGTATTGGGCAACTTACAGTAGAACTGTTCCTGCTGGCTTACGCCTTCAATAACTGCAAACTTGTCTTGAATATTGCCCAACTCAACAATTTCCAAAACAGAGCAAGTTTCCACAATCTTCTTAATGTGGCTGCACAAGATGCCACATCCAGCTTCAGAATGTACCAGTGCATTTTCAAGTTTAACTTGCCGTCCAAAAGCAATACTACAAATATCATCACATTGTTGAAAATGGATGACAGCAAATACAACAAGTTCAAATGTTAAATTTGTTTTTGTCCCAACAATGTAATTTTTTCTTCTTGAAGCCCGCTTGTAATTGATACAGTGGAATACATTCCCATTCACAATGGCTTTTGTGAAAAATTCTGCATCACTTAAGACATCAGCACTCTGATAATACTCCTCAACAACATATCTTTCTTCAATGCTTAGCGGTCGTGAATAAGAAGCACCCAAAAAGATTATGTTCTGTTCCATCTTCTTAGCCTTTCTCAGTGGTACATGGCCTTTGAGCTGCTCATTCATAAAGGAAAAGATGGAGTTGATGGCAGGATCCTCTGTTGAACTGCTACAAATAGCTGATATGGCTTTGTACAACAGGAATGAATTAGCAATCTGGCGAGGAACTGCTTGTGTTCCATGGAATAATCTCAGGAGCACCAAATTAAATCCTTCAAAAATATAAGAGGAATAACATGGCAATGGACCCCAGTCAATAACTGTTTGTGCCAAATGGGTTAGCTGATGAACATTGTAGGTCATGTGGGTCTTGCCATACAGTGCTTGAAACTTCTTCGTAAACTTGGACAAGCACAGGTCAGCCTTGTTAATATCAGAGCGACTGATACTGGACTTTGTCAGCAAATAGACACCTTCCACCAAAAGGAGAAGATGTCTAAAATGCTGGGTTGGGAGCAGTCCACGCAGGACAACTGGCGAATATAAAAGCAGCCACCAGTGCCACTCGGATCCCTTCCAAAAGGCTCTCTGCGTAATTGAACGGGGAACTCTTGTCACTTCTTCTGGTGGCATCACTCCTCGCAGTCTTGAGTCGATAACTTGAGTGTGTCTACCAAGGTACCAAGGCAACCTCGTACCCAGGCTCTTTTCAACCCGCCGCGCGGAGAAAAGACCCTGGTATATCATGGTCACGTGACTACCAAAATCTGGTTGTGACAAATTTTGTTTGGGCAGGGGTGGGGTAGAGAGGATTCGAAGCTTTCGGTTTGAAAGAAATATCATTTGAGAAAGTACTTCGATCTTGGATTCAAGAGTTCAGCGCTGAGTGGGTACGATATGATTTCTGATTATGTCCACAAGAAACGGATAACGTTGAAGAGACTCGCGCCGCAGAGAAGCGAAGCAAAGAAGCAGATCGCCGACGGTAAATAATTCACCATTTCAAATTCACCTAAGTTATTCCTTCTCTAGCTGCTCAAGATTTCGACTATAATGCGCTTATTCTTATACACAACTTGTTTTGATGTGAGTACTATACGTAAATTGCCGAGGTGTAGAGCAGAGAGAAATTCGAAGCATTCGGACCGACGATCGTCGGCATTTACCCAGACGGCAGTCTGAAGTTTTAATTTGGATAAACAACCCCGAGGAAAATATCTCAGCGCTTTGTATTTTTACGATTTATTTGGTGTGATGTACGTTGCAGATAATTTTTCGTTGCTGTGAAATTAATGATCAGCCCTCAAGTTTGAGTACCGAATATCTTTGTATATTTCACTTGTTTATATAAAAAATTTGCCTAGTCCTGTGCGAGACAAATCAGTTTCTGTCTCCGTTCAGTTCAAGTGGGTTCGACGACGCAGTGTAAACTGTATAAGACTTTCTCTCCGCTCCACACGTCGATAATTTGCGTAGTATTCACATCAAAACAAGTATAGTATGTGTAAGGATAGCATTATAGCAAAAAAACCTGAGCAGCTAGATAAGGAATCCGAATTTAAAACGGGAAAAATATTTACCACCTGCCGTCATTGCTTTTCGCTTTTCTTCGCCGTCAGTCCCTCGTACGTCACCCGTTTCTTGTGAACATATTAAATCAGAAATCATAGCCACATATATTGTTGAATTCAAGATCGAAGTATTTCGTCAAACGGTAAAATCTTTCAGACAAGAAGCTTTAAATCATCGCTACCCCACCCCGGTCCAAACAAAATTTGTCACAACCAGATTTTGGTAGTCACGTGACCATGATATACTAGGGTCTTTTCTCCGCGCGGCGGGTTGAAAAGAGCCTGGGTACGAGGTTGGTACCAAGGTTGGTTGTGATTGCTGGAATCGAACCACAAGTGTCCCAGTTGTCTGGTAACACCAAGATCAACACAGTGAAGATTGTCCACCACAAACCCTCTAACAATGTCAAAGTATGGCAAATCTGACAGTTTTGTTGGTCCTTTGACACCACACACCGGTTCCTGCTTACGATAAGCCAGTCGACCATTTCTTTCCATTTGTTCATGTGTTCTCATGCCATGCTGCGATGATTCTTCTGTGTATACTCTGCAATGACCTCTTCCTTTTGCAATTGACTCTCCAGGATTTTGACACCAACTGCAACCATATAGCCCATTAAACTGATGAATATTCTGGAGAACACACCTTGCAACACTGTCACACGAGCATATACATGCAAACACTCGTGAACACACAGTCACTCCTCCACGAACCCAGGTCATTCCAATTCTACCCAATCTTCTCAACTCTTCTGTGAAGGGGTTGAGGAATGAGGTCATAGTGGGTTTGCCAGTTCCAAACCATAACCCAATTAGAAAAACATTTTCCTTCCTTTGCTTTGGTGGCAGTTCATTCATAATTCCCTGCAGTGGCCAGATTCCAAAATTGGAGGATTTAAAGATTGGAACACCGTCACAGTTAAATGAAACACTCAAAGAATTTGGATCCGACATTAGCAAACCTCCTGCCATAGTTTTGTATAACTGGCCATCAAAAATGTCCTCAATAGCAGAAGAGGAGACTTTTTTTCTTGTAAATCTGTAAGCCAGATCTACGGTTTCTCCACACTTCGTGAACAGATCACGGATCGGTTTCTCCAATGGCAGATAGATAAAAACGTTTCCATTTTGCAGCAACATGTCCTTTTGATATGTTGCTTCACATATTGTGCATTCGAGAGCTTCAAATCCTGTAAATAGGGCATTGCAAGTGGGGCAATAAAGCTTAAATTGCACACCATCCTTGAAAGCATTAAAATACTTATCAAAGAGAAACTTTGTCCTTGAAAGTCGCGAGTCAGTTGGTAAAATGAGAGCTAACAACTTCAGAAGATTTCCAATAGCAGCACCAGAAAGATTATTACCAAGCATGAAAGCCATAAGCAGCAACAAACATTGGCCAACAGTCACTTGAGCCCCATCATAGAGCAGTTCGTCAATCTGGGATTGATCATTTTCGATCTCCTAAAACAAACAAAAAATATTCTTGAATACCAATTTATGATTAACCAACTAAGGGGCAAGGGCACATCAGAGCCATTACTCTTAGTATTTATAGTAATCACTATATTATATAACTAGATATCCCAAATATTGCCTGTAATTTTTTGCTGGATACTCTTACTTACTGTAGTTACCACAAGGAAAGGAGAGATGGAAGCATCTAGAAAAGCAATATGATTTTTTTCCATCTCTCTTTGTAAAGAAATTCCCTCGCAAGTTAAAAATTTACTCCTGAAAATATTAAGATTACAATAATATTAAAAGTCAAATACATGGTACATACATTTTCATCATCATCAGTATTGCTTTGGTCTTGGCAACTGTCTTCTTCCTGACAAGAGTCATCTTGGCTATAGTTTACTTCTTGGCAACAGTGTTCATAATTTTTCATTGATGACATCATGAAAAATTTTCTCATGTTTCTGAGGATGATTCTGTAATAGTGTTCATAATCATATCCAAGTATGTTGAAGTCTTTATAAAAAAGAAGAAAAACATGAGGATTCAGATAAAAAGAGCAAGTTTATTTGTCCAGAAACTACATTCTGATCATACTAAGCATTCTTTAAATTCCAACAGTCCTGTCACTAAGGGGTTTTATTTAAAAGCAGTAAAATGAGTACCTGCATGCATGTCAGACCACATGTCAACTAAACAGAATTTGGGATAATACAAAGCCAAATATGTCATTTAGACTCTTTCATGTTACAGTACATGCTGCCAAACTGTGTTATGTATTCCTTCATATTCTACTAAAGTTGGGTGGTATGGGAATGTCGATACTGGTATTCGATACTCCAAAAATATGATCATTACAATTTTCCAGCCAATGTGTAATCTACAGTTGACACCCGATAACTCGAACATTCAAGGAAAATGGAAAAAAAGTTTGTGTAATCAGGGAGTTTGTTTTGTCAAATGTCATCTGAAATGACCTCATTCTATCTCAGCATGTAATCACGGTTTCCACATCATTGATTGCTGTGATCGTTGAGTTTATTTTTGGGTGATCATAGTGATCATGTGGAAACCAGCCTAAAGTTTCAACACATTTCAACAATTTTTCGATTTTGTTTACTGCGTTGACTTATCACTGTATATGGGTGCTTTTGGCTGACAGGAATGAGGCTTAACAGTTACGTTAGCTTAATGAGTAACCTACAATTTGTGAATGGTGATGACGAGTCAGTTGCTGCAAAATTTCGGGGTGGGGGGGGGCTGGGGCTCCCCCCTATTGAGATTTCTCCAGGGGCTAAAGCCCCTCAGCCCCCCCCCCCCCCCCATACTCTATGCCAATAATACCGGTATCAACTAAATACTGTGAATAACTAAAAATACCAGTATACCACCCAACATTAATTTTTACCCACATTATCTAGCAGGTATAAGATAAAACATGCTCTGAACAGTGAGCAGACAAAAATAATGCTACTCCGGTTTTATAATTTGATGAATGTAGCTTAAGAAAGCTATTTCAGTTGTTCCCCTATCGGACCCCACGTTATGAGCATCAGCAAAAAGCTCTTCACGCTGTGATTCATGATCGTCTCCAGTTTGTAGACGACGCCATTTGGTTGTTCTGGGGACAGCAACGCTGTTACCCGTGTCTGACGGTGCAAGGTACAACTTATATGGGCCACGTTTTCGTCTCGGTGTTTCATTATTAACAGAAGAACAGCTTCCCACATCTTGACTATCGGAATTGTCTTCCATGATACCACATGACCACAAATTGTGGCACAAACAGTCAAACACAATATTGAAACAAGCACAATTAAAGTATCAACCTTCGGTGTTTTTCCGTTTCTCTGGATAAGGATATATAAATTTTCAAAATATATATATATATAGGGATCACTGGGTAAATATAGGGATCACTGAGTAAATATAGGGATCACTGAGTAAATATAGGGATCAAGAAGCAACAGGAAGCGGAAACGCTCGATGGTCAACATTTTTTAAAAAATCAATATTTCTAGCTTGCTTGTTTTTATTCGGTCAAGAGCACGGTTACAGTAATGGGTCAAGCTACCAAAATATTTTAATGCTGCTATATTTTTTTGAGGCATGGTTTAGTGTTTTCTGTGCCATTGTTATTCCTCATCTGACCTCAGACCTCATGAGGCATTCAAACTTGATAATTATTGACTACGTCATCAACACGTGACAAGAAACGCGGCAAGTTCGACTTTCGAGTCTTCCGTCTTCTTCAACTATCGTCAGTATCGTGGTCAATCTCCGTGTTTTTTGATAAATTTTCAACTGTTTTAAGCGCCATGAAGTACATTCTCGTTAACTGGACTGCAACCAATGAAACTAGCATCTTGACAGATGAATTTGTTCGTGATAAAAGCATGCTGAAAGACGTCAACAAAGAAGGAATGATTCGCTTTGGAAAGCTTGGTTGCAAAGAACCGAAGGAAGGATGGAAAGCGTATTTAGGACGAGTTATATTTGTCAATGGTGAGTCTTTTTGATATTTTAGTAATGGTTAATCTCGATTCTGTAAAGATTTAGTAATTTGGAGAGTTAATTGCACGATTACGATAAATACAATACAGTTTCATAGCATATTGCCAGCGATGGGGCCATGCGGTAATGCCACAGTCTGTCGTCTGAAACTGCTTATTTTAAAGGCAATTAATCATATTTTCCCAAAGCATTTAATGCTTTTGATTACTGACAAAGGTATGCGGGATGTCGAAAGTAAATTGAAAACTTTAAAAGTCTTTACATGTTAATATATGGGCCTGTTAAAATGCTGCTCCCAATCCTTAGTTTTCTCGTCAATTGGCGGCCATTTTGAATTCATTAGATAAAGAGTTAGAGTCCTCAATTTAAACTGTGATTTATTGTTAGTAGCCTTACACTGTTATAGTAAAGAATTTGCAAATTGTGATGTACATAGATATACAGCTCTATCTTTGTTTTGTCTCTGATAGAACGAAAGAAGCTGGTTGAACTGAGGGAGAGAACGTTCCTTGGTGAAGTGTCTAGCATAATGGGCGATGGTGAAGGTTACCTTGCATCCAGCCATAGAAACAGAAAGAGGAAGATCTCATCATCTGACTCTGAACTCTCATATGATTCATTTACAGAGGAACGAAACTCAAAAGTAAGTATTACACTCTCACATTCCTTGTTGGTTTGTTAGTGTGTGTCAAGATAATTGACTCTGTAAAGATGACTGAATGAACTTTATTTAATGAGGGAAAGATGTATTAACCAAAAAGGTTATCTAACATCATTGTTTATCAGGCTGTCCACCTCTTAGGGGTCATTATATGGAGGCGAGTTACCCGGCTAAGCGAGTTACTCAGCTAGCTGCGTGGAAAAAATTGTCCGTTATGTGAAGCTGAGTTACTCGACAAGACAACACTTTGGTTCTCATATATGTTTAGTAAAAGAATTAGAGTTCTCGACGGCTGAAGAATGAAAGAAGTGAGAAACAGGTTTCTCACACTCAGTGGTGAGCCTGGGTCTGGCACATGCTCTTATTGTATGCGCCTTCAGTGAAAGTGTGAGAAACAACAATCCTTTTTCTACATTTTTAGAAAAAGATTGCAGATGCTAAAAATGCTGCCCAAAACAGAGCATTCAAAGACATTATAGACAGGATGGACCCAGAATCAGAGTATGAGCCTGAACAGATGGAATCTAAGCAGGAATTGAAAGAAAAACTTATGGAGGTGGAAAAGGAGTTGGCTAAAGAAAGAAGCTTGGTGAAGCAGCTACAAAATGCAAATCTTATGCTTCAAAAACGTGAGTAAATCCATTAGTAAAATTTATTTAAAGCATTCTCTGACCAATTATAAATGTTCCTATAAGCTTTCGGTTACCAGACTGTAACCTTCAATGGGTAGATATAATAAAAATAGAATAAGATTAATCTATTTACAGTATATACAAACAAACAAGTGATGAAAGGTGGGCATGAGTAATTAGCAGTGTCAATATTACTTTTGAAGTAAAATGGGTCATTCCAGAAAAGATCCATACCTCCCCACAGAGGAAATTTGTGCCATCCGGGGAGGGGAGGGGGGTAAATCTACTTCTGATAATAGTAAAATGTACTAGGACGTCCGAAGGGGGGAGGGGGTCAATTTCACATTTCCTCTGTGGGGGAGGTGTTGATGTTTTCTGGAATGACCCAATGGTGTATCACCAGAACATTTACACCATTTTACATTACATGTACTTCAAAAGTAATATTGACACCACTAATTACTCACTCCCTCACATTCAGTATACTGTATATAGATGGTAATAAATGCCTATGAAGTTGCTTAACTAAGGTTTATTAAACCAATATTTGGCAGGGTCTTAAAAATAATTTCACACTCACGATTATTCTTAGCCCAAATTTATGTGTTGATCATTTGAGTGTGAAGTAAGTGTCAAATATAAGTTTTAATTGATATTACAATTCACTCATTTAATCAGCACTATCACTTAAAAAATGTTTATTTTCTTAACAGATCTCCCAGATCTTTTAAAGCAAACATGCAACAAGGCCATTACAGAATGCATTGTTGCCGACAGAAAGAACAATTCAAAAATTCAGCACAGCCCTTCTTCACTTAACCAACAATCACGTAAACCTTTACTTGGACAACGACCAGGCAGTCCTTACCCACTCAGCCAGCAACCATGTAGCCCTACAGTATTCTGTGAAATGGACCAGTCCTCGACTCCTCACTCAACACAGAGATATTCAACAGAAAGTTCAATTGCTAAACCTAAGCGAGTGGGCCTGGAAGCAATTTCCATGTGCAGACCCTCCAAGGACATCGAGAGTGATGATCACACTAGCAGTGGTTATTCCGATGGTCAACAGAGTTCCTCAACCTGCCCTGATGACCCACTTCCACCTCTGTCGGTAAGTTGACAACCGCGCATTTATTTTAGTTATTTTATTAGAAAAGTATTTTATATTAGAAATGCAAAATATGTGCCTCGCCACATGTTCTACACATTTTTAATAAATACTATATCTTGTATCATTGAGCTGGCAGCTGAAAGTTTGCAGATTTATTTTTAGTTATATGTATTATTACCATTTTATTTATGTTCTCACAGTTTTAACCATTGTTTGTTTCAGAACTTTGCGGACTCTATCCAGGTGTCAGAAATTATGAATGCAAGAAGTGAAAGAAAAATGACAATGATTTTGATGTACATTTTATTTGAAAGAAAGGTCCTTGCATCCTCATCTGTCACTGGGAAAAGCAAGGAAGGTCGCCCTGCATTGGATCGTCAGAAAGTCCAATTAATCATATGTAAGTTTTAGTTGATTTTTAAATATTGGTTAACGGTAATTGCTTGGTCACTAACACATGTGTTTATCAATAGATGTCTATGAACTTTATGTAGTAATAGCTTTTTTGTATTCATTTCATAGTCCATGTGCTCAAACGATTCCCAAAGGCTACTCCAACAACAGTTAAGGCTGCCATGGCACAAAAGTGCAAGGATGAAAGAAACGCTACTGAAAGTAGGAAGCTAAAAGCTGAAAAAGACTAACTGATCTTACTTATGATCTTATTCATGCATCAATTGTAAATTAGTCTTTCGGGCCTCGCTTGTGTGTCTGTAATTCAAGAGAATATTTGCTCCCAATTGAGGCCAGAAAGGGTAATTTAGATGCACATAAAAGAATATTATTTTAAATCAGTCTACATTATGAAAGTAATATTTGGCATTTCACTTGATTAAACTGGATGTTGTAGGTAATTTAGGTGAAGGAAAATTTCGAGTATAGATTATATACAATTCTACTCTCGGCATTACAACATTATATATATGTATATAGAACTTGTGGCCACGCTCTTGGCAACAGCTTCCGTAGCTCAGTGGTCAGAGCACTGCACTAGCATCACAGGGTCGTGGGTTCAATTCCTAGCCAGAAGGCCTTGATGTTGCATTTTTTGCAACTGGTCCCGGTTTGGTCTTAAAATGTATATAATCTACACTCGAAATTTTCCTTCACCCAAATTACCTACATTATGAAAGGTCTATGTTATACTGTATCATATAATTTATTCTATATATTTTATTCCATATTTCATATTTGTCTTGTGTTATATTTGTTATATCACAGGTATATTATAATAAATTTTCAAACTTCCCTGTATTTAGATGGTATTGGTTTAGTGTGTAGCTTCATCATGTATAATTTTACACTCAAACGTAATTTAATAGTTTTGAAACATGTGATTCCACACATGTTAAACTTCACATATGTTATATTTCACATGGTTTCACATGTGAAATTTAACATGGGGAATATCACATGTTCCAAAATCACATGTTAAATTTCACACATGTTAAACTTCACATATGTTAAGTTTCACATGGTTTCACATGTGGAATATCACATGTTCCAAAATCATATGTTAAATTTCACACATGTGAAATCATGTGGAATTTTTGTAAGGGAAATGATGTTGGAAGAGATGCAGGTAAAATTATGCTGAATAACAAAATTATATTTAGGTCCCAAAATACATGTAGCGGAGTTAAGAAAGGAACACGTGTAACAACGGGTACGGGAGCAAGAAAAAGTACCCGCTGGTGCCAATAGATTTTTTCTAAGGGCACTACGCACCAAACCATCACGAATATTTTTATTACGCCGAAAAGAGATTAACGGGTTGTCGGTTAAAATACCTGACGTTTCAGGATCATTCTTTAGGATATGGAAATTGTGGCTATCATTAGTTATCATTAGTTGAAAGGATGAAATGTGAGAACTAATGGTATTTTAGTATCAGAAACTCTTTCTAAAGGTTGTTTTAAAGTGTCAGGACGAGGAATACTAGATGCTTTGTATAGTATCCATGCAAACACAATATATACAGATTCCAATAAGCGTTCGTTTATTATTCCCTTTCTGTCCTCGTGTCTCACTCGCTTACTTCTCCCTCGCGATCAGTCCCTCACGTGACAGAGTCAACGACGCGGTTAGTTATTAACAAGCAACACTATATCCCTCATCTATTTAGATAGTTATCCTTAACTTAAAATCAACATAGCTATACAATATATAGTCTTTTGTTCGTTTGTTTATGTTCTCTGCATGTCACTACTTCAGAACAAAATCCTTAAGATGTGCAGGCAACCTGCGCTCTCTTGTCAATCTTGCTGGAGTTGAACATGTTGGACGCTTTTCCTTTTGATCTAGAGTGTCCTTGTCTTTGTCACTCTGTGGCTGTTGTTTGGTGCTTTGTTTCGGAATCTTTTGGACTATTGAAACATTACGCATAATGCATGGTTCTTCCCCACGTTTCAAGATGACGCTTGACCCCTTTTTCTTGATCACAACATATGGTTCCGGATCATATCACAAAGACAGTTTGTCTTTCTTTTGTTGTTGCAGGAGGACGGTATGCCCCTCCTCTATTGTAGAGAATTTTGCATTCTGTATTTTGTCGGCATAGTTCTTTGCTCGGTGTTTGTAATGTCGATCTCGTTCGCAGGCATCTTCCAACGTACGTTTTGGCTCTTGTGCGTTGATCTGAGGCAGTTTCGTTTTGATGGGTCGTCCAAATAACAGTTCAGCAGGGAAAATGCCAGTTGAAATATGTGGTGTTGCTCTGTAGATCATTAGGAATCTAGGCAATTCGTGTTTCCAGTTGCGACCTTCCGTGTGTGCAGCTCTGATGGCTTTTTCCATGGTTTTATTGAACCGCTCTACAATGGCGTTCGCTGAGGGCCAGTACGGAGTTATGTATTGTTGTTTGATGCCACAACTCTCCAGGTACGACTTGAATTCTTGAGAAATGAATCGGGGACCATTGTCCGATATGATTTCTGCTGGGTAGCTGAACTGTGCGAATAACTTTTCCAAAGGATGAATAATGGTGGTTGCTGTGGTGTTTGATATGATTTCAACGGCTGGCCAGCGAGAACAGGCATCCACCACGACTAATAATGATTCTCCAGTGGGAAACGACCCACATAGGTCGATATGAAGGTTTTGCCAAGGCTGGGTAGGCATCGTGGACATCCGGAGTGGCTATGGGGTGATCTTTGAACCTTGAGCTTGGCATGGTAGGCATCGGCTAATCATGGTTTCAACAGCCTTATCTATTCCAGGCCACCAAACTTTTGGCGTAGGAGCTGTTAATTAGTCTTTACAACACCCTGGTGACCTTGATGGCTTAGCTCTAGCGTAGGCTTTTGCAGCTGGCTTGGTATGACGATTCATGTTCCGCGAAGTATGATATTGTTCTGTATTGACAGTTCCTGTCTCACGTTGAAATACGGCCTAATGTTCTGATCATTCGGCCATTGGTTGGATGTGATGCACTCAGTAAATGACTGATCTGTGAGTGGTAATCGGGAAAGGACATCAGCTGGGTTTTCGGGACCAGGAATATGGATGATAGTAAATCGGTAAGGCTGCAAGCGGAGAGCCCAACGCTCGATTCTGGCAGGAGGTTTCCCTTTGGGGCTGTATATTATCTCCAGAGGCTTGTGGTCGGTATACAGGGTGAACTCGCTACCACATAGATAGATGTGAAATTTCTCACACCCCCAAACCACTGCAAGAGCCTTCTTTTCCGTCTGGGAATATCGACGCTCGACGTCAGACAATGTGCGGCTTGCATAGGCTACAGGTCTTGTTGTTCCTTGTTGGGTCTGGGTCAGTACCGCTCCGAGTACCGCTCCGAGCCCAACAGGGCTGGCATCGACTCGTAGCTGAGTTGGAGCTGATGGGTCGTAGTGTGCCATAACATGTGGACTGGTGAGGAGGTTCTTCAGTGCATCGAAAGCATTCTGGTGAACAGTGTTCCATCGCCATGGGCTGCCTTTGCGGGTGAGTAGGCGTAGCGGCTCTGCGACAGTTGCAAAGTCAGGGATGAAACGTGAACAATATGTCACAAGCCCCCAAAAACTTCGGACTTCAGCTGCATTAACAGGTGATCAGGCTTCGCGGATAGCATCCACTTTCTTGGTATCAGGCCTGACACCATTTGATGATACTTCGAATCCAAAGAAGGTCAGCTTGTTAACACCAAATATGCATCTCTCTCTGTTGAGAGTGAGGCCTTTCTCTTGCAGTCGCTGCAGCACCTTGGCAAGGTGTTGGTCGTGCCCTTCCTTGTTTCTGCCGAAAACAATGATGTCATCAGATATGTCCCTTGTACCCGGGCATCCTTGCAAAGCTTGTTGGATGATGTGTTGGTAAATCTCGGGTGCTGAGGTAACTCCGAACATCAAACGCGTGTATTGATACAAACCATTGTGGGTAACAAAGGTCGTAATTGGTCTTGAATCAGGATGTAGCTCGATCTGATGGTATCCCCATCGCAAATCTAGCTTGGAATAGGCTGTAGAATCCTTGTAGTTCCTGCAGGGTCTCTTCAACAGTAGGGATCGGATGTCGTTCTCGAATGATCGCGGTATTTGCTTGTCGCATGTCCACACAGACACGAATGTCACCGTTGGGTTTTGGAACTGCAACGAGGGGAGACACCCACGGGGTTGGACCATCCGTTGGTTCAATTATTCCAAGTGTTTCAAGCTCTTCTAGTTTTTTTTGAACTGCTTTACGAATGTGGAATGGAATGCGCCGCTGAGGTTGGGCAACTGGCTGTACGGAATGGTCGATGTGGAGCTCTAGTTCGAAGTCTTTGAGCTTTCCAATTCCATCGAATACTTGCGGATTATTGCGAGCTAACTCATCTACATTGGTTTCTTCTTGGATAAGTATTTCCTGCACTGGATGAACATCATCATGTTCATGGAAGAAACCAAGAGCAATTGCTGTTTGACGGCCGAGGAGTGATCCAGAATCTTCATTCGCAACAACGATGAAGGTAGCATACGTGTTCATTTGGTCGTGTGAGATCTGACAGGAAAATGAACCTTGAATAGGTAACGGCGTTGTTGATCCATATGGAAACAATCGTAAAGGTGTATGGACAAGTGTTATTTTGTTGTTGTTGTTGTTCACCTGGGCAAGAGTTGATTGTCAAGCACATTGACGCTTGCCCCTGAATCAACGATAAGGTCAACTGGAATATTGTCGATTCTTACTGTCGCATCTGGCATCTTGCCATTGTTACCAAGTGCAAAGACGTATTCTTCCTTAGATGAACTTTGGTCGTGTACTGGAAGTGGTTTGCCATGTACATATCGGATTTCACTTTGCTTGTAAATTTCATTTTGGTTGTTTTGTCATTGTGCGGTCTTATCGTCACGACGGGTTGACTCTGCTTGATTCTCTCTTCTTGGTTGTCGACATGCTCTCGCGAAATGTCCCTGTTTTAGGCAATTATTGCAAGTCTTTCCTTGTGCGGGGCAATAACGATCTTTGGCGCGATGTCCAGCATTACCACAACAATAGCAGACAATATGCGTGTTTAACTGACCTAACTGTTGTTGTCCTTGTTTCTTTGTTGGGTTTGAAAAACGAGTTGATCTAGATTGTTCACGAATAAAGCTAATGTCCTTGTCGATGTTTCTAGAACTGTCGGTTTCCATCTGAGACGCTTGTCGTTCAGATGCCTCGAGGGAACGACCAATTGTAATGGCGGTTTCAAGAGTAAGAGTTGTTTCTTGAAGAAGTCGTCGTCTCAAACGGCTGGACGAGCAGTGGTCGACAATCTGGTCATAAATCATGTCGTTAGGGTTATCGTATTCACAAAATTTCACTTTGTGCTTCAAACGTGTTATAAACTGTTCAATTGTTTCTCAGGGTTGCTGAGTTGTTTGGCGAAAATTGTGGCGCTCGAAGGGAATATTTTTCTGCAGCTCAAAATAAACAGTGAGTTTGGCGAGGGCCGTGTCTAAATCATTCCCGGTATCTTCGAGAGTTTCAAATATATCTTGTACATCTGAACCTGCCAGATGAAGTAAGACGGCACGTTGTTGTTTCTTTTCGGTTATTCCTGAAGCCGCGAGATAATATTCTAGAGATTTGACCCATTTTCGCCATCGTTGTGCTATTGTTGATGTGTCATCGACACTAAAAGGTGGTACTTTAGGTAGATCAAGTACTTTAACCATACCTGTATATGTTGAAAACTTGTAGAAAACACACTTCAAAATCCGTTGTTATCCTCGTCGCCAGTTATAGTATCCATGCAAACACAATATATACAAATTCCAATAAGCGTTCGTTTATTATTCCCTTTCTGTCCTCGTGTCTCACTCGCTTACTTCTCCCTCGCGATCAGTCCCTCACGTGACAGAGTCAACGACGCAGTTAGTTATTAACAAGCAACACTATACTTTGTTAATACAGTGTCTAACAGGTGGGTGGGATAGCCACGCTGGACAAAAAAGGATCTCATTTCCAAACACTTGGTCTCAAAGTCTTTGTCAACACTGCATAGGCGGCTAAGTCGCAGAAATTGAGAGTATGGAATAGATTGTTTAGTGTGTTTGGGATGAGAAGATGAAAATAAAAGGTAACTATGTGAATCAGTCAGCTTATAAGATACAGAAGTCATGAGCGAATGATCACTAATCGATACCAAGATATCCAGGAACAACACACAGGTTTCACTGATTTCCCATGTGAATTTGATGAGTCCAGGGTGGAAATCGTTAACATAATTAATAAATCTCTCTAAATTCACACGCGAGCACGATGCTTTTCCGAAACAATCATCTATGTATCTCTTAAAGAGATCAGGAAAGGGTCCAGTGTATCGTTCAAAGATTTGTTTTTCAACATAACCAACAAATAAGTTTGCATAGCTAGGGCCCATTTTGGTACCCATTGCTACTCCACTAATCTGTTGGTAATGTTCACCATCAAATGAAAAATTGTTGAGGGTGAGTACAAGTTCTGCCAAGCGAAGTAATGTAGTGGTGGATGGTTCCAAAAGGGTGCGTTGATTAAAGAAAAACTTCAAAGCTTCCAGACCATCACGGTGAGGAATGACGGTGTAGAGAGACTTAACATCCATGGTGAAAATGAGTTTACTGGAACTGCTGAAATGTATTTGGTCGAAAATCTGTAGAGCATGTTTTGTATCTTTGATATAAGAAGGCAACTTCTTTACCAAAGGTAACATAACATTGTCTAAAAAGCTGGAAATGAGTTCAGTAGGACAGCTGCAAGCTGAGACAATCGGCCTGCCAGGATTGTTAGGTTTATGAATTTTAGGTAAAAAATAGATAACTGGTGTTCTAGGAGTGGTGATCAGGTTGGAGGCAGAGGCAGGCAATCCACCAGCTTGAATAAGATTGTTAATGGTAGTTTTAACAGTTTTTTGGTGAGTACGGGTGGAATCGGAACGTAACTTAGTGTAAAAGGAGGCATTGCTGAGTTGACGAAGAGCTTCTTGTCGGTACAAGTCAGATCTCCAGACAACAACGGCACCACCTTTGTCCGCAGGTTTGATGACAACGTCATTACGACTACGCAATGATTGAAAAGCTAGAAGTTCCTCTTTATTGAGGTATGAATGGTTTAATCTGTCGATACAAGTCAGATATCCAGACAACAACGGCACCACCTTTGTCCGCAGGTTTGATGACAACGTCATTACGACTACGCAATGATTGAAAAGCTAGAAGTTCCTCTTTATTGAGGCGTGAATGCTTTAATCTGTCAATTTCATGGTGGCACTGTCGAACAAAAAGATCAAGAGACGAAAATTGGCCTTCTGGTGGAGACCAAGAATACTTTTTAGGGTTGATTTCTTCAAAGACATCCTTATTAAAGGTGGAGGATTGATTATGAAAATGGGCTTTTAGGCGTAAACGGCGGAAAAAAGCTTCAGTGTCTTCTTTGACTGAAAATAGGGACTTTAAGCATGCACCACGACTACGACTACGGCAACATGTTTGAACAATAGAATTTCATGTCATATACAAAGAGCTTTTGCAAATGACGGTCCCAAGAGTAATTTTCATGCCGTCGCGACTCTGTTGACAACGTAGAAAAATCATTTTTACGTTGTAAAGACAACGCGGAACCTGAGTCACTACAGAAGCCTTGGAAAGGCTTAACCGTATACTCTCGCGAATAACAGATTGAACAAGTGTTTTTCTTCAAGAGTTTAAGAACAAAACGAGCCTGTGCGATTATGTATCTTGAAATTTGGATGTATAAAAACACCGCCATTTAATACCACTCTGAAACTTTCCACCGTAGCCGTAGTCCGTTGTCTGAAGCTTAAAGTCTCTAATAAATCAATGGGCCCGGAGTTAGGAACGAATTTGAGACCTTTTGCAAGAACAGATCATACAGGATATACAGGATATACATTTCAGTATTTAATTACTGTTGTCAACATATATATATATATATATATATATATATATATATATATATATATATATATATATATATATACGTGTGGGTTTTGGTCTACGAAACGCAAAGAGTGCTGGATAACATATAGTTAGAGCAAATATATATTTTCGGTTACCTCAAAAGTCTGCTACAGGCTGCTTCATCTAAAAAAGAATCTTCAGGCAGATGGCAATTTTCGAAAACAGGGGGTGCTTATATCCTTCTTGTCGGAATGTGGGAGTGTGGGGGCGAAACAATACATGCATTCATGGCTTTGTTGCGCTGTTTGCGCGGAATTTGTTTCGATGACGACATTGACTGATAATTTCTGCTCTTTTGTTGAGTAAACAATTCTTGTTTTTATCTTTCAAAATATAAAATTTTTCTTCTAAACATAAATTACATCGTTTTGAACCTCCCGTGTACGAAATAGAATGTTTTAAAATTTGCCAATTAATACTAAAATCCTTATTGTTTTCTTTCAATGCCCAAATATATTTCGAAAGTTCGGTGTCGTTTGCATGCTTTTTATGCTGAAAAGATTTAGTGTGGTTGGCCAATCGCTCTTTGAATGTGGTTGAAGTCATGCCAATGTAATTCTTGATCGTGTTTGTGTTGTTTACACAATGCACACATATCTAGGAATAACATGCCACAGGATAAGGACACTAGCAGTTGCAATTGTAAGAAAAACACGAATTGTCCACTTAGAAAACAATGCATGACTTTAGGGACATAGTATACAAAGCAACAGTCACAGTAAACAACACAAACACGATCAAGAATTACATTGGCATGACTTCAACCACATTCAAAGAGCGATTGGCCAACCACACTAAATCTTTTCAGCATAAAAAGCATGCAAACGACACCGAACTTTCGAAATATATTTGGGCATTGAAAGAAAACAATAAGGATTTTAGTATTAATTGGCAAATTTTAAAACATTCTATTTCGTACACGGGAGGTTCAAAACGATGTAATTTATGTTTAGAAAAATTTTATATTTTGAAAGATAAAAACAAGAATTGTTTACTCAACAAAAGAGCAGAAATTATCAGTCAATGTCGTCATCGAAACAAATTCCGCGCAAACAGCGCAACAAAGCCATGAATGCATGTATTGTTTCGCCCCCACACTCCCACGTTCCGACAAGAAGGATATAAGCACCCCCTGTTTTCGAAAATTGCCATCTGCCTGAAGATTCTTTTTTAGATGAAACAGCCTGTAGCAGACTTTTGAGTTTGCTAGAGTTTGCTCTACTTGTCCGGTATGGTTTGTCACTCGGAGTAACACCTTATTATTATCATGACTCTCCACCCGAGTTCACCGTATTTCGTAGTAATATATATATATATATATATATATATATATATATATATATATATATATATATATATGTATGTATGTATGTATGTGTGTGTGTGTGTATGTGCGTGTGTGTGTGTGTGTGTGTGTGTGTGTGTGTGTGTGTATGTGTGTGTGTGTGTATGTATGTATGTATGTATGTATGTATGTATGTATGTATGTATATATGTATGTATGTATGTATGTATGTATGTATGTATGTATGTATGTATGTATGTATGTATGTATGTATACAGTGTATATAGATAAATGTGTTGATAACAAGTATCGAGTACAAAATTATACGGGTAGAGTGCTCAATGCCGAAGCAGAGCGACATAACATCAAAACACAAGTTTGAGTTACTTCATAAGAACTTTATTCACGACAAATATGTTTGACATATTAGCTACGTTTATACTTTTTAACGAAACTACACAATTATGGATATCGTTTGAATTTGAATTTAATTACTAATATTTTAACAGCGTAATCTCGTCAGCATCATATAGTTGCTGTTATCAGTGAGGTCTGTGCCTCAAAATTTAGTTTCTTTTTACAGTTTTTTGATATTATATTATACCTTTTATACACCCTAACCTTAGTGGGCGTAAGTCCGACGTGTATAGGTTTAACTAGGAAAATCATTCAAGTTCATTTCACTTTACTACAGTACAAAAAACTATATTTAGAATAATTCTAACTTTGCTATATATTTATAAAAATGGCTCTTAACCATTCCTTAAATTCTTTTGTTATTTAGGTTTTTCAAATCCATTGGATTTTAATGGAGAAAGTAAGTTCCTTCTATTTATATTTGCTTCACACTTCTTGCCTTGTAAATGGCCATAGTGTTGCAAATAGTTCCTGGCAGTGCAAATTTTAAAATACACTAGAAATTAAATAATAGTATACATTTAACAGGCTAATTCATTTGTAGATGCTAACAGAGAGCTTTTACAGAGCAGGCTTACCACTGCATTACATTCTTAACTTTTTCCGCTTTAAAGGAGTGCTGATGATGCTGTTTGTGACAATTTAAAGGAAACAAGGCTTCATGTTTCTTTCGTATTTAAATAAATACTAAAAATTAGAGTAAAATCTGAGAGACTGCTTCTACATTAGAGGTGCCGGTTTAGCTAGCTGAGCCAAACGCTGCCCCGTTAGAATACTGCCCACGCAACTGCTACTAGGACGACATGGCTTGCCGGGCATAAGGTACCGCTCTCTTCTAAAATAATTTGTATAGTTTAGTGAAACATCGTAAACTACATTCGGAACGTAGTTTCATCGCCTCAGCTAACAATCACGTTATAATGGTTGGTCAGTTACAATACTTCTGTTGTAGTTTTCAAACGATTTTTAAGGCCCATCGTTTTTATTTTATTAGATGAACTACTAGAGCACGATGGTGCAAATGATGTGACAGGTTAGTTTTTACACTTTTTCCGCAGTACACTACCTTTTTATGAGTTAATATTACCAGGGTTAAGTCACGTTGGCCTGAAAAACAGAGAAAAATCTTCTCGACGTTTCGAGCGAAGGCCCTTCGTCAGGAGAAATTAGTAAACAACTCACATGTGGTCACGCGTATTTATAGCAGAGCTACAATGGGAATCACGTGAACACATGTAAGCCAATAAAAACAAAGTAAACAAATAAATTAATATGTAATTTTAGCCTGTGTGCAGGTGCTGACCCAATTTGTGGGTCAGCTACCTGCAAATAGGCAAAGAAACCGGTTATAAATTACTATTTAAATCATCAGAAAAAGATTAAGGAAAAGGTGTGGAATATGGTGGTGGAGTGAGCTAAATGAAAGAGAATCGCTCATTGAGGCCGTGAGGGTGAATGGTACCAAGTTTGTAAATGAGACGCATTTCCTGTTTACGACGAAATTCAACACTCTTGTAGGCCACGATTCCTCCTGATTTGCCCTTGTCTGACCCTGAGAGATCTGTCCTTGCGAAAGGTCTCAAATTTGTTCCCAACCCTGGGCCCATAGAGTCCTTCTCAGTGAAGGAGGACACCGAAACTTTCTTTAGAAGACTAAGACTTAAGGCACATTTTCACAATAATTCCTCCTTCCAACAAAAGAATGTTTTTGAGGCTGCTAATCCTAAAAAATCTTCCTGGTCTCCTCCGGAAGGCCAATTTGGCTCCCTTGATCTTTTCATTCGACAATGTCGACATGATATAGATCAGCTCCCACCTTTTAGGCCCCAAAGGCCGTCTAATCTCAGCTCTAGTGAATTAAGTGCTTTAAAATCATTGCGTAGCCGGAATGATATTGTCATCAAACCTGCTGACAAAGGTGGTGCTTTGGTTGTCTGGAGAGCTGATTTGTACCGCGAAGAGGCTCAAAGGCAACTAAACGACACTGCTTTTTACAGCAGAGTTGATGGTGATTTGACATCCCAACGCAACACCACCATTCGACATCAACAACCTCATCACCACTGGGGAATTGCCTGATACAGCAAGCAATCTCCTAACCACCACTCCACGCACACCTGTCATGTACTTCCTTCCCAAAATTCACAAACCCAACAACCCAGGTAGACCTATAGTGTCTGCTTGTGGTTGCCCTACCCAAGCCATTTCATCCTACCTTGACCACATCATGGCGCCCTTGGTTAAGAATTTACCTTCTTACATCAAAGACACCAAACATACTCTGAAAATTTGTGACCACATTAGTTTTCAGGGTTCACATCATTTCATCTTCACCATGGATGTCAAATCACTCTACACTGTCATCCCGCATCACGATGGTCTTCAAGCACTTGAATATTTCATTGATCAACGCACAACTCAGGAGCCATCGACCACTACTTTGTTACGCCTGGCCGAGTTAGTGCTCACCCTCGACAATTTTTCATTTGATGGTGAGCATTACCAACAAGTTAGTGGTGTAGCCATGGGTACCAAAATGGGCCCTAACTATGCCAACTTATTTGTTGGTTATGTGGAAAAACAAATCTTTGAAAAATACACTGGTTTCCTACCTGACTACTATGGTCGGTTCATTGATGATTGCTTAGGCACTGCATCATGTTCGCGCGCTGACCTGGTTTGCTCCATTAACTATGTTAATGACTTCCACCCAGCACTCCAGTTCACATGGGAGATCAGTGAGACTAGTGTGTCGTTCTTAGATATTCTCGTCTCCATTAATGGTAGGTAATAAGCTGAGCACTTCTGTCTTTTACAAGACCACTGACTCTCATAGCTACCTCCTCTTCTCCTCTCATCATCCTAAACACACCAAAACTTCCATTCCTTTCTCTCAATTTCTTCGTCTTCGCCGCCTCTGCAGTGAAGATGACGATTTCAATGCCAAATGTTTGGAAATGAGAAACTTTTTTGTTAATTGCGGTTATCCTTCCCACCTCTTAGACACTGCCTTACACAAGGTCTCCAACATTTCCCGTTCAGACACCTTAAGCGAACCTTTGGCTACCATTTCTAATGAAAAAGTACCTCTAGTTCTCACTTTTCATCCCTTCAATTTCAAAGTAAGGGACATCATTAGCCGCAATTTCGACCTCATTAAAAATGACCCAGAAACATCTTCCATTTTCTATGAGAAACCCCTAGTATCTTTTCGGCATAGCAAAAACATCCGGGAAAACGTTGTTCACAGCTCACTGCAGCAAGCCTTGGTATCACATGTTGGCACCAGCTCTTGCTGTCGTGGTAGGTGCAACACCTGTAAATATTTTGACTCCTCAATTTCAATTTCGGCTCCAAAATGTAGGTTCAACATAACCCATAGTTTCACTTGCACTTCCTCCAACCTCATTTACTGTATCTCTTGCAGTAAATGTCCCATGCTTTACATCGGAGAAACTGGAAGACGTTTAGGTGACAGGTTTATTGAACACCTTCGTGATGTCAAAAACAATGTGCAAAACAAACCTGTTGCCAGGCACTTCAACAGTGCCAACCACTCCTTTTCCAACATGAAAATCTGTGCCATTCAGCCCATTACAGGTTGTAACGATACTCGTCGTAAACAAGAAATGCGTCTCATTTACAAACTTGGTACCATTCACCCTCACGGCCTCAATGAGCGATTCTCTTTCATTTAGCTCAATCCACCACCATATTCCACACCTTTTCCTTAACCTTTTTCTGATGATTTAAATAGTAATTTATAACCTGTTTCTTTGCCCATTTGCAGGTAGCTGACCCACAAATTGGGTCAGCACCTGCACACAGGCTAAAATTACATATTAATTTATTTGTTTACTTTGTTTTTATTGGCTTACATGTGTTCACGTGATCCCATTGTAGCTCTGCTATAAATACGCGTGACCACATGTGCGTTGTTTACTCATTTTTCCTGACGAAGGGCCTTCGCTCGAAACGTCGAGAAGATTTTTCTCTGTTTTTCAGGCCAACGTAACTCAACCCTGGTAATATTTGGATTTCAACTGTGGCCGATGCTGTCCTAGAAGCTATTACATGGAAATGTGTTTCAGAAGACAAATGGTAGAGCTGGATAACCTTCTTTTCCTAAGTTCATGTTAAATGTCATTGATATTGATTACAAAGACTTTTTTCAGTGGACAAAAGACTGTTTAATCCATCGGAAGGGGGTGTATGAAACCACCAAAAAGTGAATATGTACATATGTTGATGAACCTGTTTACAGAATGGCTAATATAACTAGGGTTAATTAACAGAAGAACATTCCAAGAATCATACCACATAATGAGAACACAATTATTTTAAACAAGACACCTGGGTCAGGTGTGCAGTCGGGCTACTGGAAAGTGCAGAGGTCTCTGTAAGACTATAATGCACGAGCATAGAGGTGGGAGTGGGCCGAGGAAGATCAGATCGAACGCTGAATGTGGTGCAGACTATCCTGAATTGTCAATTTGAAGTGTCTAGGATTCAGGATGATTCCTTGGGGACTTCTCTGTCCCACATATGGGATATTAAACCAAAAGCGTATAATAAAATAAAATTGGGGTGTTGTGGTCAGGGTCTGAGTGGTGGAACTTTCTCCCTGGAGGGGGGGGGGGGGGGGGTTGTGGTTACATTTAGGGTTACTGTGAGGTGGGGGTCAGGGTTGGGTTTCATTTTCGTTAATATTCAGGATTATCTGGAATTCTAGACCACTTCACAATTCAGGATAATCATGTAAAACAATAGATATAAGTGATTAAGGTCAGTAGCAATAAGGTTTAGAAGAGAGTATGTTACAGATCGGGATGAAGAACATTTTAAACATTGATTTCAAAAAAAAAGTTATTGACGTCGTAAGCATGGACTAATAATTGGGTCATTCCAGAAAACATCCACACTTCCCCCCGGAGGAAATGTGAAGTTGACTCCCTCCCCCCTTCGGACATCCTAGTACATTTTACTATTATCAGAAGTAGATTTACCCCCCTCCCCTCGCTGGATGTCACAAATTTCCTCTGTGGGCCAAGGTATGGATCTTTTCTGGAATGACCCATTACAGCATTAATTAGTGATTAGAAAGTTGTTGAAATTGTTTTTGCTGAGCTATTTGTATGTGTAGACCAACAGTCCACAAACTTTTAGGCTGGCGACCCACTGCACAATTTCAAGAATTGTGCCATGATTGATTTCATGATAAATTTAGTATATTATTTGTTGTATATATGTAACCATTTACTATAATTACATGAACTTGTAAAAGTAGCAAACAAAAAATACTTCTGCATTTAGGGATTTCATGTCTACTAACATTCTGTAAGAGACAACTGGGTTAACTTGACTAATGTTTGTCGGCAAATGCTGAAAACCTATAAGTCGTTCGACTTCTGACAAAATCCTGTGAAAATGTTTTGTGCCCTGCTTTTGGGTTGTGACCATAGTTTACAGAGCATCAGTGTAGACAATGTTCAATGAAAGGACAGCATGATTGTTCCATAGTATTGATACCTAAAAGAAATTGAAAATTATTCCTATACCACATTCAAATACAAACTGAAAGAATTTTTTCTGAAAATGGTTGATGAGGTTGATCATCTAGAGGACCTTTCCTGCAATAAATGTAAACATGTTGTCCGATGTAATTGTAACTCGATGTAATTGTATTTTTAAAAAAACTGTAAATAGATTAGTTATCATTAGTTGATGTAATTGTATTTTTAAAAACTGTAAATAGATTAGTTATAATACCCATGCTGGTAAAGATGTCACCCTTCTTTTTCAAATGATTAATAAATAATAAATAAATAAATAAATAAATAAATAAATAGATATACAGTACATGCATGATAACAATGCGACTCCGCCAACAATAGCTCTCGTCATCGCTCTCGCGCGTGCAGACACGCGCGGGGGAGCTCCTTGAAAAATTGTGTTTTTTTCCCGTTTTGATTGCATCAAACTGGAATCCTAACTCATTTAAGACTTTCTAAGCGCATCGTGACCCAATTTTGGGGGTATAAAGAAGTTCTACAACTGTGAGTAAAGACTTTATTAAGTATTTCCTAATATTGCTGGAGCAGATTTTATTATAACGTTATTTTTCGCAAGCCCGTTAACTGGTTACACTTGTGCACGCCACGTGGTTTGACATCGTCATCAACGGTCAACGTACGCAACGAAATCCACGCGTCAACGATCTTCCATGTGTTACTTCAATTCAAACTTTGAACTTTGATTGTATACGTGTTTCGTGGAGCGTGAACTGGAACTGATGTACGTGTCTCAACTCTGGAAACTACAAAACCTCCTGTTGGCCTTTCTACTTGTTTTCCTGTTTTTATTTTTCCCGATATTTCTGCAGCAACAAACTCCTTCAAAACTAACTACTGATGAACCTATTGATAACTATCAGGGCCGGATTAACGGTTCGCGGGGCCCGTGGCATATTATCAGCGCGGGGCCCCTTGACCCCCCCCCCCCCCCCTGTGAATTCAGGTTTCCCTGAAATCAGAAAGATTAAAAAATATCAATATACCACGATTTGAAAGGTTGTCTGTGTATTTACAAAACAGAAATATACATCAATAATTGAACTAAAATCCAACGCAGTTTATATAGCATTAACAATTATATAAGTATTATATTTTTACAGCAGCAAAGGTTAAAAGTCAAACTGGCTAAACAACAGGAACAATATTCAAATACATGATCGTCATGTCCATGTAACGTGTCTGTTATTAGAGTCTCATTCTCAGGCTTTGTAAACGTTATGCTTACGCGATTTCTTAAGAGCAAACTCGTTAATTACCGACGACATCTCAATGCTACGCTTTTTCATTTTTGGGGCCTCGCTTTTTTATTTATGGTTCCGGCCTGCTTTTTTTATTTTTGGGGCCTCCCTAGCTTTTTTATAATGGTATCTTGCTTTTTTTATTTTTGGAGCCTCGCTATAGTTTTTTTATTTATGGATTCTTGCTTTTTTTAGTTTTGGGGCCTCGCTTTTTTATTTATGGATTCTTGCTTTTTTATTTTTGGGGCCTAGGGTTGTTTTTTTGTTTTGGGGGCCTGTTTTTTTAGTTTTGGGGTCCTGTTTTTTTAGTTTTGGGGTCCCGGCGCCTCGCTTTTTCATTTACGGTACCTCTTTTTTAATTTTGGAGCATCGTTTTTTTTACTTTTGTATGTGGCCTTGCGGTTTTTGGGGCCCCACACTTTTTGGGCCCCGCGCTAAAAAATCGAAACTGAGCAAAGCGCGGGGCCCCTAAAAGCGCGGGGGCCGTGGCATAAGCCACTTCAGCCATATGGTTAATCCGGCACTGATAACTATTCATGCTGAAACACTTCTCCACTACCTGCTTTTGTTACCCGTCTACGTATTAATGTCAAGTGACACAAATAACCTGGGAAAAAATTCTGAAACTATATAATCTGGACATATTATGCCTTGAAATCCTTCAGTCTATATGATACCGATAAATTTCAAACGAATTTATGTAGTTGGTCTATTTCTAGTTTTTTATATTTATGTATTTTAATTCCTACGGGGGAGCGCCTCGCATGGGTCCTCGAGTCCCGTACGCGCTCTTCCCGTTTGGATATCTTCATATATATTGTAAAGTATCCAATAAAGTTGTTTAAAAAAACAAGAAACATTCTGTATACATGCTGTCAGACAGCTGTGATGACCATAGTTTGTAGACCATCAGTGTAGACAATGTTCAATGAAAGGGCAGCATGATTGTTCCATAGTATTGATATACAGTACATGCATGATAACAATCCGACTCCGCCAACATTCTGTGTACATGCTGTCAGACAGCTGTGATGATCATAGTTTGTAGACCATCAGTGTAGACAATGTTCAATGAAAGGACACGTAGGACAGCATGATTGTTCCGTAGTATTGATATACAGTACATGCATGATAACAATGTGACTCCGCCAACATTCTGTGTACATGCTGTCAGACAGCTGTGACAGTAAATATAACTTGCAGGTTTTTAGATGGTTACTGGTATCTGATACTATAAACATGTGCTCGAATAAAATATGTGAATAAATGATTGATAACAAATACATATAACAGATAATAATGCACACACTTGATGAAACAATGAAAACAAACATAATATTTTCCTTTATATCACTGTTGTATGAATTGTCAGTTACTAACTTCAGGACTGGAAGACTTGGACATTCAGCTTCAAGGTAACACTTTCCAGCACAATACGTAGAGTATACAGTACGCAATTTGTTAAAATGAACTTTGTGTTCAAGAGGAATATCAACTTCGACCATATTTCGTATACCTAAAACCACGGTTCATTCAGATAACGACTAACTTCTGACTAACTATTTTTTTGTCTATTTTACAATTATATATGCCCACACCTAGTCAAATTATGTGCATATTTTCGTCTAATTATGTTTCGTAATTGTCCTATAATAATTAATAATTCTCCCATGACTAACCAAAAACACGCAAAGCTAAAGTCATTAAGTTTCTTCTCAACACTTCTAAAATTCTCTCATACAGTATGAATTTGGAGAGAAAAAAATTAACAGAGTATCCCTTTATATTACTCTCGCTTTGAGCTTGCTTTTGATTTTTTCATGGAAAAAAGTCTGTTATTTGGGAACGTTTATACTTAGGAAAACATTGATATTGGTGGGAGGGGGTCGACATTCGGGGGAGGGGGCCATTGAAAGTTAGAGTTTGAAGAAAGAACTGGTTTTTGCCACTATTTTGGTCCAGGATTGTAGGGTCTGAAGCCGATTCAAACGATAGTGTATGAAACAATGAGTTATCACGCGTCACCACGTGTCACCAACGTGTCACCAACGTGTCACCAAATTTAGTGTGTTGAAATTGCTGTAAACCAACGTGTCACCACATGTCACCACTATCAGTATAAGTAAAATATATATTTACTTTATAGAAAGTTTGGTGACACGTGGTGACACGTTGATTTTCCATGTATCAAGTGCAGTTATCTGGGTGACGTCTGGTGACATGTTGGTGACACGTGGTGACACATAAAACTGAGTAGAATATTTACTTAAGCACAAGTACCATAGGGAAAATACTACAAACTAATATTTAGTCTATGCTACATGCAATTCTATTGCATCTGCCATTCTCTGCTTCATTGATTCAATGGTAGTATTGATGTAGCTGATTTTAACGCTCTCAATTGTTTTCTTCACCCTCGATGAAAACTGCTCGTAGTTCTCGTTTTCGATCTTCAATTCGATAGCGTCTTCCGTCAACTTCTTGCGAACAACGTGGAACGTTCTCGATAGGATTGAAGTCTGGCTGGGATATCAAAATAGGTGTACCCCATCTCCTGCATTGCTTTCTTCGCTTTTGCTGATACTTGCTTTGGGGGCCCCGTCCTGAAGAAACATATTGCATGTTGAATTTTTGGTTTTCGAGAAGGCAGCCGGGAAGTTTGCCTTGATAAATTCCGCGATAAATTCCCCTGTGACGGTTTTGCATGTATATTGCTCACACAGTGTATGACTCACATAGGCATGGGAGGCGTGTAAACATTGCAAAGATTCATTCGGTCTCACAGTTAGTGAATACCATTTTGAGTATAAGTTAAAACTGCCATCAATCAGACCAGTCTCGAGACAAACGAAAAAAACTATAAGTCTAAAATTCTCTCATACAGTATGAATTTGGAGAGAAAAAAATTAACAGAGTTTCCCTTTATATTACTCTCGCTTTGAGCTTGCTTTTGATTTTTTTATGGAAAAAAGTCTGTTATTTGGGAAAGTTTATACTTAGGAAAACATTGATATTGATGGGAGGGGGTCGACATTCGGGGGAGAGGGCCCCTGAAAGTTAGAGTTTGAAGAAAGAACTGGTTTTTGCCACTATTTTGGTCCAGGATTGTAGGGTCTGAAGCCGATTCAAACGATAGTGTATGAAACAATGAGTTATCACGCGTCACCACGTGTCACCAACGTGTCACCAACGTGTCACCAACGTGTCACCAAATTTAGTGTGTTGAAATTGCTGTAAACCAACGTGTCACCACATGTCACCACTATCAGTATAAGTAAAGTATATATTTACTTTATAGAAAGTTTGGTGACACGTGGTGAAACGTTGATTTTCCATGTATCAAGTGCAGTTATCTGGGTGACATGTCTGGTGACATGTTGGTGACACGTGGTGACACGTAAAACTGAGTACAATAATTACTTAAGCACAAGTACCATAGGGAAAATACTACAAACTAATATTTAGTCTATGCTACATGCAATTCTATTGCATCTGCCATTCTCTGCTTCATTGATTCAATGGTAGTATTGATGTAGCTGATTTTAACGCTCTCAATTGTTTTCTTCACCCTCGATGAAAACTGCTCGTAGTTCTCGTTTTCGATCTTCAATTCGATAGCGTCTTCCGTCAACTTCTTGCGAACAACGTGGAACGTTCTCGATAGGATTGAAGTCTGGCTGGGATATCAAAATAGGTGTACCCCATCTCCTGCATTGCTTTCTTCGCTTTTGCTGATACTTGCTTTGGGGGCCCCGTCCTGAAGAAACATATTGCATGTTGAATTTTTGGTTTTCGAGAAGGCAGCCGGGAAGTTTGCCTTGATAAATTCCGCGATAAATTCCCCTGTGACGGTTTTGCATGTATATTGCTCACACAGTGTATGACTCACATAGGCATGGGAGGCGTGTAAACATTGCAAAGATTCATTCGGTCTCACAGTTAGTGAATACCATTTTGAGTATAAGTTAAAACTGCCATCAATCAGACCAGTCTCGAGACAAACGAAAAAAACTATAAGTCTAAATTTCTCTCATACAGTATGAATTTGGAGAGAAAAAATTAACAGAGTTTCCCTTTATATTACTCTCGCTTTGAGCTTG
Source organism: Corallium rubrum (assembly GCA_964035015.1). Classification (NCBI taxonomy): domain Eukaryota; kingdom Metazoa; phylum Cnidaria; class Anthozoa; order Scleralcyonacea; family Coralliidae; genus Corallium; species Corallium rubrum. Next base: position 3,430,268 of record OZ036003.1, read on the forward strand.
CTTTTGATTTTTTTATGGAAAAAAGTCTGTTATTTGGGAAAGTTTATACTTAGGAAAACATTGATATTGATGGGAGGGGGTCGACATTCGGGGGAGAGGGCCCCTGAAAGTTAGAGTTTGAAGAAAGAACTGGTTTTTGCCACTATTTTGGTCCAGGATTGTAGGGTCTGAAGCCGATTCAAACGATAGTGTATGAAACAATGAGTTATCACGCGTCACCACGTGTCACCAACGTGTCACCAACGTGTCACCAAATTTAGTGTGTTGAAATTGCTGTAAACCAACGTGTCACCACATGTCACCACTATCAGTATAAGTAAAGTATATATTTACTTTATAGAAAGTTTGGTGACACGTGATGACACGTTGATTTTCCATGTATCAAGTGCAGTTATCTGGGTGACATGTCTGGTGACATGTTGGTGACACGTGGTGACACATAAAACTGAGTAGAATAATTACTTAAGCACAAGTACCATAGGGAAAATACTACAAACTAATATTTAGTCTATGCTACATGCAATTCTATTGCATCTGCCATTCTCTGCTTCATTGATTCAATGGTAGTATTGATGTAGCTGATTTTAACGCTCTCAATTGTTTTCTTCACCCTCGATGAAAACTGCTCGTAGTTCTCGTTTTCGATCTTCAATTCGATAGCGTCTTCCGTCAACTTCTTGCGAACAACGTGGAACGTTCTCGATAGGATTGAAGTCTGGCTGGGATATCAAAATAGGTGTACCCCATCTCCTGCATTGCTTTCTTCGCTTTTGCTGATACTTGCTTTGGGGGCCCCGTCCTGAAGAAACATATTGCATGTTGAATTTTTGGTTTTCGAGAAGGCAGCCGGGAAGTTTGCCTTCATAAATTCCGCGATAAATTCCCCTGTGACGGTTTTGCATGTATATTGCTCACACAGTGTATGACTCACATAGGCATGGGAGGCGTGTAAACATTGCAAAGATTCATTCGGTCTCACAGTTAGTGAATACCATTTTGAGTATAAGTTAAAACTGCCATCAATCAGACCAGTCTCGAGACAAACGAAAAAAACTATAAGTCTAAAATTCTCTCATACAGTATGAATTTGGAGAGAAAAAAATTAACAGAGTTTCCCTTTATATTACTCTCGCTTTGAGCTTGCTTTTGATTTTTTTATGGAAAAAAGTCTGTTATTTGGGAAAGTTTATACTTAGGAAAACATTGATATTGGTGGGAGGGGGTCGACATTCGGGGGAGAGGGCCCCTGAAAGTTAGAGTTTGAAGAAAGAACTGGTTTTTGCCACTATTTTGGTCCAGGATTGTAGGGTCTGAAGCCGATTCAAACGATAGTGTATGAAACAATGAGTTATCACGCGTCACCACGTGTCACCAACGTGTCACCAACGTGTCACCAAATTTAGTGTGTTGAAATTGCTGTAAACCAACGTGTCACCACATGTCACCACTATCAGTATAAGTAAAGTATATATTTACTTTATAGAAAGTTTGGTGACACGTGGTGACACGTTGATTTTCCATGTATCAAGTGCAGTTATCTGGGTGACATGTCTGGTGACATGTTGGTGACACGTGGTGACACATAAAACTGGGTACAATAATTACTTAAGCACAAGTACCATAGGGAAAATACTACAAACTAATATTTAGTCTATGCTACATGCAATTCTATTGCATCTGCCATTCTCTGCTTCATTGATTCAATGGTAGTATTGATGTAGCTGATTTTAACGCTCTCAATTGTTTTCTTCACCCTCGATGAAAACTGCTCGTAGTTCTCGTTTTCGATCTTCAATTCGATAGCGTCTTCCGTCAACTTCTTGCGAACAACGTGGAACGTTCTCGATAGGATTGAAGTCTGGCTGGGATATCAAAATAGGTGTACCCCATCTCCTGCATTGCTTTCTTCGCTTTTGCTGATACTTGCTTTGGGGGCCCCGTCCTGAAGAAACATATTGCATGTTGAATTTTTGGTTTTCGAGAAGGCAGCCGGGAAGTTTGCCTTGATAAATTCCGCGATAAATTCCCCTGTGACGGTTTTGCATGTATATTGCTCACACAGTGTATGACTCACATAGGCATGGGAGGCGTGTAAACATTGCAAAGATTCATTCGGTCTCACAGTTAGTGAATACCATTTTGAGTATAAGTTAAAACTGCCATCAATCAGACCAGTCTCGAGACAAACGAAAAAAACTATAAGTCTAAAATTCTCTCATACAGTATGAATTTGGAGAGAAAAAAATTAACAGAGTTTCCCTTTATATTACTCTCGCTTTGAGCTTGCTTTTGATTTTTTTATGGAAAAAAGTCTGTTATTTGGGAAAGTTTATACTTAGGAAAACATTGATATTGGTGGGAGGGGGTCGACATTCGGGGGAGAGGGCCCCTGAAAGTTAGAGTTTGAAGAAAGAACTGGTTTTTGCCACTATTTTGGTCCAGGATTGTAGGGTCTGAAGCCGATTCAAACGATAGTGTATGAAACAATGAGTTATCACGCGTCACCACGTGTCACCAACGTGTCACCAAATTTAGTGTGTTGAAATTGCTGTAAACCAACGTGTCACCACATGTCACCACTATCAGTATAAGTAAAGTATATATTTACTTTATAGAAAGTTTGGTGACACGTGGTGACACGTTGATTTTCCATGTATCAAGTGCAGTTATCTGGGTGACATGTCTGGTGACATGTTGGTGACACGTGGTGACACATAAAACTGAGTACAATAATTACTTAAGCACAAGTACCATAGGGAAAATACTACAAACTAATATTTAGTCTATGCTACATGCAATTCTATTGCATCTGCCATTCTCTGCTTCATTGATTCAATGGTAGTATTGATGTAGCTGATTTTAACGCTCTCAATTGTTTTCTTCACCCTCGATGAAAACTGCTCGTAGTTCTCGTTTTCGATCTTCAATTCGATAGCGTCTTCCGTCAACTTCTTGCGAACAACGTGGAACGTTCTCGATAGGATTGAAGTCTGGCTGGGATATCAAAATAGGTGTACCCCATCTCCTGCATTGCTTTCTTCGCTTTTGCTGATACTTGCTTTGGGGGCCCCGTCCTGAAGAAACATATTGCATGTTGAATTTTTGGTTTTCGAGAAGGCAGCCGGGAAGTTTGCCTTGATAAATTCCGCGATAAATTCCCCTGTGACGGTTTTGCATGTATATTGCTCACACAGTGTATGACTCACATAGGCATGGGAGGCGTGTAAACATTGCAAAGATTCATTCGGTCTCACAGTTAGTGAATACCATTTTGAGTATAAGTTAAAACTGCCATCAATCAGACCAGTCTCGAGACAAACGAAAAAAACTATAAGTCTAAAATTCTCTCATACAGTATGAATTTGGAGAGAAAAAAATTAACAGAGTTTCCCTTTATATTACTCTCGCTTTGAGCTTGCTTTTGATTTTTTTATGGAAAAAAGTCTGTTATTTGGGAAAGTTTATACTTAGGAAAACATTGATATTGGTGGGAGGGGGTCGACATTCGGGGGAGAGGGCCCCTGAAAGTTAGAGTTTGAAGAAAGAACTGGTTTTTGCCACTATTTTGGTCCAGGATTGTAGGGTCTGAAGCCGATTCAGACGATAGTGTATGAAACAATGAGTTATCACGCGTCACCACGTGTCACCAACGTGTCACCAACGTGTCACCAAATTTAGTGCGTTGAAATTGCTGTAAACCAACGTGTCACCACATGTCACCACTATCAGTATAAGTAAAGTATATATTTACTTTATAGAAAGTTTGGTGACACGTGGTGACACGTTGATTTTCCATGTATCAAGTGCAGTTATCTGGGTGACATGTCTGGTGACATGTTGGTGACACGTGGTGACACATAAAACTGGGTACAATAATTACTTAAGCACAAGTACCATAGGGAAAATACTACAAACTAATATTTAGTCTATGCTACATGCAATTCTATTGCATCTGCCATTCTCTGCTTCATTGATTCAATGGTAGTATTGATGTAGCTGATTTTAACGCTCTCAATTGTTTTCTTCACCCTCGATGAAAACTGCTCGTAGTTCTCGTTTTCGATCTTCAATTCGATAGCGTCTTCCGTCAACTTCTTGCGAACAACGTGGAACGTTCTCGATAGGATTGAAGTCTGGCTGGGATATCAAAATAGGTGTACCCCATCTCCTGCATTGCTTTCTTCGCTTTTGCTGATACTTGCTTTGGGGGCCCCGTCCTGAAGAAACATATTGCATGTTGAATTTTTGGTTTTCGAGAAGGCAGCCGGGAAGTTTGCCTTCATAAATTCCGCGATAAATTCCCCTGTGACGGTTTTGCATGTATATTGCTCACACAGTGTATGACTCACATAGGCATGGGAGGCGTGTAAACATTGCAAAGATTCATTCGGTCTCACAGTTAGTGAATACCATTTTGAGTATAAGTTAAAACTGCCATCAATCAGACCAGTCTCGAGACAAACGAAAAAAACTATAAGTCTAAAATTCTCTCATACAGTATGAATTTGGAGAGAAAAAAATTAACAGAGTTTCCCTTTATATTACTCTCGCTTTGAGCTTGCTTTTGATTTTTTTATGGAAAAAAGTCTGTTATTTGGGAAAGTTTATACTTAGGAAAACATTGATATTGGTGGGAGGGGGTCGACATTCGGGGGAGAGGGCCCCTGAAAGTTAGAGTTTGAAGAAAGAACTGGTTTTTGCCACTATTTTGGTCCAGGATTGTAGGGTCTGAAGCCGATTCAAACGATAGTGTATGAAACAATGAGTTATCACGCGTCACCACGTGTCACCAACGTGTCACCAACGTGTCACCAAATTTAGTGTGTTGAAATTGCTGTAAACCAACGTGTCACCACATGTCACCACTATCAGTATAAGTAAAGTATATATTTACTTTATAGAAAGTTTGGTGACACGTGGTGACACGTTGATTTTCCATGTATCAAGTGCAGTTATCTGGGTGACATGTCTGGTGACATGTTGGTGACACGTGGTGACACATAAAACTGAGTACAATAATTACTTAAGCACAAGTACCATAGGGAAAATACTACAAACTAATATTTAGTCTATGCTACATGCAATTCTATTGCATCTGCCATTCTCTGCTTCATTGATTCAATGGTAGTATTGATGTAGCTGATTTTAACGCTCTCAATTGTTTTCTTCACCCTCGATGAAAACTGCTCGTAGTTCTCGTTTTCGATCTTCAATTCGATAGCGTCTTCCGTCAACTTCTTGCGAACAACGTGGAACGTTCTCGATAGGATTGAAGTCTGGCTGGGATATCAAAATAGGTGTACCCCATCTCCTGCATTGCTTTCTTCGCTTTTGCTGATACTTGCTTTGGGGGCCCCGTCCTGAAGAAACATATTGCATGTTGAATTTTTGGTTTTCGAGAAGGCAGCCGGGAAGTTTGCCTTGATAAATTCCGCGATAAATTCCCCTGTGACGGTTTTGCATGTATATTGCTCACACAGTGTATGACTCACATAGGCATGGGAGGCGTGTAAACATTGCAAAGATTCATTCGGTCTCACAGTTAATATAGTGAATACCATTTTGAGTATAAGTTAAAACTGCCATCAATCAGACCAGTCTCGAGACAAACGAAAAAAACTATAAGTCTAAAATTCTCTCATACAGTATGAATTTGGAGAGAAAAAAATTAACAGAGTTTCCCTTTATATTACTCTCGCTTTGAGCTTGCTTTTGATTTTTTTATGGAAAAAATTCTGTTATTTGGGAAAGTTTATACTTAGGAAAACATTGATATTGGTGGGAGGGGGTCGACATTCGGGGGAGAGGGCCCCTGAAAGTTAGAGTTTGAAGAAAGAACTGGTTTTTGCCACTATTTTGGTCCAGGATTGTAGGGTCTGAAGCCGATTCAAACGATAGTGTATGAAACAATGAGTTATCACGCGTCACCACGTGTCACCAACGTGTCACCAACGTGTCACCAAATTTAGTGTGTTGAAATTGCTGTAAACCAACGTGTCACCACATGTCACCACTATCAGTATAAGTAAAGTATATATTTACTTTATAGAAAGTTTGGTGACACGTGGTGACACGTTGATTTTCCATGTATCAAGTGCAGTTATCTGGGTGACATGTCTGGTGACATGTTGGTGACACGTGGTGACACATAAAACTGAGTACAATAATTACTTAAGCACAAGTACCATAGGGAAAATACTACAAACTAATATTTAGTCTATGCTACATGCAATTCTATTGCATCTGCCATTCTCTGCTTCATTGATTCAATGGTAGTATTGATGTAGCTGATTTTAACGCTCTCAATTGTTTTCTTCACCCTCGATGAAAACTGCTCGTAGTTCTCGTTTTCGATCTTCAATTCGATAGCGTCTTCCGTCAACTTCTTGCGAACAACGTGGAACGTTCTCGATAGGATTGAAGTCTGGCTGGGATATCAAAATAGGTGTACCCCATCTCCTGCATTGCTTTCTTCGCTTTTGCTGATACTTGCTTTGGGGGCCCCGTCCTGAAGAAACATATTGCATGTTGAATTTTTGGTTTTCGAGAAGGCAGCCGGGAAGTTTGCCTTGATAAATTCCGCGATAAATTCCCCTGTGACGGTTTTGCATGTATATTGCTCACACAGTGTATGACTCACATAGGCATGGGAGGCGTGTAAACATTGCAAAGATTCATTCGGTCTCACAGTTAGTGAATACCATTTTGAGTATAAGTTAAAACTGCCATCAATCAGACCAGTCTCGAGACAAACGAAAAAAACTATAAGTCTAAAATTCTCTCATACAGTATGAATTTGGAGAGAAAAAAATTAACAGAGTTTCCCTTTATATTACTCTCGCTTTGAGCTTGCTTTTGATTTTTTTATGGAAAAAAGTCTGTTATTTGGGAAAGTTTATACTTAGGAAAACATTGATATTGGTGGGAGGGGGTCGACATTCGGGGGAGAGGGCCCCTGAAAGTTAGAGTTTGAAGAAAGAACTGGTTTTTGCCACTATTTTGGTCCAGGATTGTAGGGTCTGAAGCCGATTCAAACGATAGTGTATGAAACAATGAGTTATCACGCGTCACCACGTGTCACCAACGTGTCACCAACGTGTCACCAAATTTAGTGTGTTGAAATTGCTGTAAACCAACGTGTCACCACATGTCACCACTATCAGTATAAGTAAAGTATATATTTACTTTATAGAAAGTTTGGTGACACGTGGTGACACGTTGATTTTCCATGTATCAAGTGCAGTTATCTGGGTGACATGTCTGGTGACATGTTGGTGACACGTGGTGACACATAAAACTGAGTACAATAATTACTTAAGCACAAGTACCATAGGGAAAATACTACAAACTAATATTTAGTCTATGCTACATGCAATTCTATTGCATCTGCCATTCTCTGCTTCATTGATTCAATGGTAGTATTGATGTAGCTGATTTTAACGCTCTCAATTGTTTTCTTCACCCTCGATGAAAACTGCTCGTAGTTCTCGTTTTCGATCTTCAATTCGATAGCGTCTTCCGTCAACTTCTTGCGAACAACGTGGAACGTTCTCGATAGGATTGAAGTCTGGCTGGGATATCAAAATAGGTGTACCCCATCTCCTGCATTGCTTTCTTCGCTTTTGCTGATACTTGCTTTGGGGGCCCCGTCCTGAAGAAACATATTGCATGTTGAATTTTTGGTTTTCGAGAAGGCAGCCGGGAAGTTTGCCTTGATAAATTCCGCGATAAATTCCCCTGTGACGGTTTTGCATGTATATTGCTCACACAGTGTATGACTCACATAGGCATGGGAGGCGTGTAAACATTGCAAAGATTCATTCGGTCTCACAGTTAGTGAATACCATTTTGAGTATAAGTTAAAACTGCCATCAATCAGACCAGTCTCGAGACAAACGAAAAAAACTATAAGTCTAAAATTCTCTCATACAGTATGAATTTGGAGAGAAAAAAATTAACAGAGTTTCCCTTTATATTACTCTCGCTTTGAGCTTGCTTTTGATTTTTTTATGGAAAAAAGTCTGTTATTTGGGAAAGTTTATACTTAGGAAAACATTGATATTGGTGGGAGGGGGTCGACATTCGGGGGAGAGGGCCCCTGAAAGTTAGAGTTTGAAGAAAGAACTGGTTTTTGCCACTATTTTGGTCCAGGATTGTAGGGTCTGAAGCCGATTCAAACGATAGTGTATGAAACAATGAGTTATCACGCGTCACCACGTGTCACCAACGTGTCACCAACGTGTCACCAAATTTAGTGTGTTGAAATTGCTGTAAACCAACGTGTCACCACATGTCACCACTATCAGTATAAGTAAAGTATATATTTACTTTATAGAAAGTTTGGTGACACGTGGTGACACGTTGATTTTCCATGTATCAAGTGCAGTTATCTGGGTGACATGTCTGGTGACATGTTGGTGACACGTGGTGACACATAAAACTGAGTACAATAATTACTTAAGCACAAGTACCATAGGGAAAATACTACAAACTAATATTTAGTCTATGCTACATGCAATTCTATTGCATCTGCCATTCTCTGCTTCATTGATTCAATGGTAGTATTGATGTAGCTGATTTTAACGCTCTCAATTGTTTTCTTCACCCTCGATGAAAACTGCTCGTAGTTCTCGTTTTCGATCTTCAATTCGATAGCGTCTTCCGTCAACTTCTTGCGAACAACGTGGAACGTTCTCGATAGGATTGAAGTCTGGCTGGGATATCAAAATAGGTGTACCCCATCTCCTGCATTGCTTTCTTCGCTTTTGCTGATACTTGCTTTGGGGGCCCCGTCCTGAAGAAACATATTGCATGTTGAATTTTTGGTTTTCGAGAAGGCAGCCGGGAAGTTTGCCTTGATAAATTCCGCGATAAATTCCCCTGTGACGGTTTTGCATGTATATTGCTCACACAGTGTATGACTCACATAGGCATGGGAGGCGTGTAAACATTGCAAAGATTCATTCGGTCTCACAGTTAGTGAATACCATTTTGAGTATAAGTTAAAACTGCCATCAATCAGACCAGTCTCGAGACAAACGAAAAAAACTATAAGTCTAAAATTCTCTCATACAGTATGAATTTGGAGAGAAAAAAATTAACAGAGTTTCCCTTTATATTACTCTCGCTTTGAGCTTGCTTTTGATTTTTTTATGGAAAAAAGTCTGTTATTTGGGAAAGTTTATACTTAGGAAAACATTGATATTGGTGGGAGGGGGTCGACATTCGGGGGAGAGGGCCCCTGAAAGTTAGAGTTTGAAGAAAGAACTGGTTTTTGCCACTATTTTGGTCCAGGATTGTAGGGTCTGAAGCCGATTCAAACGATAGTGTATGAAACAATGAGTTATCACGCGTCACCACGTGTCACCAACGTGTCACCAAATTTAGTGTGTTGAAATTGCTGTAAACCAACGTGTCACCACATGTCACCACTATCAGTATAAGTAAAGTATATATTTACTTTATAGAAAGTTTGGTGACACGTGGTGACACGTTGATTTTCCATGTATCAAGTGCAGTTATCTGGGTGACATGTCTGGTGACATGTTGGTGACACGTGGTGACACATAAAACTGAGTACAATAATTACTTAAGCACAAGTACCATAGGGAAAATACTACAAACTAATATTTAGTCTATGCTACATGCAATTCTATTGCATCTGCCATTCTCTGCTTCATTGATTCAATGGTAGTATTGATGTAGCTGATTTTAACGCTCTCAATTGTTTTCTTCACCCTCGATGAAAACTGCTCGTAGTTCTCGTTTTCGATCTTCAATTCGATAGCGTCTTCCGTCAACTTCTTGTGAACAACGTGGAACATGTTCTCGATAGGATTGAAGTCTGGCTGGGATATCAAAATAGGTGTACCCCATCTCCTGCATTGCTTTCTTCGCTTTTGCTGATACTTGCTTTGGGTCCCCGTCCTGAAGAAACATCTTGCATGTTGAATTTTTGGTTTTCGAGAAGGCAGCCGGGAAGTTTGCCTTGATAAATTCCGCGATAAATTCCCCTGTGACGGTTTTGCATGTATATTGCTCACACAATGTATGACTAACATAGGCATGGGAGGCGTGTAAACATTGCAAAGATTCATTCGGTCTCACAGTTAGTGAATACCATTTTGAGCATAAGTTAAAACTGCCATCAATAAGACCAGTCTCGAGACAAACGAAAAAAACTATAAGTCTAAAATTCTCTCATACATGTATGAATTTGGAGAGAAAAAAATTAACAGAGTTTCCCTTTATATTACTCTCGCTTTGAGCTTGCTTTTGATTTTTTTTATGGAAAAAATTCTGTTATTTGGGAAAGTTTATACTTAGGAAAACATTGATATCGGTGGGAGGGGGTCGACATTCGGGGAGGGGGCCCCTGAAAGTTAGAGTTTGAAGAAAGAACTGGTTTTTTCAACTATTTTGGTCCAGGATTGTAGGGTCTGAAGCCGATTCAAACAATAGTGTATGAAACAATGAGTTATCACGCGTCACCACGTGTCACCAACGTGTCACCAACGTGTCACCAAGTTTAGTGTGTTGAAATTGCTGTAAACCAACGTGTCACCACATGTCACCACTATCAGTATAAGTAAAATATATATTTACTTTATAGAAAGTTTGGTGACACGTGGTGACACGTTGATTTTCCATGTATCAAGTGCAGTTATCTGGGTGACATGTCTGGTGACATGTTGGTGACACGTGGTGACACATAAAACTGAGTACAATAATTACTTAAGCACAAGTACCATAGGGAAAATACTACAAACTAATATTTAGTCTACGCTACATGCAATTCTATTGCATCTGCCATTCTCTGCTTCATTGATTCAATGGTAGTATTGATGTAGCTGATTTTAACGCTCTCAATTGTTTTCTTCACCCTCGATGAAAACTGCTCCTAGTTCTCGTTTTCGATCTTCAATTCGATAGCGTCTTCCGTCAACTTCTTGCGAACAACGTGGAACGTTCTCGATAGGATTGAAGTCTGGCTGGGATATCAAAATAGGTGTACCCCATCTCCTGCATTGCTTTCTTCGCTTTTGCTGATACTTGCTTTGGGGGCCCCGTCCTGAAGAAACATATTGCATGTTGAATTTTTGGTTTTCGAGAAGGCAGCCGGGAAGTTTGCCTTGATAAATTCCGCGATAAATTCCCCTGTGACGGTTTTGCATGTATATTGCTCACACAGTGTATGACTCACATAGGCATGGGAGGCGTGTAAACATTGCAAAGATTCATTCGGTCTCACAGTTAGTGAATACCATTTTGAGTATAAGTTAAAACTGCCATCAATCAGACCAGTCTCGAGACAAACGAAAAAAACTATAAGTCTAAAATTCTCTCATACAGTATGAATTTGGAGAGAAAAAAATTAACAGAGTTTCCCTTTATATTACTCTCGCTTTGAGCTTGCTTTTGATTTTTTTATGGAAAAAAGTCTGTTATTTGGGAAAGTTTATACTTAGGAAAACATTGATATTGGTGGGAGGGGGTCGACATTCGGGGGAGAGGGCCCCTGAAAGTTAGAGTTTGAAGAAAGAACTGGTTTTTGCCACTATTTTGGTCCAGGATTGTAGGGTCTGAAGCCGATTCAAACGATAGTGTATGAAACAATGAGTTACCACGCGTCACCACGTGTCACCAACGTGTCACCAACGTGTCACCAAATTTAGTGTGTTGAAATTGCTGTAAACCAACGTGTCACCACATGTCACCACTATCAGTATAAGTAAAGTATATATTTACTTTATAGAAAGTTTGGTGACACGTGGTGACACGTTGATTTTCCATGTATCAAGTGCAGTTATCTGGGTGACATGTCTGGTGACATGTTGGTGACACGTGGTGACACATAAAACTGAGTACAATAATTACTTAAGCACAAGTACCATAGGGAAAATACTACAAACTAATATTTAGTCTACGCTACATGCAATTCTATTGCATCTGCCATTCTCTGCTTCATTGATTCAATGGTAGTAATGATGTAGCTGATTTTAACGCTCTCAATTGTATTCTTCACCCTCGATGAAAACTGCTCGTAGTTCTCGTTTTCGATCTTCAATTCGATAGCGTCTTCCGTCAACTTCTTGCGAACAACGTGGAACGTTCTCGATAGGATTGAAGTCTGGCTGGGATATCAAAATAGGTGTACCCTATCTCCTGCATTGCTTTCTTCGCTTTTGCTGATACTTGCTTTGGGGGCCCCGTCCTGAAGAAACATATTGCATGTTGAATTTTTGGTTTTCGAGAAGGCAGCCGGGAAGTTTGCCTTGATAAATTCCGCGATAAATTCCCCTGTGACGGTTTTGCATGTATATTGCTCACACAGTGTATGACTCACATAGGCATGGGAGGCGTGTAAACATTGCAAAGATTCATTCGGTCTCACAGTTAATATAGTGAATACCATTTTGAGTATAAGTTAAAACTGCCATCAATCAGACCAGTCTCGAGACAAACGAAAAAAACTATAAGTCTAAAATTCTCTCATACAGTATGAATTTGGAGAGAAAAAAATTAACAGAGTTTCCCTTTATATTACTCTCGCTTTGAGCTTGCTTTTGATTTTTTTATGGAAAAAAGTCTGTTATTTGGGAAAGTTTATACTTAGGAAAACATTGATATTGGTGGGAGGGGGTCGACATTCGGGGGAGAGGGCCCCTGAAAGTTAGAGTTTGAAGAAAGAACTGGTTTTTGCCACTATTTTGGTCCAGGATTGTAGGGTCTGAAGCCGATTCAAACGATAGTGTATGAAACAATGAGTTATCACGCGTCACCACGTGTCACCAACGTGTCACCAAATTTAGTGTGTTGAAATTGCTGTAAACCAACGTGTCACCACATGTCACCACTATCAGTATAAGTAAAGTATATATTTACTTTATAGAAAGTTTGGTGACACGTGGTGACACGTTGATTTTCCATGTATCAAGTGCAGTTATCTGGGTGACATGTCTGGTGACATGTTGGTGACACGTGGTGACACATAAAACTGAGTACAATAATTACTTAAGCACAAGTACCATAGGGAAAATACTACAAACTAATATTTAGTCTATGCTACATGCAATTCTATTGCATCTGCCATTCTCTGCTTCATTGATTCAATGGTAGTATTGATGTAGCTGATTTTAACGCTCTCAATTGTTTTCTTCACCCTCGATGAAAACTGCTCGTAGTTCTCGTTTTCGATCTTCAATTCGATAGCGTCTTCCGTCAACTTCTTGTGAACAACGTGGAACATGTTCTCGATAGGATTGAAGTCTGGCTGGGATATCAAAATAGGTGTACCCCATCTCCTGCATTGCTTTCTTCGCTTTTGCTGATACTTGCTTTGGGTCCCCGTCCTGAAGAAACATCTTGCATGTTGAATTTTTGGTTTTCGAGAAGGCAGCCGGGAAGTTTGCCTTGATAAATTCCGCGATAAATTCCCCTGTGACGGTTTTGCATGTATATTGCTCACACAATGTATGACTAACATAGGCATGGGAGGCGTGTAAACATTGCAAAGATTCATTCGGTCTCACAGTTAGTGAATACCATTTTGAGCATAAGTTAAAACTGCCATCAATAAGACCAGTCTCGAGACAAACGAAAAAAACTATAAGTCTAAAATTCTCTCATACATGTATGAATTTGGAGAGAAAAAAATTAACAGAGTTTCCCTTTATATTACTCTCGCTTTGAGCTTGCTTTTGATTTTTTTTATGGAAAAAATTCTGTTATTTGGGAAAGTTTATACTTAGGAAAACATTGATATCGGTGGGAGGGGGTCGACATTCGGGGAGGGGGCCCCTGAAAGTTAGAGTTTGAAGAAAGAACTGGTTTTTTCAACTATTTTGGTCCAGGATTGTAGGGTCTGAAGCCGATTCAAACAATAGTGTATGAAACAATGAGTTATCACGCGTCACCACGTGTCACCAACGTGTCACCAACGTGTCACCAAGTTTAGTGTGTTGAAATTGCTGTAAACCAACGTGTCACCACATGTCACCACTATCAGTATAAGTAAAATATATATTTACTTTATAGAAAGTTTGGTGACACGTGGTGACACGTTGATTTTCCATGTATCAAGTGCAGTTATCTGGGTGACATGTCTGGTGACATGTTGGTGACACGTGGTGACACATAAAACTGAGTACAATAATTACTTAAGCACAAGTACCATAGGGAAAATACTACAAACTAATATTTAGTCTACGCTACATGCAATTCTATTGCATCTGCCATTCTCTGCTTCATTGATTCAATGGTAGTATTGATGTAGCTGATTTTAACGCTCTCAATTGTTTTCTTCACCCTCGATGAAAACTGCTCGTAGTTCTCGTTTTCGATCTTCAATTCGATAGCGTCTTCCGTCAACTTCTTGCGAACAACGTGGAACGTTCTCGATAGGATTGAAGTCTGGCTGGGATATCAAAATAGGTGTACCCCATCTCCTGCATTGCTTTCTTCGCTTTTGCTGATACTTGCTTTGGGGGCCCCGTCCTGAAGAAACATATTGCATGTTGAATTTTTGGTTTTCGAGAAGGTAGCCGGGAAGTTTGCCTTGATAAATTCCGCGATAAATTCCCCTGTGACGGTTTTGCATGTATATTGCTCACACAGTGTATGACTCACATAGGCATGGGAGGCGTGTAAACATTGCAAAGATTCATTCGGTCTCACAGTTAGTGAATACCATTTTGAGTATAAGTTAAAACTGCCATCAATCAGACCAGTCTCGAGACAAACGAAAAAAACTATAAGTCTAAAATTCTCTCATACAGTATGAATTTGGAGAGAAAAATATTAACAGAGTTTCCCTTTATATTACTCTCGCTTTGAGCTTGCTTTTGATTTTTTTATGGAAAAAAGTCTGTTATTTAGGAAAGTTTATACTTAGGAAAACATTGATATTGATGGGAGGGGGTCGCCATTCGGGGGAGAGGGCCCCTGAAAGTTAGAGTTTGAAGAAAGAACTGGTTTTTGCCACTATTTTGGTCCAGGATTGTAGGGTCTGAAGCCGATTCAAACGATAGTGTATGAAACAATGAGTTATCACGCGTCACCACGTGTCACCAACGTGTCACCAACGTGTCACCAAATTTAGTGTGTTGAAATTGCTGTAAGCCAACGTGTCACCACATGTCACCACTATCAGTATAAGTAAAGTATATATTTACTTTATAGAAAGTTTGGTGACACGTGGTGACACGTTGATTTTCCATGTATCAAGTGCAGTTATCTGGGTGACATGTCTGGTGACATGTTGGTGACACGTGGTGACACATAAAACTGAGTACAATAATTACTTAAGCACAAGTACCATAGGGAAAATACTACAAACTAATATTTAGTCTATGCTACATGCAATTCTATTGCATCTGCCATTCTCTGCTTCATTGATTCAATGGTAGTATTGATGTAGCTGATTTTAACGCTCTCAATTGTTTTCTTCACCCTCGATGAAAACTGCTCGTAGTTCTCGTTTTCGATCTTCAATTCGATAGCGTCTTCCGTCAACTTCTTGTGAACAACGTGGAACATGTTCTCGATAGGATTGAAGTCTGGCTGGGATATCAAAATAGGTGTACCCCATCTCCTGCATTGCTTTCTTCGCTTTTGCTGATACTTGCTTTGGGTCCCCGTCCTGAAGAAACATCTTGCATGTTGAATTTTTGGTTTTCGAGAAGGCAGCCGGGAAGTTTGCCTTGATAAATTCCGCGATAAATTCCCCTGTGGCGGTTTTGCATGTATATTGCTCACACAATGTATGACTAACATAGGCATGGGAGGCGTGTAAACATTGCTAAGATTCATTCGGTCTCACGGTTAGTGAATACCATTTTGAGCATAAGTTAAAACTGCCATCAATAAGACCAGTCTCGAGACAAACGAAAAAAACTATAAGTCTAAAATTCTCTCATACATGTATGAATTTGGAGAGAAAAAAATTAACAGAGTTTCCCTTTATATTACTCTCGCTTTGAGCTTGCTTTTGATTTTTTTATGGAAAAAAGTCTGTTATTTGGGAAAGTTTATACTTAGGAAAACATTGATATCGGTGGGAGGGGGTCGACATTCGGGGAGGGGGCCCCTGAAAGTTAGAGTTTGAAGAAAGAACTGGTTTTTTCCACTATTTTGGTCCAGGATTGTAGGGTCTGAAGCCGATTCAAACAATAGTGTATGAAACAATGAGTTATCACGCGTCACCACGTGTCACCAACGTGTCACCAACGTGTCACCAAGTTTAGTGTGTTGAAATTGCTATAAACCAACGTGTCACCACATGTCACCACTATCAGTATAAGTAAAATATATATTTACTTTATAGAAAGTTTGGTGACACGTGGTGACACGTTGATTTTCCATGTATCAAGTGCAGTTATCTGGGTGACGTCTGGTGACATGTTGGTGACACGTGGTGACACATAAAACTGAGTACAATAATTACTTAAGCACAAGTACCATAGGGAAAATACTACAAACTAATATTTAGTCTATGCTACATGCAATTCTATTGCATCTGCCATTCTCTGCTTCATTGATTCAATGGTAGTATTGATGTAGCTGATTTTAACGCTCTCAATTGTTTTCTTCACCCTCGATGAAAACTGCTCGTAGTTCTCGTTTTCGATCTTCAATTCGATAGCGTCTTCCGTCAACTTCTTGCGAACAACGTGGAACATGTTCTCGATAGGATTGAAGTCTGGCTGGGATATCAAAATAGGTGTACCCCATCTCCTGCATTGCTTTCTTCGCTTTTGCTGATACTTGCTTTGGGTCCCCGTCCTGAAGAAACATATTGCATGTTGAATTTTTGGTTTTCGAGAAGGCAGCCGGGAAGTTTGCCTTGATAAATTCCGCGATAAATTCCCCTGTGACGGTTTTGCATGTATATTGCTCACACAGTGTATGACTCACATAGGCATGGGAGGCGTGTAAACATTGCAAAGATTCATTCGGTCTCACAGTTAGTGAATACCATTTTGAGTATAAGTTAAAACTGCCATCAATCAGACCAGTCTCGAGACAAACGAAAAAAACTATAAGTCTAAAATTCTCTCATACAGTATGAATTTGGAGAGAAAAAAATTAACAGAGTTTCCCTTTATATTACTCTCGCTTTGAGCTTGCTTTTGATTTTTTTATGGAAAAAAGTCTGTTATTTAGGAAAGTTTATACTTAGGAAAACATTGATATTGATGGGAGGGGGTCGACATTCGGGGGAGAGGGCCCCTGAAAGTTAGAGTTTGAAGAAAGAACTGGTTTTTGCCACTATTTTGGTCCAGGATTGTAGGGTCTGAAGCCGATTCAAACGATAGTGTATGAAACAATGAGTTATCACGCGTCACCACGTGTCACCAACGTGTCACCAACGTGTCACCAAATTTAGTGTGTTGAAATTGCTGTAAGCCAACGTGTCACCACATGTCACCACTATCAGTATAAGTAAAGTATATATTTACTTTATAGAAAGTTTGGTGACACGTGGTGACACGTTGATTTTCCATGTATCAAGTGCAGTTATCTGGGTGACATGTCTGGTGACATGTTGGTGACACGTGGTGACACATAAAACTGAGTACAATAATTACTTAAGCACAAGTACCATAGGGAAAATACTACAAACTAATATTTAGTCTATGCTACATGCAATTCTATTGCATCTGCCATTCTCTGCTTCATTGATTCAATGGTAGTATTGATGTAGCTGATTTTAACGCTCTCAATTGTTTTCTTCACCCTCGATGAAAACTGCTCGTAGTTCTCGTTTTCGATCTTCAATTCGATAGCGTCTTCCGTCAACTTCTTGTGAACAACGTGGAACATGTTCTCGATAGGATTGAAGTCTGGCTGGGATATCAAAATAGGTGTACCCCATCTCCTGCATTGCTTTCTTCGCTTTTGCTGATACTTGCTTTGGGTCCCCGTCCTGAAGAAACATCTTGCATGTTGAATTTTTGGTTTTCGAGAAGGCAGCCGGGAAGTTTGCCTTGATAAATTCCGCGATAAATTCCCCTGTGGCGGTTTTGCATGTATATTGCTCACACAATGTATGACTAACATAGGCATGGGAGGCGTGTAAACATTGCTAAGATTCATTCGGTCTCACGGTTAGTGAATACCATTTTGAGCATAAGTTAAAACTGCCATCAATAAGACCAGTCTCGAGACAAACGAAAAAAACTATAAGTCTAAAATTCTCTCATACATGTATGAATTTGGAGAGAAAAAAATTAACAGAGTTTCCCTTTATATTACTCTCGCTTTGAGCTTGCTTTTGATTTTTTTATGGAAAAAAGTCTGTTATTTGGGAAAGTTTATACTTAGGAAAACATTGATATCGGTGGGAGGGGGTCGACATTCGGGGAGGGGGCCCCTGAAAGTTAGAGTTTGAAGAAAGAACTGGTTTTTTCCACTATTTTGGTCCAGGATTGTAGGGTCTGAAGCCGATTCAAACAATAGTGTATGAAACAATGAGTTATCACGCGTCACCACGTGTCACCAACGTGTCACCAACGTGTCACCAAGTTTAGTGTGTTGAAATTGCTATAAACCAACGTGTCACCACATGTCACCACTATCAGTATAAGTAAAATATATATTTACTTTATAGAAAGTTTGGTGACACGTGGTGACACGTTGATTTTCCATGTATCAAGTGCAGTTATCTGGGTGACGTCTGGTGACATGTTGGTGACACGTGGTGACACATAAAACTGAGTACAATAATTACTTAAGCACAAGTACCATAGGGAAAATACTACAAACTAATATTTAGTCTATGCTACATGCAATTCTATTGCATCTGCCATTCTCTGCTTCATTGATTCAATGGTAGTATTGATGTAGCTGATTTTAACGCTCTCAATTGTTTTCTTCACCCTCGATGAAAACTGCTCGTAGTTCTCGTTTTCGATCTTCAATTCGATAGCGTCTTCCGTCAACTTCTTGTGAACAACGTGGAACATGTTCTCGATAGGATTGAAGTCTGGCTGGGATATCAAAATAGGTGTACCCCATCTCCTGCATTGCTTTCTTCGCTTTTGCTGATACTTGCTTTGGGTCCCCGTCCTGAAGAAACATATTGCATGTTGAATTTTTGGTTTTCGAGAAGGCAGCCGGGAAGTTTGCCTTGATAAATTCCGCGATAAATTCCCCTGTGACGGTTTTGCATGTATATTGCTCACACAATGTATGACTCACATAGGCATGGGAGGCGTGTAAACATTGCAAAGATTCATTCTG
Organism: Corallium rubrum; assembly: GCA_964035015.1. Lineage (NCBI taxonomy): Eukaryota > Metazoa > Cnidaria > Anthozoa > Scleralcyonacea > Coralliidae > Corallium > Corallium rubrum. The sequence goes on from OZ036003.1 coordinate 3,449,510, forward strand.
TCTCACGGTTAGTGAATACCATTTTGAGTATAAGTTAAAACTGCCATCAATCAGACCAGTCTCGAGACAAACGAAAAAAAACTATAAGTCTCTCATACAGTATGAATTTGGAGAGAAAAAAATTAACAGAGTTTCCCTTTATATTACTCTCGCTTTGAGCTTGCTTTTGATTTTTTTATGGAAAAAAGTCTGTTATTTGGGAAAGTTTATACTTAGGAAAACATTGATATTGGTGGGAGGGGGTCGACATTCGGGGGAGGGGGACCCTGAAAGTTAGAGTTTGAAGAAAGAACTGGTTTTTGCCACTATTTTGGTCCAGGATTGTAGGGTCTGAAGCCGATTCAAACGATAGTGTATGAAACAATGAGTTATCACGCGTCACCACGTGTCACCAACGTGTCACCAATTTTAGTGTGTTGAAATTGCTGTAAACCAACGTGTCACCACATGTCACCACTATCAGTATAAGTAAAGTATACATTTACTTTATAGAAAGTTTGGTGACACGTGGTGACACGTTGATTTTCCATGTATCAAGTACAGTTATCTGGGTGACATGTCTGGTGACATGTTGGTGACACGTGGTGACACATAAAACTGAGTAGAATAATTACTTAAGCACAAGTACCATAGGGAAAATACTACAAACTAATATTTAGTCTATGCTACATGCAATTCTATTGCATCTGCCATTCTCTGCTTCATTGATTCAATGGTAGTATTGATGTAGCTGATTTTAACGCTCTCAATTGTTTTCTTCACCCTCGATGAAAACTGCTCGTAGTTCTTGTTTTCGATCTTCAATTCGATAGCGTCTTCCGTCAACTTCTTGTGAACAACGTGGAACATGTTCTCGATAGGATTGAAGTCTGGCTGGGATATCAAAATAGGTGTACCCCATCTCCTGCATTGCTTTCTTCGCTTTTGCTGATACTTGCTTTGGGTCCCCGTCCTGAAGAAACATCTTGCATGTTGAATTTTTGGTTTTCGAGAAGGCAGCCGGGAAGTTTGCCTTGATAAATTCCGCGATAAATTCCCCCGTGACGGTTTTGCATGTATATTGCTCACACAATGTATGACTCACATAGGCATGGGAGGCGTGTAAACATTGCAAAGATTCATTCGGTCTCACAGTTAGTGAATACCATTTTGAGTATAAGTTAAAACTGCCATCAATCAGACCAGTCTCGAGACAAACGAAAAAAACTATAAGTCTAAAATTCTCTCATACAATCCTGGACAAAAATAGTGGCAAAAACCAGTTCTTTCTTCAAAATCTAACTTTCAGGGGCCCCCTCCCCCGAATGTCGGCCCCCTCCCCCCAATATCAATGTTTTCCTAAGTCATCTGGTCTGGAGTCCAAGAATCAACATGGATAATGGGGGAGAGGGGGAATTTCAAAGATATTTATGAATTTTTCACACTTTTGCCAGTAATTTATGTCCAGGGGATTGTAGAGCTTACATATTATTATTATTACTAGTTGCATATACATATTTTGTGCAAAACATTTTTATTATATCTCTTAGTATAGTTCACACTGTTTTTAAGAGTATCTGATTAAAGATTAAAGGACGGCTGATTAAGATGCTAAAGTAATATTCCTTAACTATATTATCGTTTCGAGGGAAAAAAGAACAGCATAAAGCACTATCACGAGTCAGTGTCAAAAAGTTTGAACGATAAGATACTCTCACCGCCCATCGTCCAGTTCTTTCAGACATATAGGGTACTAAATAACGTCTATAATTCGCTATAATTACATAAGGAAGAAGTTCTTTTTCTATTTCTTCTTCACCTTCACGCGGCTTCCCTCTATACAACCATAAAGAATAAGTGCGGCGATGATATCGTAATACTGAATGATTACTAGAACTTGGGACAAATTCTCTTTCAATTAATCTTATAAAAACACCTTGATATATTTCCAATAACCCCACACAACCAATATAACAATCCAATTTCCCCATTACGAAATTTACGAAATTCAGGAACAATCATAAGAATCGTTTTCAAGCTCGTTTCTTCTTCCTTTTTTTTCTTTTTTCTTTTCTTATTTTCATCATCGGATGAATCGTTATCGTTGGTTGAATCGTCAAAACCACGTTTTGACGCCATCTCAACGTACTGAAATATTATCTTTGTACAATTTTATTTATACCTGCTTTTTTACTAAAAAAAATTCCAAACATTTGGTAAACATTTATTTTTTTTTCATATGTGACCATATTTGGCATGTTTTCCCCCCCGTAATAATTAAAGACCATTTTATAAAAGAACGTAGCTTTTCAAACAAAATCATTCAAAGCATAAGTGACAGTATCTCGATATTATCATTATTCCGAAGAAAATATGACGACGCCAACGTTAAAAATGGATTTCACTGGTCAAAAAAACGTATCACGAGGATAAGGAAGGTATTGCAGAAAAACCGTGGGATAATTGGTATTACGACTAAGAAATCCTTATTACAACGCAAAAGTTCCATTTGTAATTGGTTTGATTAAATATCTTCGAACATTGGATGCTATTGATGAAATTGGGTTCGATCTCGATCGCGCTGGTTATCATGATAAAAACGAAAGTGAAAGTGATTTTAAAACACGAAAAGGGAAATACAGTATTGCCGTTAAAGCGGAAAAGAGCAAAGAACTCCCTCAATACGATGCACAAAGGATGTGGAGCGATATTTGGGATATAGAAGTGTCAGAATCAGATTTTTTAACTGATATGTACGATTCGAATCCTGAGATTCGCGATGACTATGTGAGATTCAGAGTAAAAGAAAAAGAAAAAGGGGGAATTTAAAAAGACAATTTTATTTCAAAATAAAGCTTTATATATAATTCAATATACGAACATATGAACAAATGAACGTGATCGTGCAAGATTTAAGTAAAAGAAGAAAGAGTAAAAAACTGTATGTAGAAATAAAAAAAAAAATAACATTTACAATTTATAAAAAACTGTTTCCTTGTTTTGTCTTCTCTCTCTTTTAGAAAAGAATGAATTTCTGCTTCACGTGTTATCAAATTCAAAATAGAATTTTGAATGATCTTTGGTCATTAAGGAGATCGTCCAACTATGGTCGGCAACAATCCCGCTTAGAGCTCGAGCTGCAGACATTTCTCGCTGCGCTTCACCCACCAAAGACACCTTTTTCTTGCATGCCCGAAGATGTGGTCCGTTTTCTAGTGTGGAAAGACCGGAAGGGGAGGACGAAAGTTCACATGAGTGATTGTCAGTTTCTTGGTACCACGGTTAAAGGACAATGTGATTGCCCTTCACGTTTATCGGCCGGGACTGTGGACTCTACTATTGGTAAACTTCTGTCCATATTTAACGAATGCGACCGATCGGGTGAGTACGACGTCCACTCTGGAGTGGGTAACCCAGCTGCACACCGTTTTGTGCAACAATACCTAAAGTCTATTAAGGCAGAGCAGGCGGAAGCCAGAGTATTCCCAAAAGAGCTACGCCTTTATTTTTTGACAGATTTTACAAGATCATTAATTATTTGCGACACTTGCTTTACCGCCCTTCAACAACCTCCATCGATAAATATATTTATACACGAGACTTGGTGTTCTTTATTTTCGAGTTTTTTCTGGTCAGAGAGCATCGGATTTGGGTCGACTGAGGACTGTAGATATTCTGCAACATTCGGATGGCAAAAGTTTACTCCTTTATCAGCGAGTTGGGAAAACCATAAGAGGAACCGCTGCACGGCCAATTCCTTTACACCCTTCAAGAAATCCTGCCATCTGCCCCGTGGAGAATCTTAAATTTTATCATGCGCTGTGCACAGCAATGCGGATTAACTTGGGGACAGGTTATCTTTTTCGTACGACCGTCAAGCATACCTCCGTATCGAGCTCTCCTTTCTTAGCATCCGCAGCTCAAGCAAGGCTTGTGACATATCTAAAGTTGCTGGGTCTGTATACCAATGGAACGATTCATGGTTTTAGGGGTGACGCTGCTATCTTGCTGGGCCTTCTTGGCGCATCCAAATACAAAATCGCTAAACATATCGGTTGGTCCTCAACACAGATGGTGGATCATTATACACATTGGATAAAGGTCTGCTCGCGGGGGGCACCGTTGAGTTGTTGGATGACAGTATTCTGCCTGTGGCAGGGACTGGGTGCATTCCAGCTGAGGATTTGTGTATCAAATTCCGCAACAGTGACACTTTAGTTAACTTTGAACCTTTCTTCGCCAATTAGGTCCATCGTGTAATTTCGGGCCGTGACATTCGTTTCGGGATGTAAGGTTGGGGGTGTAGTTTCGGGTAGTGTTTGGGTAAGGATGGGAAGTAATTCGAGGTTATCCTGCTGGGTTGTAGGCGTGGTCCGGTGACAGGGCTCGCATTACCCGTAACTCTATCTCTCGTGAGCTGATGTTAGCAGGAATGCAGTTAGAATAGATTACTATTCTAAGTGCAGTCTTGCGTGACATCAGATATAAAAGAGTGAAATCCCAATAAATCAGGGTCAGTTTGTTAAACGCGGCCCCGGGTACATAATTGGTGATGCCTGTTATGAACTGGTTAGGTTTCTACAATATGGTAAGATTCCTGGATAAGGTTCTGAGGTGGGAACATAGACTTTATAGGTCTTGTACGATAAATAAGGGATGAGGTGTTAAATTAGTTTAACTCTTTGGTGGGCTGTTTGTATTTACCGTTGATTCCCCACCTCCCACCCAACAAAAAATCCTCTTGTCCTGCTCCTTAGCTCACGGGCTTGCATTACCCGTAACTCTCGTGAGCTGATATCATCAGGAACGCAGTTAGCATAGATTACTGTATTAAGCTAGACATGTGAATGAACTATAAGACAGACAAAGTCCAGCCCAATGGTGTCTGTCTTAGAGAGAGTTCACTGTTTATCAGGATGTAGATGCAGAGGGATGAATAATATCCAGGCATTTAATTAGGCTTTGAGACCCAGCATTTGGATTGTATAAATAATATGCAAGATAATACAGTACTTCTGTGTTAAAATTTTATTAGTTATGTCCACAATTATTATGCATTGCCTTATGTAATTATACAACATGACAACATGCAAAACTTCAAACTACATATTATTTGAATGTTATGCGGTAAAAAAGAATCCATCAATTTATCATTGTAAAAATCCTGTTGAGATTGGTGCTCGTGCCCGGCATGCAGTCTGAAATATGCCACCACAGTAAGTTATTCCTACACTAACATCTGTACTGTATCTCTCCACTTCCTGTAAAAAATAGGATATGAGATGGAATTATTAACCCTTTCATGTCTTAAGAGTTGACTGTACAGCCAATGCCTAACTATTGTATTCACTTCATGGGTATACAAACCAAGGAGTAGACACAGGGGCACATGCCACCACCCACCCCCACCCCCACCCCACTTGGTTAGAGTCCCCCTTTTGCAACAACAGGCCTGGATTTACAAATTTTGAGCTTACAGGCTAAGTGTGACATCACATTTCTAGGGGGGTCTGGGGGCATGCCCCACCTGAATTTTCTTGAATTTTGGGTCTCTGAAACAGCATTGGCCGCATTTTGAGGACACTTTTGAGCAAAATATAAAGGTCTGAAATCCCATTTTTTAGATTAAAATAATATACAATGTCATTGAAAAATATAAAAGAAATAATCTAAATTTTACATTGAAGCTAAAAATGTTAAAAAAATTATATTGTTATATGTTTTAAATGTTAGCCTCTGTGCAGGCGAACTCAAAGTTTCCTGCAACTGGCACGTAAAAACTAATTCTGGTACCCCTCAGGCACAATAAAGCAGACCGTAAAATACTAAATGAAAGTCGTGTTCGTATCTAATTCATCGTGATAGAATACCTTTCTGCTCATTTATTTGAAAGTTTTATTGGTAATTCCTTATGGAAATTTGCACATTCCGCGGTCATAGCCCCGTTAGCACCAAAGACTAATGGTGTAAAGGATCCATTTTCAACTTGCATGATACGATCGTTGTAGGCGCGCTTTTTCTCTTGCTCCGCATGTAGTGTTTGTGACGTATTTCCGTCATGTGATTGACACGTGTATAAGGAAGCGAGGGAGAGAGGACACGCGAGTGAGATTGGATGTAGATTAAGTTTAATAAAGTGGAGAGTGAAAACATTATATTGGCGACGAGGTTAAAATAACTGAATGGCAAAAGTTCTAGATTTACCAGCCGTACCTCCGTTTTCTACTTCGGATCATAGAACGATAGCTCAGCGGTGGGAGAAATGGACAAAATCCCTCGATTATTATATTCGTGCATCTGGAGTGACTGATCAGAAACAAAAACGTGCTATTTTGCTTCATCTCGCTGGGTCTGATGTACAAGAGATTTTCGAGACTTTGTCGAATACTGGAGATGATTATAAGACGGCCCTTGAGAAGCTGAACGAATATTTTTTACCAAAAAACTCCATCCCGTTCGAGCGTCAGTTATTTCGCCAAGCCTGTCAACAATCCGATGAAGCAATGGACGCCTTCATCACCCGCCTTCGTGCCTTGAGTAAGAACTGTAACTTCGGTGATGTAGCCGAGGAAGCTATTCGTGATCAAGCAATCGTACTTCTCTGGAACTCCGCCGTCATTTACTTCGTGAACCAGACATTGATCTGTCGAATCTCCTTACTATTTCTCGTGCTTTTGAGCAGTCGATTTTTCAAGCTCGCGAAATGGAACAATCCTCTGCACAACCCGAGTCCATCAATGCATTTCAGACAAAGCCAACTATGCAAGCTCAACACACAAGATCAACGAATTCATCAAATGAATCCGTTTCTCCACCATTCGAGCCGAGTGAAGAACGACAACAACAACTTGCAAGGCGTCCTCAACCATGTTATTGTTGTGGAAATACAAATCACCGTGCGAAAGATGTTCGTTGCCCAGCAAATGGCAAAACATGTCGGAGTTGTGGAAAAGTGGGTCATTTTGCCACCTTGTGTCACAGTCGTCGCAACCGACCCAATTCTGGTTCAAATCAACAAGCTCAAGCTCATCAGGTGAGTGAACAAACCACGTCTTCAGACGACGAATGCGTGTTTCGCGTCCATCAGTTCCCAAATTTGCCTACCACTAATATTACTCTCGCAGGTCTGTCAGTTCGCATGATTATTGACTCTGGCGCTAGTGTAAATATCGTAGACCTCGACACCTATCATGAGCTACGTGTGCGAAAGAAAGTGCAGATCAGGCCATCAAATATTCGCTTGTTTACATACGGTTCTACAACACCACTGAACATCCGGGGCACAATAGCCGTATGGACTGAATACAATGGGAAACAAATTCCTGCCAAGTTCGTTGTCATTGACAACCGGGGCACCGGATGCCTCCTGGGCCATGACTCTGCCACTCAGCTTGGTCTTCTCCATGTAGACAACAACGTCAACGCTGTGTGCCCGGAAACTGATCCAAACGACATTCGCACAAAATTCCCTAAAGTTTTTGATGGTGTTGGCAAGTTAAAGGATTTCCAACAAGCCATTCACGTTGACCCCAATATTGCACCTGTCGCACAGCCACCTCGCCGCATCCCATTTCACGTCCGACGCCAAGTTGCTGCCAAACTCGACGAACTGCAATGACTGGACATCATCGAGACAGTCAATGGGCCCACACCATGGGTTTCGCCTTTGGTGGTTGTACCGAAGTCAAATGACGAGGTACGTATCTGTGTTGACATGCGCCGTGTGAACACCGCAGTCATCAGAGAAAGGTATCCTATTCCAACTGTGGAGGAAACCCTGCATGATCTCCCTGGTGCTCGCATCTTCTCGAAACTCGACTTAAAGTGGGGATATCATCAAATCGAACTTGATGAACAATCCAGGCAGTATGCCACTTTTGCTACACACACTGGCTTGTATCGCCACAAGCGTCTTATGTTTGGTGTTTCTGCAGCACCAGAAATCTATCAGCATGTCATTCAACAAGCCCTTCAAGGATGCCCTGGAGTTAAAAACATTTCAGATGATCTCATTGTCTTTGGGAAGAACCAACAAGAACATGATACCAACTTGAATGGCGTCTTATCCAGGTTACAAGATCGTGGCCTGATTCTAAATGGCGAGAAGTGCAAATTCAATGTCCCCGAGATCACGTTTTTTGGGTACATTATTTCTGCTGCCAGCGTTCGACCTACTGACCAGACTGTTGCAGCTATTCCTGCTGAAAACGATTGCTGAAAACGATTCTTGCCAGGACTTCTTGAAAAATACTTCATTAAGGTGCGATTCAGCTGAGTCAGGTATTTATAGCTATTCATTGCGTGGCATAGCTAAATCTAAGGGCTTAAAAATAGCTAGTTTAAATGTTAATAGTCTGCTAAAACATGTAGACGAAATTCGAATACTTCTTGCAAAATACACTTTTGATATTCTAGCGATTAATGAATCAAAAATAGATAATAGCATTACTGATAATGACATACATATATTAGGATATAATGTGATTCGGAAAGACCGTAGTAGATTTGGGGGTGGGGTGGTTTTGTATGTCCGTGATAACATACCATTCTCGGTAAGGAAAGACCTAACTCCGGATAGTCTCGAGATGGCATGTATTGAAATAAATAGGCCATACAACAAATCTTTTCTAATCAGTGCATGGTATAGACCACCAAATTCAGACAAAAACTTGTTTGATGAGTGGGCGTTATTTTTAGGCAAATGTGACTCTGAAAACAAAGAGTTGATTGTCCTGGGGGACTTAAATTGTAATGTAAGTAAAATACCATCTGATCTCCAGACGCGAAAACTACAATTTCTATGTTCGCTCTACCAGATTGAACAACTTATTAACGAGCCAACGAGAGTGACACCAACATCAGCTGCTTTAATCGACTTAATTTTAACTAATAAACCGGAAGAAATTTCCCAGTCTGGTGTTATTCACCTTGGGATATCTGATCATAGTCTCCCAGTGGGCACACGACGTCATAACGACGTCGAATTTTGGTTGAGTTCGGGTCGCGACGTCGCACAACGTCACGTCGACGTTGCTGCGGCGTCGCTTTGTCAACGTTGCGCGAGCGTCACTATGAGACGTAGTTTCGACGTCGAAATATGGTTGCAATTTCGACGTAACATTTTACGGTCGAAACACGACGTCGGTCAACGTCGCTATTTCGACTATTTATTCGACCTCAGGATCGACCAGCACAAAGTCCCTTTGACGTTACCATTTTGATTTCAATTAATAATTATCACTTTCAAGCATTCAAACTGCTTTATTTACAAATACTATAGCTATATGAATCACGATTATCGTCCGTGACAAACAAGTCTTCAAATTGATTTGTTACAAACATCAAATAATGAATTAATAGGGTACGTATAATATATTGACGGAACAGTTAAAGACAATTGTGTTGCATTTCATTTCTTCTTATTTCGCAATGTCTCAAACCTGGTTATATCAATTAAAGAGCGATAAACGAGCACTCATTACCTATAGCTTTGCTTTCAAATTCCAATCGGATCATTTTCGTGAATTTTTAGCCAATCAGAAGAGTCTCGCTTAGCGACTGTCTTCGCATAGGTCCACCCTCGGCTCAACCAATCAGAGACGGCAACTTTTGATTCGCTGACGCTTTCACGTGACGATGTTTGACTTCTGAGAGTCTCAGTCACTCAGCGATCGAGGTTTAGTGGTTTACGTTATAATATAAACAGTGTTTAGAACCATATCTGGCTGGCGTTTTTGACTATTCTATTGGCGTTCTTATATTTGTGAAATTGTGGAAGCATATTCGTGAAAAAGGACAAGCAAGAACAATCTACAAAAGGCCAGGATCAAAGTTAAAGGTTAGTCTTTCTTATTATTGATTGTGAGATGTAACACACCGGATTTTATATATAAGCTTACATGTAGATGACTTTTTGCCCTTCGAAGAAAGAGATAAAATGTGTGTTATCTATTTCATCTTTTACAGTAATACGCAGGGCAACAGTCCTTGCTTTTTCTATCGAACATCATTCTGTAGGCTTGATTATACGTCGGTATTTATAGTAATTAGGATTGTGCGCTATAGCGAAATGCAATTTATTAACCTGCACATTTGACGATTTTGTAACACTGAGACAGAGAATCGATATATACCATGGATCTCTAATTGTATCCACATCAACTTTTTATTGTTTTTCTGAAATGAACTCATATTTAAAAGGTTCTGAAGAGCAGGCAAAATAAATTGTTGTTGACGCCAGCCATAGTGATTTGTGAAGCTTCCCAGCACGTGGTCTAATTTGTCAAAATGATACCAAACAGCAGACCAACATGATATTGTGAGGTCAATTTGTCTTCTAGTAATTTTTCTTTGCCCCGGATCAAAATTATTTAAACTAGAATAGTTATTTATCAAGCAAGTTTATGAATCAACTTCAAGCCTGAGTCATTTCACAAATCAACCATTCAACTTCAATCCCAAGTCAAGTCACAAGTCAAGTTCAAAAATCTCCTTTTTGCTAAACAATAATTTCACATATTTATTTTCAACTGTTGCTATAATTTCTTGGGGATCAATGAAACATCAATGTCTTTGGTGCTATCGACTGCATTTCTTCCTTGGAGAATCTTAGTTTTTCCCTGGGTGAAGTGCAACTAACAGAAATATCAACAGTGAAATTTAAACAAGCATAAACAACAAAGGTCTTTTAACTTGACCTGAACTTGACTTCCTGACACATGCTTGACTGGGGCTCAAGGTTGATTTGTGAAATAACTTTCTTTGGAGTAGTCTAAGCATGTTTCTATGTAGTATACACAACATAGACCACTTTTATAAATGGCCAACAATTTAAATATTCTTTTATGTGCATCTAAATGAGCCTTTTTGGTCTCGCTATGAAGCAATGGTTCTTTTGAATTGCAGACACACAAACAAGGCGAGAAAGGCTTATTAAGATGCACACAAAAGAATGTTCAAATTAATCGCTATTATGACAGTGGTGTATACTCGTTATTATGACAGTGGTGTATACTTACATCAGCTAAGTCATCACTGCTGATGTTTTAGGTTGTTCATGAACTACAGCATTCACACAATACCATGTCATATTGGAGGAGTTATAGAAAAAGGAGGGTAGAACTAAATAATCTTGCTAGGTCTAGCAGCAGTGATGATGATATCATACATCATGCCCAATCAGCCACTAATTCTAATGATCATGCTCAACAGGACACTGAATCTAATGATTTTCATCCAGACACCATTTCTGACCATTATGGTCATGATCCCTCTTCTGAATTATCTTTCATTAGTTCTTCAGACTCAGAAGAGGAAGGTACTTCTTTCCTTAATAAAGAAAGCACTGTACCTGTTGTTTCACCACAACCATTTTGTCACCAACTAGCATCATGGGCCATAGAAAACAGGTGTCAGAGAAGTGCTGTTAATGACCTCCTTAGCATTTTAAGGGAACAAGGGCATACATCACTTCCAAAAGATGCCAGAACATTATTAGAAACTCCTCGAGTGTTTTCCCCACTTACTAAATGTGGTGGTCAGTATTTATACTTTGGGGTTTCATCAGGAATTTCCCACATTTTGTCTAAGTATCCTTGCTTTGGAGAGAAGCATACTTGTGTCAATTTAAAAATTAATGTTGATGGACTTCCTCTGTTTAAATCCTCAAGTTCACAATTCTGGCCAATTTTGGGTAGTTTTAATGGCCTGGATGTCTTTGTTATTGCATTGTTCTATGGCAATTCAAAACCCAGCTCAGTTGACGAGTATTTACATGACTTTCTTGAAGAAGTTGTTCAGCTTAAAGAACATGGTCTAAGTCATGAGGGCAAAATGTTTGTTGTAGATGTGAATTGCTTTTCTTGTGATGCTCCAGCACGAAGCTTCCTTAAATGCATAACAAGTCACAATGGATATTATTCTTGTGAGCGTTGCACTGTAAAGGGTTCTTGGGAAGGCAGAGTTGTTTTCAATTCTGTTGAAAGATCTTGTTTGCGCACAGATGAGCAGTTTGCTAATTTTCAATATGAGCACCACCAAAAAAGACAATCACCACTTATTGATCATGGAATGTTGTGCATTCAAAGTTTTTCACTTGATTACATGCACCTGGTCTGTCTTGGTGTAACAAAGCGCATTCTACATTTCTTAAGAGGTGGTCCTCGGATTTGCAAGTTGTCTGCACAACAACTGACACAAATTTCTGACAACTTAGTCCAGTTACATGGAGCAATGCCGAGTGAATTTGCAAGACAACCTCGAACATTGAAGGAGCTGGATCGTTGGAAAGCCACAGAATTTCGCCAGTTTTTGTTGTACACCGGCCCAGTAGCTTTAAGGAATGTTGTGTCAGATGAAGTGTACCAACACCTTTTGTCCTTATCTGTTGCTATATCTATAATGCTTGACACTAACACTGCAAAAAGAATTGCATACTTGAAATATGCACATGATCTTCTTGAATTCTTTGTCACCACTTGCAAAAATGTTTATGGAACAACTTTTGCTGTGTATAATGTGCATGCTCTTCTCCACTTGCATGAAGACATCAACTATTTCAAATGTTCTTTGAATGAAATATCATGTTTTCCTTTTGAAAACTATATGCACTGCCTGAAGAAACTCATTCGAAATGCCAACAATCCAGTTGTTCAAGTAGCGAAACGATTGAATGAACTAAAGCATTACAGTAGAAAGTCATCAAACAAGTTTAAGTTCACACACGTATCATCAAAACCAAAAGACAGCTGCTTTATACTTGCTGATAACAAATTTGCATTTATAAAAGAAGTCCGAGATGATGGTAACTTGGTGTGTGACATCATATCTGAGCAACATGTGAAACAGTTCTTCAACAGCCCAGCTGATTCAAAATTATTCAACATTGTGCGCATTAAGGATATTGATTGTCATGCAAAGCGATGTTTGGTTAAACGAGAGAAGCTGGTGTCTAAAGCTGTATGTCTTCCTTATCGGGCAGATCATGTTGTTTTCCCATTACATCACGAGGTTGAGAAACAATGACTGTTGGAAAGGAAAACTGCCTTTTCTTGCTGTACTTAATTAAGGACCCTTATTTTACAGGTGATTACATTTACCATAGATTAATTTATTATAGACCATCAACATGAAATCTTTAAATCTTTACTTGAATATCAGTGTTTCGGGGCAAGCCCCTTTGTTAATATAAATTATAAGTCCTTAGTGCATATATATATATATATATATATATATATATATATATATATATATATATATATATATATATATATATATATATATATATATATATATATATATATATATATATATATATATATATATATATATATATATATATATATATATATATATATATATATATATATATATATATACAAAGTATGAAGTATAGTTGTTGCCTTAAAGTCTTCACTACCAGAGGTTTCACCCTAAACAGGATCTTCAGGTGATTGAAAAATATCAGTTAGGGTGAAAACCTCTGGTAGGGAAGACTTTAAGGTAACAACTATACGTCTATACTTCATACTTTGTATTTTGCTCTATCAATATGGTATTGAGCACTCTAACATTTCGTGAACCAAAACTCACTTATATATTATATTTATATATTTATTTATTTATTTATTTTATTTATATTATTTGAATAGTTTCACACATGTGGGCAAGAGCAGTATGGCAAGAAAAGGGTGAAGAACATGAAGGAGTGATTCCAGAAATCTGGATTGAGGACCAACTTGTGCGGTGGCCCAATGGTATAAATGTTGTCAAAGCAGCAAAGGAGAATAGACCGCCTTCAGCCAGTTGGCATTCATTTCACCTTGTTAAAGTAAAATGCAGATCAGGTAAGAGAAAAGTTCAGTGTAGTCTTCAGTAAAGACTATTTAACGTACTCGTAAATTGCTCATGCAAGAGGGAAATTTTCCCTTTGTCTTCTAATTTTCCCACATGCATATATTATGCAAGCAGGAAATTTAGTAGAAGACAAAGGATTTCTTGGTCTACTAAATTTCCCTCATGTTAATATTTGTATTATTCAAAGTGAAAAAGCGATTCACTCATCCATCACAAATCAAACAGCTTGATTTCCCTTATTCAGTAAAGTTATCAACCTTTTCCTCGGAGATCATAGTATTACAAACTGATACCATGACTTTTCAGGAACTTAGCGATTAAATTTCCCCTTTGCCTCGGGTAGGTTTGTAAAAGTCCTCAGGCTTCACCCTCATACTTTTGCAAACCTACCCTCGGCTGTGGGAAATTTAATCGCTAATTTCCCTCAAGTCATGGTATTACTTATAAATATTTACTTTACAAAATGAGCAGTGGTTCTGTATCAGGGTACACAGACACGAGGCAACTATTCTGATATCACATGGACACAAACTTTGTCAATAATTACTGTACAGTACTTCCATACTAAAGAGCATTAATTTCACTTGACAGGTTTATAACTTTCTTTGGAATTATTAATGTACAGTACAAGAGTAATGAGAGCAGTTTGTCTCACAACATACGTGGAAATCCTTTTCCAGTATTCGATCTTTATATTTGCAACTGAAATAAGCTTAACATTCCTGTACTAAATTAACAGGTCTTGTACAACTGCCAAAACCACCAGCAAAATTTGCAGTACAGAGTAAAACCCCAAGACCTAATCCAGACCAGTTGAGAACACCAACACAAAGACAGCGTTCAAGATCTCCCTATAGCCAAAAAGGAAATTATGGAAATATTAAATCCACATGCAAATCAGCCAGACAAAGAAAAGATTCAACATTGCCTGGAACATCATCTTCCTCAATGCCTGTATTTCGCTCAAGACCTCATCGTTCAAGATCCAGATCTTATCGTCGTTCGAGGTCAAGATCTTATGGCTCGAGATCAAGATCAAGATCAAGTTCTCATCATTCAAGATCAAGATCTGAGTCACATCCACACACCAATCATTGTAATTCAGGCTCTTACTCAAGATCCAAATCACAAAGATCCGTAGCCCACTCCTTTGAAATAGAATCAAGTCTATCCTCTAATGAACCACAAACTGTGGAACAAAACAGGAAATTACCTGCTCAATATCCGTTGTCAGAAGAAAGTGAGTTTTGACCATTTATTTCTTTTCTAGCTTATTCCCTTAATTAAATTTCTCACTTATTGTTATGAAATACTATACAGTATGAATATTTGACATTTACACTACCTGTAGTTATGTTTATGGCATAACAAGTAATCTGTGCTTGCTGGTTATCATAATCTTATTTCATCGGAAACTGTGTTGGTGATGTTTGGCAATACAAATATATGAAAAGCAGGCTTAACTTAGTGTATCACTGCACCTACCTACAAATTGTACATGTTTATTCATGTCTGATATTTATTTGAAATTGTAAGGTGTAAATGCGAAATGTTCATAATTGTATTATACCATTAAATAGAACTGTTATTAAACAGTTTAATTTTACCATTCAATTGTGGTTCATATAAATTGTCAAAATTATTAACACTTATTTATTTTTCTTCTTTTTAAATATTATTTCTCCAAGAATTTCAAAAGCGAGTTCTACATTTACTTTTGGAAATAAGAGACTCTTTACACAATGTTGGAAGACGATATGAGCCTGATGCATCAGATTTTCATGTTCAAAGAATCGAGACTGTTCTACAATTTAAAGAACTAGAGAATTCGCTTGAAGACGAGAGCAAAAAAAACTTGCTGGTATGGTACATTATTGTTTAAATAGAAACTAAATGTAGTGCTTTTTACCCTATTGAGCCATAAAATGTGTCAGTCAACTGACCAACTGTACATACCAGCTTTGTACAATTATATTATATCAGTGCTACAGACTGAATTTTAACACTTTCAAAACGATAATCAACTGTTTATGTTATTACTTACGTTTTTGATGTATTTGATCCTTTCTATATGATGATATGCAGAATATAGATAGCATTGGAATTGGTGTACAGTGGTTCCGTGACTTTTATATTAAAATATGCCATTGTCATATGAACTTGGATGAACAGATATACTCGCAGTTTCGCATACAATCTTACATCGAGCAAACTGATGATTGAATATCTTGTCTGATGTTTAAATAGTTCAACTTCACCCAGTAAACCAGTGTCCTCGCGCACGTTGCTTTGTGCATCTTTATTCCTCACCCTCCTACGCTACCCTACGCCATCCCAAGCAATCCTGGCAATTTCCCCCCAAATAAGGTTAAAACTGCCGGGGGATCGGACTTGCCAGGATGGTGTGAGGATGGCGTAGAACAATGTCGAAACTTGCCAGGATTGCGTGGGATTGCGGTTGATGGTGTAAATAGTGTTTTTCACCGCATTTCTTCAATGCTAATGCACAGTATATTTAAAGCCTGGTTCTCATATGTCGCCGATCGTCGCCGAACCATGATTTAGATGCATGTTAAGTAAAAGAATAAAAGCACTGCTTTTCTGTATTGTTCTTTATTACTTAACATGCTGCTGCACTTCCCGTTTTAACATGCATTTAAATCACAAATCACCGACGATCGGCGACATGAGAAATCCAACCATTCAGTACTTCACGGCAATTTCCCCATGGGATGTGGAAGGGTGGTACTTTGTATAGTATTGTTATAGCGGCTCAATATTTTTATAATTAATATTTTTAACTAGGTGTCTAGATTAGGAAGTATTGGTGGCACTTCTATAAAAGAAAATATGAGAAATGTTATGAAAAGGTATACTGTATATCCCATAAAATAATTAGCATTTATAGCTTTTATAATTATTGATCAGTAGTGTGTTTTAATAGGTTTATTATTGAATGTGTCAGTGTGATATTAGTACAAGTATACAAATTTTAATAATTGTCAGTTGTTTCCTGTACAAGCTGTATTTATAGAAAAACTCTGTTAGAAAAACTCTGAGCTCTAGCTTTTTTCCCCCTGAGATTATTAACTAACACAGCTTGTACAGCAAACAACTGACAATTATATCACTTATATTATTAATTATTATTATATTACTGACATCAAGCTGTAACTTCTTAAACTGACTATACAAATTTTATGTTTATATATTAAATTGTGTTAAAATATATTAATATTTTACAGGCTTTTTAGTAATGAAGTAATGTCGTGTATGAATATGAGAGGAAATGGAGGAAAGATTGCGTTTAATGAGACTAGGACTTTTCAAGTTGTTACAGGTAACAAATAATTATTTATTGGTGATATGAAGTTGATGACTAAAGGGGAATAGGGGATTTCTGACTATAATGTATATATACAGGTATATAATTTTTCTGTCTTAATTGATTATTTTTAGCAAGTGTGTTAAAGAGCAGCCCAGGAACAGAGAATGATGTTGCTTCTTTGTGCTCTTCATTGTTGAAGTATGCTCCAGACAGGAAAGGTGGTGGTGGAAGAAGTCAGAAAGAGTAACTATTTTAATTATTAGGGAAGTGGTTAAAATAACATGTCTCCACCTGTAAACATACTTTGCTAGCCTAGATTTACAATTTTCTTTGTAGTGTTTCATTTAGATTTATGTTTAGTCAAAACGTTAGAATTAGAGTTAACTTGGGGCTAGTTATCCCCAATTGAGTCTCATGTGAATGCTTCACCCTGAGGTATCCTGGGTAACAAAAGAATGATTATACACACACCTAATAATTTATACAATTATATATAATTACGCATGCATAATTATACAAAACTTGACCCTACCCACTGCGATAACTCGATCAGGATGAAGCATTGACATGGAGGTCCCATTACCCTATTGTTCAAGGTTATATTTCATTCTCATGTTGACGTTTTAACACGGAAATGGACTAACATAGAGAACTTGCGGGATATGGATAACTCTGTCCCTCGAGATAACTCAGTCTTTTGTTTTGGCAAGGTCACCCAGACAATCTCACTGCGTTTAAATGGCAAATTCTATTACAGGCCTGCTAATATATCCATGTACAGCCTTTTAATAAACATTATAGTTTACATTCAAAACAGGTATTTTTGTATTAAGTAAAATATTTAAGTTGTGTTTAATGTACATTAAATTTTTGGTAAATCCTCATTACCACTTTATAATATAATTATTACAAGTATATATTATTGCATTGCTTGTCTCTGGTGTTTAATATATCATAGCTGTTTAAAGCTCTTTAAAATCCTTCTGTGTATATTAAAAATGCATGATGTGAATTTAATATTTGAATATTGCATTTGCAATAAACTTTGGAAATTCAGGTGACAGCTCGTATGTCGACCTTTTTAAGTCAGAAATTATTCAGATCATATTAATGTATGTATACTCGGCATATTTTTGTAATGTCCAATCAAAAGAGAAGTACGTACGGCAACTTTAAAAAATCTTTTCAAAGTGGAAAATTGGCGTTAAAGCGACGTTGTTTCGTCGAAAAAAAGAGGTCGCAGGGACGTCGAAATTTCGACGTCGATTCGATTTGCGTTTTCGACGACTTTTTCGACGTTAAATCGACGTCGTTTCGACGTTAAAGCGACGTTGTTTCGACGTAAAAACGACGTCGCATATCGACGTCACAGCGACGTCGAAATTTCGACGTCGATTCGATTTGCGTTTTCGACGACTTTTTCGACGTCGTTTCGACGTCCGAGGGCGACGTCGAATCAACGTCGAACCGACGTCTTTTTGCCCACTGGGCTGGTTTTCGCGGTAAGAAAATTTTCGCTGCCAAAATCCGGACAGACCAAGGTTAGAGAAGTCAGAGATTTTAAAAATTTTGTTGAAAACGATTTTATTCAAGATGTATCACAACTCCCTTGGATATAGTATATCAATTTGATAATCCGAATATATGCTGGCAAGTGTGGAAATCACTTTTTCTTGAGGCTCTTGACAGGCATGCTCCTCTTCGACGAAAGAGATTAAAAGAGAATGCTATTCCCTGGGTTACTCCTCAAATCAAGCAGCGTATGAGAAAAAGAGATTTTCATAAAAAACAGGCGGTAAAACACAATTCGCAAACCCAATGGGAATTATATAAAACTGAGCGTAATAAAGTGAATATAGAGATGCGTAAAACAAAGTCTAAATATTTTTGCGAGAAAATTGAGGATTGTACGCATTCCAAAGATGTTAAAAAAAGTTGGTCCTTGATAAATACTATATTAGGCCGAAAACGCAAATCAACCAATGTTAAAGAGCTTCTAATCAATAACACAACTATTTCAGATGATGAAGCTATTGCCGAATCTTTCAACGATTATTTTACTAATATTGGAATGAAATTAGCAGCTGAATCAGTTAATTTATATAGTAATTCGTGTGATGACCCAGTAAATGACGAGAGAGTTGACCATTGTCCTGACATACGTTTCAATTTTTCTGATATCAATGTAAGTAGTGTAGCTTTGCGTTTACAAAATTTAAAAGCATCAAAGGCAACAGGATTGGATAATATACCTGCTAAAGTTCTAAAAGTGATTTCACATATAATTGCACCATCGTTGACAGCCATATTCAGTTTGTTTCTTAATACGGGTATATATGTAGATGAGTGGAAACTAGCCAGACTATCTCCTATTTATAAATCAGAAGACCGAAGAAAATGTGAAAATTATCGACCAATCTCAATACTGCCGATAATAAGTAAAGTATTTGAGAGGGAAGTTTTTGGCCAAATATATGGATATCTAAACGAAAACTCCCTATTGTCAAAATTCCAATCAGGATTTCGACCAAAACATGGAACCTTGGCTGCACTTATTCAAATGTGCGACCAATGGTTAGCTAATATGGATAATGGCAAGTTAAATGGGGTTGTTTTTCTGGATATTCGTAAAGCATTTGATTCCATTAACCATGAGATTCTGTTAAAAAAGCTTAAGGATCAATTTGGAATCCATGGTGTTGAATTAAAATGGTTTGAGTCCTACCTAATGAATAGGCAACAAGTATGTTTTGTCAATGGCCACACCTCATTACCAAAGAAAATGAGATGTGGCCATTGACAAAAAAAAAAAAAAAAAAAATCCCACAGGGCTCAATTCTAGGGCCTTTGATGTTCTTATTGTATGTAAATGACATGCCCGATTATTTAAAAAAAACAACTCCATGTCTCTATGCAGACGACACTCAAATTTCGTCTGCTTCTGACGACTTCGACACGTTAATTGACAATTTGAATTATGATTTGAATAACGCGCAGAAATGGCTTTCAAAAAATAAGCTTCAACATCATCCCACCAAATCAAAAGTTATGTTTATTGGGTCATCATATAATCTGAATAACAAAGTTGGAGACAAGCCTATACTGTTAAACAATGTCCCAGTTTCCAGAACTAGTACATATACATGCTTAGGGGTAGACATTGATGAAAAACTTAACTGGGAAAAACACGTTGATACAATATGTAGTAAGGTGAGTGCAGGAATTGGGGCAATGAGACGCGTAAAACCCTATGTCCCACCTGCAACTCTACAAACCATTTACAAGTCATTAGTACAGCCTTACTTCGATTATTGCTCTCCTCTATGGGATAATTGTGGCAAAACACTTCAAGAAAAATTGCAAAAATTTCAGTCTCGTGCGGCAAGAGTGATTACCGGAACCAGCTACGATGTAAGCTCTGTTGATGTCTTGGACACTCTCGGTTGGCAAACACTTGATGTAAGACGATCCCAGAACAAAGCGATATTTATGTACAAAATACTCAATAAACACACTGCCCGTAATCTAAATGAATTGTTCTGCAAAAGAAACATATCTCAGAACAATTACAATCTTCGAAATAGTGAAACAGATTTATCTTTGCCAAAGCCTAAAACAGAATTTTTGAAAAAAGGCTTTGGATATAGCGGTGCCATGCTGTGGAATCATCTTTCCCAAGATTCCAAACAATCTGAAACACTCTGTTCTTTCAAAAGAGCGATACGTCAGACTTTGAGTTGAGCTGTAGGTACTGCTCAATTTTT
Organism: Corallium rubrum; assembly: GCA_964035015.1. Taxonomy (NCBI): domain Eukaryota; kingdom Metazoa; phylum Cnidaria; class Anthozoa; order Scleralcyonacea; family Coralliidae; genus Corallium; species Corallium rubrum. The sequence goes on from OZ036003.1 coordinate 3,470,435, forward strand.
AACTTGTCTTTCTCTTTTGTAAATACTAAAATTTTTAAACCTCCTTTTATATATATTAATATTGATTATTCTGTAAATAGTTATTGTGTGACGCCCCTCGTGGAAATCAGCGTATGTTGTCCGAAGCTAGCGTGTTTAAATAAAGTTTTACATACATATATACATTCGCAATGCCAGAAAGCCGAACAACGCCTCAGAAGTCCGCAGCTTCCTTGGCCTTGTTAACTACTGCAGTCGCTTCATTCCAAATTTCTCCACGTTAGCTGCTCCTCTGCACCAACTCACATGCAAGGCGGTGCCATGGACGTGGACAGGCCTGCATCAAAACGCTTTTGAACGCCTGCAACACGTTTTAACCAGCGATCTTGTCATGGCACACTTCGACCCGTCTGCCCCAACACAGCTTCGTGTGGATGCCAGCCCTGGTGGCCTTGGTGCCATCTTAACCCAGACCCAGGACGGCCAAACGAAACCAGTGGCCTACGCAAGCCGCACTCTCACACCAGTTGAATCCCGATATTCGCAGACGGAACGGGAAGCCTTGGCTGTTGTCTGGGGGTGCGAAAAATTTCACCTTTATCTTTACGGAACGACATTCGACATCGTCACCAATCACAAGCCTCTCGAGGTCATCTACAGCCCAACATCTAAACCGCCAGCACGCATTGAGCGTTGGGGACTTCGTTTGCAACCCTACAAATTCCACCTTCGGTACTCACCTGGAGTTAACAATCCTGCCGACGTTTTGTCTCGTTTACCACTCACCAACCAAGTGCCACTGGCTCGTAACACAGCTGAAGAATATGTCCAATACATCGCTCAAAATGCTGCTCCCAAAGCGACCCACTGACCGAGATACAAGAAGCCACCAAACAAGACCCCATTCTTCAAACCCTCTGCAGATGCATCACAACCAACTACTGGCCAAAAACTGACATGATTCGACCCTATCTTAGTGTCAAAACTGAACTCACTGTTGTCGACAATCTTATCCTTCGTGGATCTCGAATCGTGATTCCAGCCTCCCTTCAACAATCGACATTGCGACTAGCCCACGAGGGGCACCAAGGCGTGGTAAAAACAAAGCAATTACTATGTGAGAAAGTCTGGTGGCCAGGGATAGACCAAGCGGTGGAACGGCTCATCCGTGTATGTATTGCTTGTCAAGCTCAAGGACCGAGTGCAGCTCCACAACCTGTACACATGAAAACCATCCCTAGTCGACCATGGCAAACCCTGCACGCCGACCTATGTGGGCCATTTCCGACCAGTGAATCTCTCCTCGTTATGGTAGACACCTGTTCTCGTTGGCCTGAGGTACACATCTTAAAGAGCACTACTTCCACTGTAATCATCAAACACATGAAAACTACGTTTGCGACGCATGGCATCCCACACGAGATTGTTACAGATAACGGACCCCAATTCATTTCCACTGAGTTCACTTCCTACCTGTCTAGCTGTGGTATCAAACATCGTCGCGTCGCACCTTACTGGCCCCAGGCGAACTCTGAGGTAGAGCGTTTTAACCACACCATAGAGAAAGCGATCCATGCCGCACATCTTGAAAATAAGAACTGGAAGGAAGAACTTGATACCTTCCTGCTGAATTACCGTTCAACTCCTCACTGTACGACTGGACAGCCTCCTGCAGTCCTCCTTTTTGGCCGCAACATCAGAAACAAGATCCCAGCAGTGCTACCTGTGTCACCGACTGAAGAAACACCTGAAACGATTCTACAGCGAGATGGTGAAAAGAAAGAAAAGATGAAATCATATGCTGGCCACGCTTCATTGTCAGACATAAAGGAGGGAGATAGAGTACTCCTCAAACAACCAAGTGTAACAAAGCTATCAACAACCTATGACCCGAAGCCGTACACCGTTGAGAAGAAAAAGGGTTTCAGTTTGGTACTGAAACGACCAAACGAGCCACAGGTCACGAGAAACGGATCGATGGTACGCAAAATCCCGAATGAAGAAGAAACGGAGAATCCTGAACGAAGCAGAATGAGAGAAAGCATGGAGAAGCAGCAAGAGACCTACACCAGACCGAAAAGGCAAAGTAAGGCACCGGATTATTATGGACAAAAGTAATTATACATTTTAACGGACACGAGATATACTTTGCAATAATTAAGTACTTTTCATATTGACTGTTTTGCATGACTTACGCCAAGTCGTTTATTTTTATGTTGCGAACGATTTGTGACTCTCGTTTTGACGTAAAGGAGGGATGTAGTGTTTGTGACGTATTTCCGTCATGTGATTGACACGTGTATAAGGAAGCGAGGGAGAGAGGACACGCGAGTGAGATTGGATGTAGATTGAGTTTAATAAAGTGGAGAGTGAAAACATTATACCGCATTCTTAAGGACTTGATCTGTCGAGAGATCTCTGTTGGATTGGGCATTCATGTGCGTCACGCGAACATCAAAAAATGCACTTTGCCCCTTCCTCCAAAAACCTCTAGCTTTCACATCAACTCTAGCATTATCCTCGGTGTTTGCTGTTCTATATTGGTAGTGTTCTCCTGTCAAGGGCTGAAGTGGTGGCTCGACTGACACTTCCTTGCGTACTTCAGAAAGCATGGCAGCTTCGAGGTCACGAATTTCGTCGTGTCTGATGGAAACGAATCCTCCACGCTTACAGTTCGTTGCATGTTCAACGGTGAACAGTGTGCCACAAGGACACATTGATGGCAAATCTTTGATCGGTCGAGAATAGCGAATATTAAGAGCATCTTTAAATTCGCCTTTATTTAAGACAAAGCCTTGATTTTGAATTGGCAAGGCATTTAACCAAGATGACGCCCCTTTATCTCTGGCCTGTTTCACTGACCGAAGAATGTCGTGGTTTAAGATGGTATCGATTTCTTTGGCAAGACTGATTTGGTCCTTGAACTTGCAGTCTCTTGCAATCCCATTTTTTAACAGAGTTTCTTGTCATTTTTAAGAAATATTTCTATAAAGTAGAATTTTTTTTTTTTTCGTCCCAAAACGTGGGCCATCCAAATTGTGGGCCTGCAGGCTGTAGCCTTAAGCCTATCGGTAAATCCGGGCCTGTGCAACAAAAAATCCCTTTATTATAAGGCATGTGCCTCAAGGGTAATTTTGAAGCTCTGCCCTGAAATAAGGTACTTTTGAAAGTGTACACTTCAACCACCCCATCAGCTTGCTTCCCACATCACTGACGCAGTTGAAATGGGACCACTGGGCAAAAGGAATAATATATATTTGTATAATGAAAAATAATACGAACAACAAATTATAACAAATTAGCAATATTAACCAAAAAATACTACAACTACAATATATTATTCACAATAACAATGACCAGCAATAATCCACACATCAATATTTTTAATAATCATACTACTGTCATGAAACACAATGTTATTTAATACATAAAAAAATATCTATACATATCAGTTCTGTATACAGATACAGCAGATCTTTAAGAAAGTTCAGTACATTCTGTAACAATTACAAATGTATGCAGGTCTGATATGTATACAATTTTTCCAGAATGTTGTTCTTATACAGCGAGGTCAAGCGTTTTGGACCATAAAAACAGACAAATAGCAATTTTTACTCTTTAATATTTGTCCACCACTCATTCTACACTTATTCTAAAGAATAAAGCTCTAAATATTGGGAAACTTCCAAAATTCTTTCGAAGAAAACAAGGTTTTAGTGGTGAAACGCTCTCTTAATTCATTAGGTGCCAACTTGGCAAAAGCCGAAATACCTTGGTCGGTTCAACGGCGAATATCTCGAAAACGGTGAGTGGGTCACCAGGGGTCGTCCCGTTAGAATCACAGATGAGACATTTCTGCAACTTATTACCCAAAAATTGGAGAATTCGAACCGTTGGTATTCGAGATTTTTTGCTTTGAAAATTGTTGAGAAACAAGTGGGGTCTTCGCTTAGCAACGACACGAGCTACATAAACGATCAAAACAAAGTAGAAAAATACATTTACCTTGAAAATCCTGCAGATATGGATAGTCCAACAATATAACAAACAATATCGTTGCTTTTTTAAAGAAAAAATTGAATAACAATAGCGTAATATTCGGCATTTCCAAGTGCAATGCAAAATTTTCATTTCGAGAACGATGAGAAAATGAAGCCGATTCATTGGTCGAGAAATTCACGTGACAATCACGTGACAGCTGTCCGGCCTCCTCTGCATAACAATAGAGATAAAGTGAGTGCTTACCGAACTTGTTGCTTGTTTTCTTACTAAATCCAACGCGTGTCAGCATTACAGGTTGGGCAGTGAGAGGATGAAAGAATCGTTCTTGTCGTAAGCTCGTTCAGCATATCCTACCTGTGTCAAGTCTGTATTAGCTGGATCATTCGATTCGAAAGGCAAGAGGACAAAAGGAAGAGGGAAAGAAATTCCAATGACTAATGTGTAAGCTTTGAATTGGATGATGATTTGAGGTGTGTATAAAATCTATAAATGTATAATCAATAGGAAATACAGTTGATATGTTGCACATCATCTTTTGAAGTTGCATGTTGCAATGGATGCTCTATGTGGTTTACTACATTGTTTTGTGCGTGCATAAATTGGCCTTCTTGCCATGAATTGCGCACTTGAAAAACGTCTAGTGCGCACACAATAAAAAAACTGCGTACGGAAGAAATTCCGTGCGCACAGCAAAGTTAGCCGTCTGGCCCATGTTGTATTGGATATGACAATTAGCTCTCGCCTTTATTTCAACCTTGTATATCCAATACAACACGGCCACTCATATTGTAAAGACTATATATATATATATATATATATATATATATATATATATATATATATATATATATATATATATATATATATATATATATATATATATATATATATATATATATATATATATATATATATATATATATATATTCTATGTATATATGCATATGTATATATATATATATATATATATATATATATATATATATATATATATATATATATATATATATATATATATATATATATATATATATATGTATGTATATATATTATGTTTATGTACATGTACATATGTACAACATATATATATATATATATATATATATATATAGTGTACAGTAAGGTATATACATGGTTCAAAAGTTATCCATTACATTAATAAATAAATTTCTAATCAACAACCAAATACACTACTAAAAGTTCTAACCTTTCTGTGACTTTGGATAGAGTGCATAAATATATCTTGTTTGCAACTAATGTGCACTGTACAAATGAAACTATGGACAATGATAACATAGACCTAAATAGGTGGTGTACTGTGTATGACAACAGGGCCCTATGGTACTTGGTGATAATCCACCTGTCATTTAAATTCTTTGTAAAATTTGTTTTCATTTATATGAAAGTAAAGCCAGCCTTCTTAGGTGAGATCTCCACTTACATGTAGATGTAGTATCGATGGAAATGCAATTAAGAAAGCTGGGCATGAGGGCATCCTGGGAGGGTTGGGAAAAGTTATATATATATGACAGCTGCAAGGCCACAACTCTTTAGACTACAAAGTTCTGAGTTCTGATGTAAATTGATGTGAATATGACATTAAATTCACCCCTCCCCCCCCCCCTTTCACTAGGGCTAGCCTTACCACGAAGGCCAACTAATACCTCCACATAAATATCCACTAGTTAGTCTTGTTGTTTTTTCTTTAAAAATGAGTTCACATCAATATAGGTTTTTATAATAATTTATAAGCAAACATTGCAATCATATTTTGCAGAAACATGAAAAGGTTTCATTCGGAACACAACAGAGATTGATGTAAATAATATGTATAGTAACATTGTGACATATATTATACCTCTTTTAAAGCAAGGGATGATTCTTGTTGTGTAGTCAGTATGCCATCAATATCTTTTTGCAAGGGCCTCACATAAACCTGAGCCTGCTGGGCAATTTCCTTTACCCGGGCTGGGGTATATGGAGGTATGATAGCGTGAAAGCCCTGCTCAATGCCACCTCTCTGGTATAGCAGGATCTCATACCCCCCACTAGATGCCAGGGCTGGAAACTTGGCCAAAAGACTCTCGTGAAAGTGAGAAGCATTTCCTTCTAGATTAAACGTGATTGTCCCATGGCCAAGTCCAGAATTTGCTAAAACAGTCTTTTCTGCAACTGTAGTTTGTGGCTTCTTGCAGGAGACTCTAGACAGACAAGTGAATTTGATTGTACATTGAGCTTTCTTGCCCTTGTCCTTTCTTGGTTTAAACGTTGCTTTTGCCTGATTGTAAAATGTAAACCCACCACCACCACCACCACCCCCCCCCCCCCCTCAGGACAAGGTGGGTGTTAATAGAGGATTGGTAGGGGATTTAGACCAGTGAACATTCCCAAGGGGGTAGGGGATTTGAAGCTTTTAGAATTTATTTGTCCCGAGGGTACGTGCATTGGGTAGGGTTTAGTAATGAGCCTGTTGTTGATATTTCAGCGGTTGTTCATCTCAAGTAGCATTTTAAGTTTGTATGGTACTCAAACTAAGAACCGAGAATCCCTTGTAGACCTCGCACGGTTTTGATCGTTCTAAATTAGTTACGGTTGAAGCGACGACTGGTCAATTCATCAATATTTTGTTGCCAGTGACCTGGGAACGGGATTGGTCTTATTTTTTTTACAGTACTTTGTAAGCTATCTGTCTCGAGAATAATTAGATGTATATATTTCAAATGTAACCAGCCTCAAATTGAATGGTAAAGAGCTGAACGTAGTTGGGATGTCTTAATAGTGTTTAAAACTCAGGTGCATTAATGCCTGGGTCTAACTTTTGCTGGATCCCAGTTTCCTCCGCTTTGTGTACGCGGCCGCGTCGCCGTTTTTGCGACATTTTATGCGTTACAAAATGGAGTTGCCAAGGAGTGAACATAGCCTAAAGTAAAGCCGTTTCGATGTGTGTTGTTCTGGTTAATGGTTTGCCGATTTTTTTTATTCTATACAGAAAATTACAAGTGGAAGACAACGAGGTTTTTAAAGGAAGTCTTCAATTCATGAAAGTAAGAAACCATCAATTATATATCACGTTTCTCTCTGACTCTGACGAAGGGCCTTCGCTCGAAACGTGAGTAATATTAAATAAACTCCTACGTTCTGTTTTGACAGTATATCATACCTTACTATATATTTAGACAGCAATTATATAGACTGCTTACTCTTTCGCCCTAAGTCTCGTTCTTGTGTTTTATATACTTCACAAAACCATCAAAATTCAAGAGGGCCTAGGTGTATTTAATATTAATGCAAGTTCTAGTTTCATTAGTTTATGGTTGGATGACAATTTTTACAAATGAAAATTAGAGTTAATGGACGATACGAAGTACTAGTTTGCAACCAGTAGCTTCAATGATGACGACAAAACCGATTCATTGTCTAGTACCTTTAAAACCGGTTATTGTCTTAACAATATACTCTTTTTAACATAGACAAACATTTACAATTAGCTAAACCCCCTGGGCAAATGTACTCTCTATCGTCCATTATCTAAGAGTGTTCACTGTTCAATCAATGAACAACCAACCTTTAGTTAGAACTATTCGGCCTTAAGCCAACCACACATGATACATCGTCATTCTTATCGAGATTTTCAAGCTGTAAGGGTTGCTTAAATTACCCACCCACCTTCCCATAAACAACGTTTATCCTATGTCGTTCTATATTACTAAAAAGGATGAATATCAGGCATGAAGGTAATCATATCGTAATACATGTACATATAGTGAACACAACTCTATTATGAATCTATAGCTGTAACTAATTAATGAAAAATCCGTAACAACTATCAAAATATGAACTCTGTCCAATCGACAATTTAACAAAACCACGTGACTTTAAGTTCACGTTCTAGAATGAAAACATTATAGTTATATGTAGCTTAGATTAAGTGAACATTTTGTTATCTGTTAAAAATATTTCCATTACTTTAAATAAAGTAACGAAGTGCTGGCGGCAATCGCTCCAGGATTGAGGTCACAATTGACCCATAGACTTCTAATTCGTATGTAGAATATAAGAAACTTGCCTCAGAGCCCACTGTTATCATTGAAAATCGCTCTGATGCCTATTTACAAATCCTGCATAGGGGTGTTTGCCCTGAGTAGATCAGGACCCAGCTCCATGACTGCATAGGAGTATATGTTCTGACCAGTTTTCAGGACCCAGCTCCAGTGACTGCATTAGAGTATTTGTCCTGAACATATTTTCTCAGGGCCCAGCTCCAATAGGAGTATATGCCCTGACTAAATTCTACTCACGGCCCAGCTCCAATGATTGCATGAGAGTGTTTGCCCTGAATTCAGGGCCCAGCTCTCAACATTCAATAGTATTGTCTGCTGGAGCAGTTGTCCCACACTTCCATAACCCCACAAGACTGTTGTTGAGTTCATTATTTTATACTCATATTATATGCATGATACTGAGTAGAGTACATTAATAATAAAATAAAACGACAACCACAACCACAACCGTGAGGACAAACGCTTATGCGATCTGTCCCACGCAACGTTTGAAACGTTTATTTATAAATTGCAGTATTTAGTTATATACAATTGTATGAATATTCATGTTCATCGTATAAAATGAAAGCATGTCATTGTCAATGTATTAAAGAGCGACTCAAGATCATGTGTGAACAGTAACAACTATATATTTCTCTAGATATCTCACTTAGCACTTTCAACTATCCTCTGATTAGTCTGATATTAATATTTATTTTGCTAAATGCTGTGCAATGATTTTGGGTAATGTTTAAATTTCTAATTGAATTGGAAGTGCTTATTTCTAACATTGTTTATATCATGAATATTAATTACAGTTTAATATACAGTAAAGCTTGAACTAGCTGCCTAAAGATGTGTACATCTTGACAACTTAGAAGTTCTTGCTATTCCTGTGCATTTTTAGGTTTGATTTGTAATTTGAAGTATAGTTTTATTGTTTTATTATTTTATAATATATCATAATTTCAACTTAACTATTAATTATGTACACAGTAAAGCTTGAACTAGCTGCCTAAAGACGTGTACATCTTGACAACCAGTTGACCAAAGACATGAGATATCTTGACAACTTAGAAGTTCTTGCTATTCCTGTGAGTAGTGATACCCCCCCATATGGCAACCAAAGGGATGCCGCCTCATTAAATATTCAACTTATTATTTATTCATTTTATAGCGTCGCGTTACGTCACTAAGTTCTAACCCTAGTCGCGGCACCCCCGTACCCCCGCTTTTAGCCAACCCCCCGGGTTTTTACTACGTCATTCATTCTCATGCTCCTTTGGGACCCTCTAACCCTAACCTTGGACTCCCTATGAGCCGCTCAGGCAAATGCTAGAGTTGATTCTGTTATAAGTACTAAAGTACGGTGTTGTGTATATACACTTTACCCCAACAGTGGGTACGGTAAACGTTTGACAAGATGGATATTATTTACGACGAACTACAGAGAAATAACATTGATATCGATAAAGACACTTTGTCGTTTCACCTTAGCTCTTGTTTAGAAGAACATCGAGTACTATTCGACAGTATCAGTGGCCAAATACCCAGAATATGTCTTCAACACGTTTATGAAGAGATGAACCCCAACAATTTTGGCCGAATTATCGCTTATTTAGCCTTAGTGTATAGGGTAAACGAATCCTTGGATGAAGAATCAATTCGAGAAGCTGTAAGAAGAACGATCGATGATTTGAGATGTATTGACTTGACAACATATGAAATAAAACTCTCTTGGTTTAAACGGCTGACTCGACTATTTTATTAACGTTGTCAAGCATATTGCAAGTGTTGCTAAGACTGATATTTGCATACTGCCATGTGTAAAACCTCATTAAAAACTCATTAGTAATGTAGACAAAAGAACGAGTCTGGGCGAATCTGGGCGACGTCAGAGTTTAGACAAAGAAATCCTAATTAATATGCGCGTAACCATAGAGTTGAACAGCTTCAACTTCGTTTGGTGTATCATTCACTTACTGTTTGTCGTCAGAGTAAGATCGTTGTAATGGAGTGTCTTCACGGTAAACTTGCATCTAACTCAACGACCAAGAATGGTTTATTCTGGTTCTGTGGGCAAAAGCCTAGCTGTCAGTTCTTCTGCCCTGAAGAAGATTGTTACATGTTTGGCAAAGCCGTAGATGCTTTTCGAACAAGTGGCTGTCTACATCCAGTCTGTCCTACTCATCAGAAATTGGCGACACTGCGAATGGTTAAAGACAAAATGAGAGAAAGTTACGGGAGACCTTACTTCGTCTGTTCTGAACGAGAGAATCCCTGCTCGTTTTGGCAATGGGGACATGTCCTCGAGAGTCCAAAGCCTTTGTGTAAACACGGAATGGTTTGCCGTACTCGTAAAGTTAAGAAAGAAGGGGACAACCAAGGTCGGCTGTTTTACTCGTGTCCTAACGAAAGACAACATGCATGCGGATTCTTTGAATGGAAACCTACAGAGAGCTCGCCACGAATTTATAACATTGGGTGTCTTTTCAGCAGTCCATTACAATATCAATACAAGAACGCAGAAACGGGTGAATCCTTTACAAGCAGAAAGAGTGACTCTAAAGAAGCCTATGAAGAGTACCTTTTTCAAAAAACTCGATGTAATGACTGAAGACATAGAAAAACTGAACATTTGCTGAACATATAGGCCTATAATTTTGTATTCTAATTTATTATGTAATAAATATGTTTGCATTTATAACGTGTCATTGACTTTTCTTTATTCATTTACCTCTAACCTTTGTCGCGTGAACATGACTTGCTGTGGCGGTTTACCACAAATAGCCCTTCGTAATATTTTTCGAAAGATTCGCTGTATATCAGCGTGCTGTGGGGGGAAAATTGTGATACAGGCATCCGAATTAGATGGCGGAACAGTACCTTCACGATCTGTATTACAACCCAAAAAGTCCGGCAAGTTTTGGCGGCGTAGATGCCTTATACCGTGTCGTAAAAAGTGACGGTAAATTTCAGATATCCCAAAACAAGATAAAAACATGGCCTAGACAGCAAGATACTTATACTCTGCATAAACCCGTACGGCATAACTTTAAGCGAAATCGTGTTATTGTTGGAGCGATGGACGAGGAGTGGGAGGCCGATCTAGTCATTATGGATTCGCTTAGTAAAACAAATAATGGTTATAAATACGTTTTAACTGTTATTGATGTACTGTCCAAATTTGCGTGGGTGGAACCATTAAAAACAAAGACTGGAGAGAGTTTGATTAAAGCCTTTGAAAAGATACTAAAGAAAGGAAGAAAACCTGAAACACTTCATACCGATAAAGGAACTGAATTTACCAATAAACGCTTTCAAAAATTATTGAAGGACAAACATATTCGATTTTTTACAACACACAACGATACCAAGGCATCCATCGTTGAACGATTTAATCGAACGTTAAAGGGGAAAATGTGGAAATATTTTACAGCAAAGAATACGCTGAAATATACCGATGTACTACAAAAATTAGTGTATTTCTACAACCATTCGAGACATCGTAGTATTGGGATGAGACCGGCCGATGTCAATCGAGAAAACGAGAGTATTGTATGGCAAAAACTGTACGGTGATGAGTCCAGCAAACCCATCAAATATAAATTTAACACTGGTGACCAAGTCCGGATTAGCAAAGCAAGACGTACATTCAAGAAAGGCTACTTACCTAACTGGACCGAAGAGGTGTTCACCATCACGAAGCGAGTACCCCGACGACCGCCAGTTACCGTTAGACCAAGAGAAGTGATGTCGTAGTTTTTGAAATTGAAAGGATTTTTAGTATAGGTACCATTATAAGCATCTGCATCCACCATTCCGATAACCACTCGATTAGGTATAGGGCCTTGAAATATATTTGGTTGATTGCCTGACATATTTCCTCTCGGTACAGAAACCACTTTACAACTGACACGATTGATAGGGTACTTGGCCGTGACACGTTGAAGGGCATGGGTATGAGCCATCATAACGGTAGAAGAGACGTTGACACGTCGAACGCGAAATACACATTCTTCCAAAACCACTTTAAAATCAGGATGATCTGCTGACGATACCAGTGAAAATGGGTTTCTCGAACGCACTAGCTTGAGTTTGATTGGTACAGCACCAAGAATATAACGGTCTTGTGCAAACAAGTCGGAATGGATTCTTCCTTCCATAGCCACAGACTTACTTTGGCTTGCATGAGCGTACCGCAGTTTCAAACCCTTGTTTGCATCGGCATCTCCTGCTACAGGGTTGACGATATCCATTCGACCAGCCTGATCTTTATAGAACAGCGCTGAGGTTAGATGAGATGATTTTGTGTCTTTGCTAAAATTCAGTACAGTTTCCATATACGATCGGTAGGGATAAGCAGTGCTCGACGGTGTGACAAGCTTGTTGTTCAGGTAAACTTCTACTTGAGAAAATAAAGCATGCATCCACAGATTTACAGGCCCGACTTGAACATTTTCATCGAGATCAGATCCGTCGTTGTTGGTTATTTTTGCTTTCACGTGTAGGTAACTGTTTGCTAAATCTGTATACACATCAGAATTTGCAGCACACAGAAACTCGATGGTGTCTGAAGCTCCAATACTCGAAACTGGATCTATATCTTCCCAAAATCCTTTATTCATTTCTACTTGTGTAGCAGGCATTACAAATAAATCTAATTCTGATTTTCCACACCCACACGAATCTTTATGTAGGGCACTAAAAGCTTGACTCATGATTTATATTTCATAAACGGTCCGATCTTTGCTTCCGTAGGCACAGATGTTTTCTTCTTCACAGTTTGTGAACGACTGATGGTTTTACGTCTTGTGTTGCCTTTTATAGGAGAATTCACCCGTTTGCGTTTACGACCGGCTCCTGATTGGTTCGTAATCTGACAGACCCCTTTTTGAGCAAGATCGTTCACGGCTTCAGAACCACGCCCTTTTATCGCTTGCTTTACATTCTTCCCTGCCAGAACATCTTGACCAACGTCTTTTACAGCTTGCAGAGCTCTTCTTCCAATAGCCTGAGCTCCTCGTTTTACCAGAGGTATTGCAAAACGTGCAATACTTTTAAAAAAACTTCCAATGCCGTAACCTTTCTGAATACGTGCACCTCGGAAACCAAGTAGACTTCCACCTTGTTGTCTTCTCAAATAATGTTGTTGAAATTGCTTTACGTCTGGAATAATTGTATGTCTCATTTTTAAATGAAATACGAAGATCTCCGCTGTCTAAAGTGAAGTGTCACGATCGACTTCCCGAAGCCAAATGATACATTTTCGTTTTTGTCGTCCTTTATATTCACTTCAATTGTTTCGAAGGACTTTACCTTGACAGGAATATATTGTAGGTTACGGAGACTGACGTTCACGTTTTCTCCATAAACTCCTTGAGTATTGACAATTCTGAGTAGAGGCACTTTGACATCACCGACAAACTGTGCATCCACGATATCGGTATATACATACATGGCTGAAAATCCCGCGTTAACGTCTGCTACGTAAGGGCTTAGGGTTTTTTTCTTAATTACGGTGTCTTGTTGAAACCCTAAGGTTGTAGCAATATCACCAGATATACACACGAGTGAACCTTTAGACACATCAATCATGACTTTGTGTTTACTTGCAATGTAAGAAAATTTTATCTTGGTTCGTGCCTCTTTTGTCATGCTACGGTTTAAAGCCCCTACGAGATCAGCAATGGAGTTATAGTAACCATTTGGAATGAGAGCCGTATCGTCATATTTCGTTCCAACGTTATAGAGAAACGTTTGTTGATTACCTTTTCGAATCGTGCTCCATGTATGGGGATAATACAACTCTGACAAGGCTACTTCCCAGTCGCCTGTCAGTTGTATAGTTTCAGCAAGTTTCACTTTAAAATTTGCTACAGTATTATCTGGAAAATATTCCATAGAGCTATTGCTTGGAAGCGTTAAATAAAACTGTGTTGCCATGTCGAAGAACAATACGCAAATGAACACACATTGTAAGGTACACACATTTTTATTTCGTTATATCTTTTACATTATCGGCTGGTATCCAAGAATTAAAATCTTCAGGATAGCCTAACCATTTTACAAGATACTCTTTACGTTTACCACGCATGCGTGATGTAATTACTCTTTCTATTCTATAAAAGTCACTATCTGTCTTTGTAACTCTTTGCAATTCCTGTTCATAAAATGTTCCTTGTAACTCTTCTCCGTGATAATCAGCAATCTTGTACACTGGCGGTCGTCGGGGTACTCGCTTCGTGATGGTGAACACCTCTTCGGTCCAGTTAGGTAAGTAGCCTTTCTTGAATGTACGTCTTGCTTTGCTAATCCGGACTTGGTCACCAGTGTTAAATTTATATTTGATGGGTTTGCTGGACTCATCACCGTACAGTTTTTGCCATACAATACTCTCGTTTTCTCGATTGACATCGGCCGGTCTCATCCCAATACTACGATGTCTCGAATGGTTGTAGGAATACACTAATTTTTGTAGTACATCGGTATATTTCAGCGTATTCTTTGCTGTAAAATATTTCCACATTTTCCCCTTTAACGTTCGATTAAATCGTTCAACGATGGATGCCTTGGTATCGTTGTGTGTTGTAAAAAATCGAATATGTTTGTCCTTCAATAATTTTTGAAAGCGTTTATTGGTAAATTCAGTTCCTTTATCGGTATGAAGTGTTTCAGGTTTTCTTCCTTTCTTTAGTATCTTTCCAAAGGCTTTAATCAAACTCTCTCCAGTCTTTGTTTTTAATGGTTCCACCCACGCAAATTTGGACAGTACATCAATAACAGTTAAAACGTATTTATAACCATTATTTGTTTTACTAAGCGAATCCATAATGACTAGATCGGCCTCCCACTCCTCGTCCATCGCTCCAACAATAACACGATTTCGCTTAAAGTTATGCCGTACGGGTTTATGCAGAGTATAAGTATCTTGCTGTCTAAGCCATGTTTTTATCTTGTTTCGGGATATCTGAAATTTACCGTCACTTTTTACGACACGGTATAAGGCATCTACGCCGCCAAAACTTGCCGGACTTTTTGGGTTGTAATACAGATCGTGAAGGTACTGTTCCGCCATCTAATTCGGATGCCTGTATCACAATTTTCCCCCCACAGCACGCTGATATACAGCGAATCTTTCGAAAAATATTACGAAGGGCTATTTGTGGTAAACCGCCACAGCAAGTCATGTTCACGCGACAAAGGTTAGAGGTAAATGAATAAAGAAAAGTCAATGACACGTTATAAATGCAAACATATTTATTACATAATAAATTAGAATACAAAATTATAGGCCTACATGTTCAGCAAATGTTCAGTTTTTCTATGTCTTCAGTCATTGCATCGACAGTTTTTTGAAAAAGGTACTCTTCATAGGCTTCTCTAGAGTCACTCTTTCTGCTTGTAAAGGATTCACCCGTTTCTGCGTTCTTGTATTGATATTGTAATGGACTGCTGAAAAGACACCCAATGTTATAAATTCGTGGCGAGCTCTCTGTAGGTTTCCATTCAAAGAATCCGCATGCATGTTGTCTTTCGTTAGGACACGAGTAAAACAGCCGACCTTGGTTGTCCCCTTCTTTCTTAACTTTACGAGTACGGCAAACCATTCCGTGTTTACACAAAGGCTTTGGACTCTCGAGGACATGTCCCCATTGCCAAAACGAGCAGGGATTCTCTCGTTCAGAACGGACGAAGTAAGGTCTCCCGTAACTTTCTCTCATTTTGTCTTTAACCATTCGCAGTGTCGCCAATTTCTGATGAGTAGGACAGACTGGATGTAGACAGCCACTTGTTCGAAAAGCATCTACGGCTTTGCCAAACATGTAACAATCTTCTTCAGGGCAGAAGAACTGACAGCTAGGCTTTTGCCCACAGAACCAGAATAAACCATTCTTGGTCGTTGAGTTAGATGCAAGTTTACCGTGAAGACACTCCATTACAACGATCTTACTCTGACGACAAACAGTAAGTGAATGATACACCAAACGAAGTTGAAGCTGTTCAACTCTATGGTTACGCGCATATTAATTAGGATTTCTTTGTCTAAACTCTGACGTCGCCCAGATTCGCCCAGACTCGTTCTTTTGTCTACATTACTAATGAGTTTTTAATGAGGTTTTACACATGGCAGTATGCAAATATCAGTCTTAGCAACACTTGCAATATGCTTGACAACGTTAATAAAATAGTCGAGTCAGCCGTTTAAACCAAGAGAGTTTTATTTCATATGTTGTCAAGTCAATACATCTCAAATCATCGATCGTTCTTCTTACAGCTTCTCGAATTGATTCTTCATCCAAGGATTCGTTTACCCTATACACTAAGGCTAAATAAGCGATAATTCGGCCAAAATTGTTGGGGTTCATCTCTTCATAAACGTGTTGAAGACATATTCTGGGTATTTGGCCACTGATACTGTCGAATAGTACTCGATGTTCTTCTAAACAAGAGCTAAGGTGAAACGACAAAGTGTCTTTATCGATATCAATGTTATTTCTCTGTAGTTCGTCGTAAATAATATCCATCTTGTCAAACGTTTACCGTACCCACTGTTGGGGTAAAGTGTATATACACAACACCGTACTTTAGTACTTATAACAGAATCAACTCTAGCATTTGCCTGAGCGGCTCATAGGGAGTCCAAGGTTAGGGTTAGAGGGTCCCAAAGGAGCATGAGAATGAATGACGTAGTAAAAATCCGGGGGGGTTGGCTAAAAGCGGGGGTACGGGGGTGCCGCGACTAGGGTTAGAACTTAGTGACGTAACGCGACGCTATAAAATGAATAAATAATAAGTTGAATATTTAATGAGGCGGCATCCCTTTGGTTGCCATATGGTTTCTATTTCAGCAAACGTATCTTGATATTCCGAGTAGAAATACATGATATTTTCTGGAGCAGGGTCGATCATAATTTGGGCGTTGGCTAACAATTCCTTGACAAAGGATGTCTTCCCCGTCTTGGTCCCCCCAGAGACCATGAGCCCAAACGGATGTGTTAACTGTATGGAGTACATAGTTAAACTGAACAGAACGCTTGTGAAATCTTATTTATACCATTTTGGCCGCTTCGTACATTGTACCCGTTTTGTGTACTTAGTAATTCGAATAAGTCTGTGTAATTCGTTTAACAAAGTTTCTAAATCTATAGGAGAAGCTTTAGCTCGAATCAAATACGGTTGTCTATCTTTTGAAGAGAGTTGATGAACATTGGATAAATGATTTGCTAATCTTAATAAACCTTGCTTGCCACAGACAGGACAATCCTTACGCCTTCGAGGCATGATAACAAATGAACGATTTGAAATGGTACTCAAAAATAAATACTTTATATGGCCCTGGGGGCCTTTTTCGAGGCCCTGTGGCCCTATCGCTTGAATACACTCCCTGTCCCCTCTGACCCTCCACCCCCACCCCTAACCCTGTGTTCTAAAAGACCCTCATTAAGCCCTTAAACCGCCACGCCAGAAAATTGACAATAGATAGTATTAATAAAAGATATATTTACAAATACACACAAAATTTTTAAAATTATTTACAAACACACAAAGTTAAAATCCATAAGGTAAAGTATCAAAATTATCAACTATCACACGTTTATTATATACAACTCTATAATCTTTAGTTTCCCCCCTGGTTGACACACTCTTTTCTTTTCTTTCACGCACTATTTTATACGGAATATTTACAGACAACGGATCTACCACATCACACATAACATTAAGGTACACCATATCACACATGACATTAAAATTAACTTTCTGTACAGTTCTGTAATTGAGAGTGATCCCTCGCACTTTGCACACCGTTTTACCCGAGTTCGTCTCATACGCGTAATTTTTGGGCCCTCCGGACACAAATGTGGTGATGTGATTGCCGTCCAGTTCGTCAGTGAGCTCACCAAGGTAGGATCCGGTGGGTGGTTCCCAGTCTCCTTCCTTTGACACGTAGATCACAGAGTCTGTATCAAAATACAAAACTCGGCGATCCAACTGTTCCAGGACACCATAGAGCTTGAGACGGGCGTGGGCTGTCGTGAAGGCGGCGATAACAACGTTGGTCTTTCCACTGGCTTCAACAAACTCGTCGACGTTCTCGAAGTGGACCTCAATCAGTTCGTCGTTGATGAAGTTGGCGTCTGTCACGGTGATTTTGTCGCTGGATAGCAGGTCGAAGTATTCGGCTGGATCTGAGATGATCTTGACCTGGGTCATGTTGGGACGCTGTGCAAATTTACCTATAGTAATATAAAAACAAAAAAGAAAAGCATTAACCTCTGTGTAAACAACTGCATTACGTCTCCCCCAGGCCCTCCACTCACCCCTCCATTCACATTTAATATGTGTTTGGTTCGACTTACCCCAAAAAGAATTCAACATCAGCTTTGCCAGCGCCCTCAGACCAGGATTCTTGACAATCTGATTCGGATCCAACTGAATACCTTCGTTGGCAGCATAATCAGCGATATATTGGGCCTTCTTCTCGTCGGTGTCGCAGTCTGCAGGGAAACCACTCGCCTGAAGAAGAATAATGATAATAAGTCATAATTGATAAGTAACATGTGAAAAACAATATTAATATCTTACCTCCTGTTTGATTTTGAGGAACGTGTCCACGTAGTCTTTGAAGAGACCATCAGTGTGCTCGTGGAAATGCCAAACTTCGTCAATCTTTAGCATCTGATATCCCATCTCCATTGCTTTCTCCAACTCCAAGGTGACCCAGGTACCGTGTAGAACTCGGTCGACATCGAGGTGGTCACATGGTTCTTGTTGCAGGGTGTCGGCACAGGTACGGCAGAGCGGAAACATCAGTTTGCCTTGGGTACGATGAGGAAGAACGGGGTGATAGAGACCACGAGGAGGCAGAACGGAACACTTCACTAAGCCAAAGTACTCGTCGATAGGCTTGAAATTTTCGGTGATGATCTCTGGGTGGCCCAGTGGGTATTCGCCGTACTTGTTGCACCATGGGTAGAGGCTGCAAAAGTCCACGTACTGGATCTTCTCATTGGGCTGAGTTTCGTAGTAAAGGCGAGTCGCGTTCGTTCTCCCGCCGAAGAAACCCTCTCGTGGTTGCAGGGGTTCCGAAATCTCAAAGCGATCGAAAAAGGTCTTCATCTCGGGGTCTGCAGCGAGCTGACGGTCGATATCACACGTCCAAATTTCGACGACGTTGTAGCCGTTATCTTTCAGGAACTGAATCTTTTCCAGGGTTCGTTGGCGGAGGTCGTGCATGGTAAGATGGTTGACTGGGTTGATGGTGTCTCTGGTGTAGCAGCGTTCACATCCATGCCACAGGCAGCCCTGTATCTCCCATACGGTGTTTGTTTCGGCGTTGTACCCGTCTACGAGATACTTTCCAATACGTTGCTCTCCATGGTTTCGTGCATGGCGGATCGCGATGTCGTCTCGAAGGGCAATCCAGGTCAACATTTTGAGCGCAGTGATCGATTGCTTATTCTCAGGTGTATAACCACAGGGTGGAAAACGGCGATGGTGTTTTCACGCAGAAATGTTTTGCGAAAAACCAGGTTGCAAGCGGAGGCGATGGTGAGGCAAGAGGCAAAAGGGTCCACATCGGTGACTTGACGGAACAACTCACGAAACTCCAGACAACATTGACGGAGAATATCGACATCGGACTGGCAGTAGCTCAGGATGTCGGCTTGAAAGTCGAAGACATACTCTTGATTCTGAAGCTCGTTGTACCACACGTAAAACTTCTCTCGATCAGGGGGACTCATACCATCAGGATCGTAGAATTTGGGTTCAGGAAGGGGTCCAACATAGTCTTGGTTCTCGGCGCGGTTAAAAAAATGTGGGAAGTAGCCTTTCTGGAGTTCAGTGATGCCAAAGGTTTTTGGAAAGTCTGCCAAACGCATAGGAATAAAACATAACGAGTCGATGAACTTGATATTCCTTTCTGGCACGAAGAGAGACAAGATTTTGGCACCGCGAGTGACGACTTCAGGAGTTATGCCATTCTTGTACAAGTACTGAAGGATAAAGTACCCATCATACGCCTGAAAATTGTGCGCGATGAAGGTAGTATTGGCGTTCTCCTTGAAGAGCCATTCGCAGAATTCCTCCTTGGTGTTTGGACCAGAAAACACGATCTCATCACCGCTTTCGTTCTGTACCACGCAGAGATTGGGAATATGTTGTCCGTCGTCTTGTGTACATTCGAAATCGAAGAACATTAAGGTCTGGTCTCTTTCGTCGCCACCATTCCCACTGTCCACAGCGACGTCATCGTCAAGAAACTCGTCACTGGTACCTTCTTGGGCAGGTTGTTGGTTCCTCTCAACTATGGGCTGAATATAGCACTGGTGGTTGTCAGGTTTCACGTATTTTTGGCAAACGGAGCAGCGCACTAGGCCACAATGATGATCGTGGATGCTGACTCTTGTCACGACGCGTTGGCACTTTTTACATTTTACCAGGGAACAACAGAGGGCTTTCTTGTTGTCGGTGGTTTCTTTGTGGCGGGTGAAGCATTCGTCGCTTTTGAAGAAACGGTTGCAGTCTTTGCAATACTTCCACTTAATAACAGGGCAGTTTTGGGTATGGCACAGCTTGCATAAATCTCCACAAGGGTGGTCTGTAATCTTATCGTAACCTTTCTTACACTTATGGCAATACTGCTTTCTGGCAAGGAAAGCAGGCATGCTCGTAATTACCTCGTAGTGGTTGTCGTGGTGGTAGAGATACAGGTGTTTCTCAGCTTCGGGACCGGAATAAACTAGGGCGTTCAAGTGTTCCTTGGAGACGACATTGAGTTGGTATCCAGGGAGGACAGCTTGGAACTTCTGGATCTCCGGGATCCCGCAGGGACCTAAGGGGACACCAGAGGTCTCGTGAAGTTCGCGGGCTAAACGACCTTGAAGGGGTTTCTGATTATTGGCAACGTTCTTGTAATCGAGCGCTTTATCCAGTTTTGCCATGGCAACGACGATGGCTCGCGCACAACAAAGTTCGTCTTTGTTCTTGATCTGGAGAAGACATCGTTTCTTATTCAGATAGCTCTGTAGATTGACTACATCTCGACGTTTTCCCGCACCACCGTGAGGCATTTCGACGTGGACCACGTTAACGTTGACCGATTCGTCCAAGGTAAACTGCGTATTAGATTGGACAGCTCTCTCCACGGCGGCCAGGAATTTCTCAGGGGTCAAATGATCTCTGGGTAGGAACGGCAAAGAAATGGGACGGTCGAGTTGGTGGGAATTCAGGATAAGGCGAACTTGGTCATGATTGGCCATATCGGTGGTTAGACGATCAAACAGGTGCTGAAAAGCGCGGTTTAGCGTTGACACAACATTTGAAACACCATGAACGTTTAACGGGTTGAACTGGATGGTATAATCCGTACCTAAAACATAGTACACTATCTTACACATTTGACCAGGTCATAAGAATTAAAAGCATGGTAAACCTCATTTCATATCACACGTCAAACGGTCAAGTGAGCGCTTAAAAGCGCTGTTTAACGTGGAAACCACACGCCATGAACATTTAAAATCGTGAAAACTGAATAGTGTAATTGGTACCTGTGGTCCTGAACTTTCGGACGTTGACCTGTTTCGCCGATTTGATGGTGAAGTACTCCTCGTCGGGTTTTTGGCGCTTCGTTGTAGACTCATCAACGTCGCCACGTTTTCGCTTACTGCCTTCTCCCACTTGGTTTTCGATCGATTCAGGAGAATCGAGTTGCTCAGCTTCCTCGTTATGGCACAGAAACTCGTTGTTGGCCCAATCTTCGTTGAACTGACGGCGTTCGTCATCGGTCCAATTGGCCATCATTTCGCTTACAACACCAGATGGCGTCTCTGTCTCTCGTTGAAGATCATCAGCCATAGCATTCGTCCAAAAGACAATCCTCTGCTGTAAAGCAGCCCGCTTCTGCTCCTCCGTAAATACAAAAGACTGCTCCAAAAACTCCAGAGCACTCTCCGTCTCACAACTCTTGATCAATTCGACCATATCAATCTAAAAACATAAGTGGCAAAATCATAAGTATACATTCGCAAAATCATAAGTATACACTCAAGTTTCGCACGAAAATAACGCTCGAAACACAAACTTACCGTTTGAGACATCTTGATCACAGTAGAATAAAAACTTTCCAATAAAACACTTTCCAAGACACACTCCAAAAGACTTTCGACGTTACTCGTAAGAGCACAGAAATCGAATGATACACCAAACGAAGTTGAAGCTGTTCAACTCTATGGTTACGCGCATATTAATTAGGATTTCTTTGTCTAAACTCTGACGTCGCCCAGATTCGCCCAGACTCGTTCTTTTGTCTACATTACTAATGAGTTTTTAATGAGGTTTTACACATGGCAGTATGCAAATATCAGTCTTAGCAACACTTGCAATATGCTTGACAACGTTAATAAAATAGTCGAGTCAGCCGTTTAAACCAAGAGAGTTTTATTTCATATGTTGTCAAGTCAATACATCTCAAATCATCGATCGTTCTTCTTACAGCTTCTCGAATTGATTCTTCATCCAAGGATTCGTTTACCCTATACACTAAGGCTAAATAAGCGATAATTCGGCCAAAATTGTTGGGGTTCATCTCTTCATAAACGTGTTGAAGACATATTCTGGGTATTTGGCCACTGATACTGTCGAATAGTACTCGATGTTCTTCTAAACAAGAGCTAAGGTGAAACGACAAAGTGTCTTTATCGATATCAATGTTATTTCTCTGTAGTTCGTCGTAAATAATATCCATCTTGTCAAACGTTTACCGTACCCACTGTCGGGGTAAAGTGTATATACACAACACCGTACTTTAGTACTTACAACAGAATCAACTCTAGCATTTGCCTGAGCGGCTCATAGGGAGTCCAAGGTTAGGGTTAGAGGGTCCCAAAGGAGCATGAGAATGAATGACGTAGTAAAAACCCCGGGGGGTTGGCTAAAAGCGGGGGTACGGGGGTGCCGCGACTAGGGTTAGAACTTAGTGACGTAACGCGACGCTATAAAATGAATAAATAATAAGTTGAATATTTAATGAGGCGGCATCCCTTTGGTTGCCATATGGGGGGTATCACTACTCCTGTGCATTTTTAGGTTTGATTTGTAATTGAAGTATTAGTTTTATTGTTTTATTATTTTATATATATATATATCATAATTTCAACTTAACTATCAATTATGTACACAGTAAAGCTTGAACTAGCTGCCTAAAGATGTGTACATCGTGACAACCAGTTGACCAAAGACATGAGATATCTTGACAACTTAGAAGTTCTTGCTATTCCTGTGCATTTTTAGGGTTTAGTTTTAAGTTTCACCTCTATTAATATAATTATATGAATTGTTTTAGTTATTAATTTAATATTACTAACCAGTCTATTTTCAGTAGCAATTGAACTGAACTGTAGTCTCTACACTGCAAAAACTCCTGAGTAGAATAAGCTCAAAATATTGAGTAAAACGATGCACCCACAGTGACGCAAAATATTGAGTTAAACTAACTCAAATAGCATGAGTAAATTTACTCAGATTTTTGAGTATATTTACTCAAAAAACTGAGTTAGAGCAAATGCACCCACAGTCACTCCTTATTTTGAGTAAGATGAACAACTACTCAAGAAATGAGTAGAATTGCTCGTAATGTGAGTAAACGATACTCAATGCTTGAGCAACATTTACTCACGCGAAACGCATTCGTTTCTTTTAAAAGAAGCAAGGATACTAAGAAAACAAGCAGAAATGCGCACAATACCAGTGAATGCTAGTCTTTAATGTCTCCAATTTAATGTGCAAATACAACAAATAGAAACATTACTCTGATTTCCAACCCAGCTGACCTTTTAGAGCCAGCCATTAGACAATATATATATTGAACTAACCCTGACTGATGTGGCCAAAATATCTCTTAGATTCTTTTTTTTTCAATAAAAATTTTAAATAGGTGGGTTCTGACAAAGTGTTGGCTAGCTGAGTTGGTTAACCCATCAAGGGGTGAGGGTTTACCATTTTATTAATGGGGGTTAAGGGTATAACCCCTTAATGGGTTAAAAGATGATTAGGCAGAAATAAAATATTACAATGTACACCTATTAGCCTATCTAAGACTTATTAAACTTGTTAAGTTCATTTACAAAAATAATAACAGATGAAGGCAACTTTTTGCCATCGTCTATCTGAAGCACACACTTTTGCAGAAATAAAACAAATTTTTGAGCGAACCCGGGTACTCAAACATAAAAACATAGTATACAGTCATTAATGCAACTGCGGCTGCAACGACACCTCCATCTCCTACAGAGCAGATCACCAACTTCTCAGCAACAACTGCAACCTTTGGTGATTCTTGCAGTCCACCCTTCACCATGATACATGGGACTAAATCTGAATGCTCCTCAGCAGCAATTTCAAAACTGTTGTCTTCCTACAATGAATATAAAAATCATCAATATTGATAAATGAAATTAGAAATTGCTTAAAAGTGCTTATGAAACGAAAATTAAGTTTGTCTTATTTGAAAGTACTTTTAAAATGACAAAGTAACATCTTTTGCAGTATTTGGTTTCCTTGCTTTGTTTTTAAGATATCAGTTTGTTTTATAGGCAAAACTAACCAGTGACGTCACAACGTGCATAATGACTTACCAGGAAAGGTTATATATCTTTTCTATTATCAGACAGAATCACTTCGAAGCAATTATGTGTGTTTTTCTCTTACAACAACAAAAATATACATTTTCAACTGATTCCATTTAATAATAGCAAAGATATATAGCAAAGAATAGCTTCGCACCATTAGGATTGAATATTAGGGACTTTAATTAAATTTGACTTTGTAATTAATTAGGCCTAGCACTATAAAGATACATCTGAAATTCTCCGTGTAACTTGTTTCTTGATAAAGGGGCTTGCCCCAAAACGTTGGGAAAAAAATTGTATTAGTTTTTCTTGATTTAAATATATATATATATATATATATATATATATATATATATATATATATATATATATATATTTATTAAGTGAAAAAGCTGTCGCTACTCGAGTTTCACGCTTACACGCGATCGTCAGGCAACTGACAGACTCGATCTAGTTAAACTCTATTTACATGATGAAACGAGGTGTCGTGTTACGTGTCTACATTTACTAAAGAGTTCAGAGCGTCTGTTCAGTAGTTCGTGTTTCCGGTCCTTCAGTAAGATTAGTTTTTCTTCCAAGCACAAGTTACACCTTCGCGAGCCGATTTTGTAGGCGGGAATTTTCTTTCTTAGCGACCAATTTATCTTGAACGCGCGCTTAGAATCACTCAATCTCCAAATATACTTTGACAGTTCCGTTTCATCGGCGTATTTTCTGTGTGAAAACGACTTTGTGTGGTTTCGGTATCTGTTCTTGAATGCTCCGCCCGTTACGCCTACGTACGATTTCGTCTCATTGTTGTTAACTGTGGTAACATCAGCTTGGTAGACCACGCTTTCGGACAGGCATTTCTTCTCGACCGGGCATGCGTCTGGTCGTCTGCAGTTGCAATCGTTTGTGTTTTGAGTGTTCGTTTGTTGTTTGGTGTGTTGGTTGAGTATTTTGTTGTTGTGTTGGGAAATAAAAGATTTCATGTTAGGTAGGCAGCTGTAACTGACTCGTACAGTATGTCGGTTGAATATGCTATATAGTTTGTTGGAAGGGGGGAAGTGTTTGTCAAGTAGTGATAGAAAGTCTCGTCCTATGTTCGTTTTAACGTTCTTACTAAAAGGTGGGTTATACCAAATAGCGTTGCGTTGTCTGTTCCGTTTTCGTTGATGGTTATAGTTAGGGTAGTCGTTTGCGTTCTGCGCGGGTGGTTCGTATGTGAGGTTTGTGTCAAAGTTGCTGTGTTTTAAGGCGTCGTTGTAGAGCGGTGCGGCAGCGTCGAATGTTCGTTTGTCGCATGAGAGTTTGTTGATGCGTTTGTTGATTGATAATGGTAGTTGGCGTAGTATGGAGGGAGGGTGGTTAGATAGTCGGTTAACGTAAAGTGGTTCGTCGTTAGGTTTTCTGTATGGTTTGTACGTACCGTCAGTTAGGTCAAACGTTATGTCGAGGAAATTTACGCGTTTCAGGTTAGCACCGGCCGTGATTTTCAGGCCGAAATTTGCGAAGATTTGGATCAGATCTTTGCGCGCCTTGTCTGCTAATCTTCCGGGCGGAGCATTCAAGAACAGATACCGAAACCACACAAAGTCGTTTTCACACAGAAAATACGCCGATGAAACGGAACTGTCAAAGTATATTTGGAGATTGAGTGATTCTAAGCGCGCGTTCAAGATAAATTGGTCGCTAAGAAAGAAAATTCCCGCCTACAAAATCGGCTCGCGAAGGTGTAACTTGTGCTTGGAAGAAAAACTAATCTTACTGAAGGACCGGAAACACGAACTACTGAACAGACGCTCTGAACTCTTTAGTAAATGTAGACACGTAACACGACACCTCGTTTCATCATGTAAATAGAGTTTAACTAGATCGAGTCTGTCAGTTGCCTGACGATCGCGTGTAAGCGTGAAACTCGAGTAGCGACAGCTTTTTCACTTAATAAATAAATATTCGCTCTACCTATAATGGTATTGAGCGCTCTAAAACCTTTTGCCAACTGTGTGACTTTGTTACATATTCTTCTTGGTATATATATATATATATATATATATATATATATATATATATATATATATATATATATACATACATATATATATATATACTTGTGAAATTCATTAATAATTCATGAGTTTTGCAGCCAATCCAATTTCAGAAATTATGTCACATGTATACCCCTGTAAACCCCATACAAACCACTAGTGCTTGTAACTAATTAGCATCTCAATATGATTGTCCCAAAGGGATTTTTACTATTTATTCATTTCACAAGTTGTTTACAACACTCGCGTCCTTGTTGTATTGAATATACAATCACTCGCCTTCGGCTCGTGATTGTATAATTCAATACAACACAGCCACTCGTGTTGTAAACATTACATATATATATATATACATATATATATATATATATATATATATATATATATATATATATATATATATATATATATATATATATATATATATATATACATATACATACATATATATACATATATATATATACATATACATATATATACATATACATACATACATATATATACATATACATACATATATATATATATATACATATACATACATATATATATATATATATACATATACATATATATATATATATATATATATATATATATATATATATATATATATGTATAACACGAAATATTGTTAAGTGGGATATTCTATTTACTGAGAAACCGGCGGAAAAATACTTTTTTTAGCATAATAATCCAGATATAATATTTTTTTTATGAATAACCATTATCATTTCAAAAATAGTCAGCCATATTTCGCTTTTGGAAAACTGGGTAAATTCTGAGCTTCCATGTCCTCACACTAGTCACTGTGGCTTGGAATTATTCATGCCAGAACACGGCGCTGATATGCGAGCTGATTATGAACAATAGCTGTATTTGGCTTGCATTTTTACAGGCCAGTTTTAATACAATGACCTGTAGAAATAGTAAAATTCGTCACAACACCTTGATATGATCCTTTGGCTTGAATTTCTTTAAGCCATAAGTCTATTCAGATATTTAAACATGTTTCTCTATAGCAAACCAACAAAAAGCAACAACCTGCCTTAGTTTGCAACACTTCCTTGGTGTGATTTTTTTCAAGCCAATTCAATATTAATATAAATTTATGTCTGGTAATAAAAAATACTGGTTATCTAATTAGTTCACAAAAACCGGGAAATAATGCCTTAATGGCTTTATTATTTCAAGACGTAATTCTATTCAAAGAATCAAAAGTAAATTTGTTTAGCAAAACAACAAAAAGTATTGTGTATATATAATTCTAGACTGATGCAACAATATGCAGTACACATTTCTCCAGCAAAACAGCACATTTTAGTTTAATATATATAGTACCTCATACACATATAAAAGAATGACTTGGACTTATTCATTACAAGTCAACTATATAAAGAAATATTGTCTGTCAAAAACAGCTATGCCTAATAGCTTGAAGTTATTGAAGTCATAGCCTAGTTCTACGGCATACAAAACAAACACTTAATTCTAGTTTGTCCAGCAATTGCCACACACTTAAACACTTTAGTATAAAGGATTGAAAAGCATTGGTTTGCATTTTTTAACATGCTTCAAGCCATAATTCTTGCATTGATCTGACATACTGTACTAAACTTAATTGAACACTTAAACATGAAAATAAAGTGATAAAAGCTAATCTGAACTTATATACAGTAAATTAACTTGTTTCTGCTCAGACAGTCTTCCATGGTTACACTCTTCTAGCTAATTTGACACAATCTTACTTGTTCAGGAAAGTCTACAGCATACTGTATCAGCAAAAATAGTAAGTCCAAATTGGGCACAATAGCAATGCCATTGCTTTTGTCTCCAAGTGGCATCACAAGTACAGTATATACATGTAGTTTATTGTTATAATTATAGTTGTTTTCATGCATTTTCACTTTAAAGTTAAATTGCATGTAGAGTGAATGGACTCATTCCTGCACAGAGCACATGTCCTTGACAATTACAGTAACACACTAAAGAATAGATTTATTAAGATACTTTAATCCATTCTTGCCTACTAGACAACTTCTTCCCAACATTGCAAAATGCAAATAATCCCGTGTTTGGAGACTCTTATGCAAACACTTGGGAAATTGCTTAACTTTCGAAAAGCTAAAAACACTCACCTACAGCTCGTGTTTTGTTATGCTTTTCTCCAGTCTCGCAATTTCCCGCGTGTTTGGATCAGAGTATCCAAACACGGAAAACCATTTGGTATTTCTTTAACAGGTTGCATGTGTCTTACGCACGCTGTGATCAGTAAGTTACCATGTTAATATCAGGCTATGCAAACATGGTTGTGATGTCATGGCACATTTCTTAGTCTTATTTCATAAAAGAAATTAAAAATGGATGCCCTGTGTTTATATACGTGGTGCAAACACTCAAATGAGTTTGGGAGAATTCAAAACTTATGTAAACCCTCAGCTATACCTTGGGTTCACATAAATTTTTGAATTCTTCCAACTCACTCTTGTTTGTATCACGCTATATAAACATGGCTATTTATTTAACAAATAGAAAATTGCTTGCATGTCTCTGTAATGTGGTACAAACATGCACAGATATGATGTTACTTCCACCGGAAAAAATGCTGAGTGGAAACAAGAGGTGCAGCCAAGTGTTTTCATGCATTTCTTCCAGTTGAAATTGCATCATTTGTGTTTGTATCACAGTGAAGAGTCACAAAAGCTATTTTCTATTTGTTTTATAAAATAACCATTTTACAGCATAAAACCCAAGGAGAAGCCACTGAAGTGATCAAGACTCAAATGACAAATGATGGCGTGATCAAATAATTGTGCCAAGTGATTATCTAAGACATATTTAACCAAACAAAGCATGCATTGTACAATATAAGATGAAAATTAAGCCAAACAGATCTCTGTACTCTGATTGAAATTGGCCTTGTCCAATCAGAGCGAGTGTAGGACACCTGTTATTTTATAATTCCTAATCAGTTTATTGATATTGAGCATAGAATTCCCTAATCCGTTTTTTTTGTGCTGGCCTGGAGCTTATCACTATCATTTAGCTGAAATGCTGCAAGTAAAACACACTCTTTTGGTAGTTCATCTATCCAAGGATTACCACTTTCATGAAGCCAATAATGCATTTTAAATGTAGTGGTTTCTTTCCCAACAACTTTCCCACTGACAGGAACATTGTCATAATTTTCAAGTCTTACTGCCACAAATTCACCAATTTTGACATGTTGCCAAATATCGTCCACTAAAATTGCTGCTGATTTCCTGTAAGGACCAGTGTAAACCTAAAAAATAAATTCATGTAAAAATCACCATATTTACTGGATTTTTAGCATTTACTTTAGAACGGTTATACAGTTATATTACATGTACTTTTATACTCACTAATTTGTAGTCAAGCCATTGATATATAAAAGTGCGTAGCAGTACTGCCCTCGCTTTTGACACAGTTGTATTACTATTCTGTGCTTTTGATTGGATTTAATATTTATACATGCATGCATGCGAAGCGTGGACAGCAGTACAGCGGTTTTTAGCAATTAATACTTCAAGTAAACTGTAGCCTGTGTACAGCCGCTCTCCCGTGAGTTCGAGGCGATAATCGTGTTCCAGGTCACGTGGATTTTAAGTAAATTATAATAATTATTGAATAACTTCATAATACTTTCAAAGTTTCTTTATTATATGTCGTGAAGAAACTAACAAATTAAAAACTGTATTTGATCAAAAAGACGTGTGTGCGAGAACGAGAGTCTTTGAACAGCGTATTTACTATAAACCAAAGGTCAGACTTCAGGACCACGGTCAAGTACAATTTCATGTGTGTGGCTTCAAAAACATAGCGTTTTGTCCACACTGTCCGATTGACTGACTGTATCATATTCATAAATGTCGTTGTATGTTTTAATTCCAGTATCACAATTGTCAATTCAGATGTGCCATGATTAATAATAACAACCAACTCCTATAAATGTCGAAAATTAGGTATTTTTAAATCGTAGTCTTACCGACGATAGATTGTCCGTTGGAAATACTATTTCAGTTATACAATCAATCTGAATCTGTAATATTTGAAGTTGCTTGGCTTCAGTATCAGCGGCTGCCATAAATTACGTGTAATCAGAAGATAATTTGAAGAATCGAACGAGATACGGCAGTTATTTACTTCGCTTCTATGTTCGTTGAATCTTCGTTCAACCAAATTATAATTTATGCTATCAGCAGCCAATTAAAACTTGTGTAATACAATAAGACTGTGTAAGGGCCAATCAGATATGGTTCCACGAATCCGTGGAATATCCACGTGACCTGGAACACGATTATCGCCTCGAACTCACAGACGCTCTCTCCCCAAAATTTTCTTCTCACGGGAGAGCGGCTGTACACAGGCTAGTAAACTGATCATGTATCGATGTTATTCCTGTATTTCATGCAGTTGCGTTTTCTATATACAGATGTGTATTCATCATGATATTAAATAGTTGTTTGGTTATATTCAACTACTATCCTGGTCATTCCATACAAAGGGAAAGACAATGATAAAAACAACGGGAGTTTTCGTAAAGTTATATGTAAGTGATCATTCATTAAGTACATGTAAGTGATCATTCATTAAGTACAGTAAACTTAATATTAATTTCGATATTCCACTCTAGAGCGCTTTTGCTAAAAGTTAGTAAAGTCTATTAAAATGCTGATACAACAAGCCAGCAAGGTCATAATAATAATTGCAACCACTGTTTCACATACATATATTTTTTGTCAGCCCTATTAATACTAGTTTCTCTTAATAGTTCTGTCTGTTCAAAGGCGTTGTCAAATATCTCATTGATTTTGACAACTTTAATACCTAATTTAAGTGCCTGTTCGATACAGTTCCAATAATTTGTTGTGCCATATTTACAACAGCTTGTTGCTATCAATGACATTGAAGGATTATTTCTTGAAAATGTTTTTGTCAGTTTCAAGGGTTTTTTCTTGACATACTGATCAATTAACAAGTGTGTTACATACGCTTTAGCAACATTTGTTCTATGGTTTTAATGGTACCATCTGTCCACTTCTGGGTTAGGTGTAGAAAAAAATCCATACCTTGCAAGGACTCGCTTTGCCCAGCATCTTGGTCTTTGTTAAAACTTTTTAAGTGAAGTATAGTATAAAGAACATAGATGTCTAACGTTTCAAGCGAAGACCCTTTGCTCGAAACGTTAAGGCCTGGCCAAACGCTTTCAACATCGCATTCAACATCATTCAACATTGTTGAACGATGTTGAATGATGTTGAAAGCACGAGTGGCCAAATGAATGCAACATCGTTCAGCATTCATGAATGACAATTAATTGAATGCGGGCTACACAAAAGCTGGAATCGACAATATCCCGCATGGCGCATGTCTCTGTTCAACAAAGTTGAATGAAATGTGGCCAAATGCGTTCAACACCTTTCAACATTTTGAGAACAATAGAAATGTTGAACGCGTGTTGAACGAAAATTTGAACATGTTAAAATTTCGTTCAACATCATTCAACACCATTCAACAACGTTCAACATCATTCAACAGGGGTGGCCAAACGCTTTCAACATGTTGAATTCAACAATGTTGAACAATGTTGAATGCGATGTTGAAAGCGTTTGGCCAGGCCTTTAGACATCTAGTATCTACGTACGCCAACCTTACTTTCTTTCAATTTGTATTTCAGTTAACTACCTAAGCGGCACCCTACTTTTTATTTGCTTCGCTAATTGTTTGAGGAGGGCTGTGTCTATTTGAATAGACTCGAATCCTGATTGAGTTCGAATTTCATAGTCGTTGAGATTTTACAGTTGATTTCATATTATTTTACCGCCGTGGTTTGCGAAGTTCGTTGGGAAGTTCCCAGTTCCGAAGTTAGTTGGGAACTGCGGAATTTTTAATACGTTGCCAAGGTTGACAAATTATCCAATCAAACTCCGAGGTTTGGATCAAAGCTCATTTAATATGACTGGATAATTTGTCAACCTTGGCAACATAATTCCGAAGTTGCGAACGAACATCGGAATTCCCAACGAATTTCGCAAACACGGGGAAAGTAAAATCGAATGTAAGCACGTGGTTGATAAAACCGCCAAACCGGTACAATGCTTGCCAATAGCGACACGCATAGTTACTATTTAAAGGCTAAAAATCAGACAAACAAATCGAAATTGCTCCTAGCTTCCACACTTTATATTTTTAAATAAGAAAATGAGCCCTTTTATAGTTTTTTGTTTGACTTTAAATGCAAAGCATGATTTCCTGGGTCTTCTAACCCAAACGGATACCATAAATTGTAACAGCAACATTTACCGCGCCCAGCTTTATATACACACAAACCTAACCCGACCAGTGAGTACACTAAATTACAAACTAAACTGCACTCACTGGTGTACTTTAACATTTTGACTGAACTTTATAAAAAAAAATTAAATCTGGAAAGAAAACCATAAATATATAGATCTATATAGAGATGTCAAAGTAGTGTGCTGCGTAGGCAGTGTTTAAACACAAATCGAAATATAGAAAGGTTGCAGTGTACTGGCGAAACATGGAACGTAGATATCTAACGTTTCTCGAGAGAAACAACTAGTCTAGAGAAGTTCGTTTACAGGCCCGCAAATATAGCTACGGCCTATTTTGCTTGCCGCGTGATCCGCCATGTTCGCGATCTAATAAATTACAGAATATAGACCACCTAGTTTATTCTTGCCAAAATGTTTACGCGCGGATAAAGCAGAGCAATTTAATTGGTAGAATTACTTAGTATGTTGTACGACAATATAATAGTTACCTTCTTCCTCGTGACTTTCGCTGCTAGAGTAAGAAATTGAATAGCATCCAATGTCGCTGTCGTGGTCGGTATCTGAGTGTAACAATGTAGAATGGCCGACAGGCGACCCACAGCTCAGCGATGGTGATAAATCTGAATGTGCAGCCCGTTTTATTCCAATGTTTGGAGAACTATCGCTTACTGTGCTGAGAAGAGAATCGTAAAAATCGGCGGTGTCCTGTTCTAAATAATTTGTTCTACTGCAGAAGATTTCTCTCGTATCTGACGCTGGGCTAGTTATCGAATCGGCATCGTCCTGTTCTAAATCACTTGTTCTACATGAAAAAACTTCTCTCATATCTGACGCCGGGCTAGTTATCGAATCGGCGCCGTTCTGTTCTGAATAATTTGTTCTACAGGAAACGATTTCTCTCGTATCTGACGCCGGGCTAGTTATCGAATCGGCGTCGTCCTGCTCTAAATCACTTGTTCTACATGAAAAGATTTCTCTCGTATTTGACGACGGGCTGGTTATCGTTGAGCAACAACAGTCGGGCTCCTCCAATTCACTCCATAAGCCATTAAATACCAACAATGGAAAATCACGTTTAAGCGATGCGCAACGAAAAACTGAATCAAACTTCAGACAATGTTTTCCTTCAGATAAGAACATCCTTGCCAGGTGCGCGATCAAATAACGAATTCTCGAGCGTTATCCTTTTTTGCTTGATTTTGATTGGCTCGCATAATTTAGCCCTTTAACATGAGTGGTCCCTTGATGTTATTGCTTACTGCCAAGCTGTTTTCTAATAAAGCGTTCTCAAATTGCCTAAACCGAGTAGGGCCAGACTATTTTACTCTGGCTAACACCAGACTATTTTACTCTGTCTAACGCCAGACTATTTTACTCTGTCTAACGCCAGACTATTTTACTCTGGCTAACACCAGACTATTTCACTCTGGCTAACACCAGACTATTTTACTGTGTCTAACAGCAGAAGGGCTACACATGCATGCCCTGAAGGACAAAACAGAGAAAAATTAGTATGTTTGTAGACTGGCAAAACTGCGCTTGCTAAGTCTTTAAATCAGGCACGAACTAAAAAAACCCCACAAACATAGCTGTCACAATCAGGGCTCTCACAACTTATTTGCATAGTCCTGTCCTCATCGGGGGAGGGGATTAGAACAAAGAGAGACACAAAGAACTTTTGAAAAGATTGTATAATATATACTATTAATACTGACCCCTCCCCCCACAGTGATGGTCTTTTTTAAGGAAATTTCCTTAAAAAGTGAGAACACTGGTCACAATGGTTGAATCTGTCCTTTCTTATAATAGTTACGTTAGCCTTCAGGAATGTGGACCAACGTAGTAGATAATGAGTTAACAGGAAATATGTATGCTATCTATCACCAAGTGACAAATTGAGAACAAAGAAAGTAGCTAAGAAAGACCAGCCGCTTGAATACGATTGGATTAAAAACTGACACAATGCTTTCTCGTTCAACACACGATAGCGTCGGTATCCATCAGATCGTTTCTTTTCGTTGGACTTGGACCACTTGAAGTTTTAAATCGCATAGTCGAAAATGGAGTGTGGTGCCGGTAACCGAAGCTCGAAAGAAAGGTTCGATCGAGCAAAATGGTGGTTTAAACGTGAGTTGTCGAAGATTTATGTAGAAAGAGGAATTGGTAGAGCAACAAGCGGTGGAAACTTGCTGTTGGATGTAGTCAACATTCAAGCAAGTGAAAAGAAACCAGACGCGTTAAAGGTTAGCAAGCATTCCAGTGCTCACATTCTAGCATGTAAAACTTTTTTAATATTGGCCTTTTTTTAACCTCGCTCTCTCTCTCTCTCTCTAATATAAAAGTCTTTTTATGGTATGAACAATGCTTTTTTCTCTATTCGTTGTAGATTCAGTTCCGCGATAAACAAATGCCAATGGTGTTCAAGCTCACGTTGTTCGATTTTACTGGTAACAATTTCTTGCGAAATTTTGAGCCCTTTGTAAAATCAAGTAAAAGTTTTACCGCTAGAGTGAATGAGGTGATCAGTAAACTCGACAACACAAAAACTGCCGTCGCTAGTGCCAAACCTAAACCAAGCCAAAGTTCATCTCGAGTGTCGCGGAGCTACAAGTAAGTCCAATCCAAAGCTCATCTC
Organism: Corallium rubrum; assembly: GCA_964035015.1. Lineage (NCBI taxonomy): Eukaryota > Metazoa > Cnidaria > Anthozoa > Scleralcyonacea > Coralliidae > Corallium > Corallium rubrum. Next base: position 3,506,072 of record OZ036003.1, read on the forward strand.
GAGTGTTGGAGCTAAGTCCAACCCAAAGCTCATCTGGAGAGTCAGAGTTATGCCGTTCAGAGACGCCGTTGTCAAACTCGAGGGAAGCCACGAAACATCTGCATCAGATCCGCCGTCACCGCATGCTGTGGATACACCCAAAGGACGAAAAGTAGAAAACCAAACAACTACTCGACGAAAAAGTAGACTTTTAAACAGAGTTTCCGTCTTGGATCCCCGACCAGACGAACTGAACATGAATGAAAGGTCCAAGAGGGCAAAAGTGGATAATCTGGTGCCAGTGGTGGACGACAACGCCTTTCACGAAACCATAATGAGAAAATTTTCAATTAAAGAAGGTATGTGCCAAAGATATCATTGTGTTGTTTTGCATATGGTACTCTGATGAATGGTTTCATTCGAAACGTCAGTACTACATTCTAAATATTGGCAGTTTTGCTTTGTTGTTCTATATACTTTCTACGGTACAAGGTGCAACGGTTGACGTTTTTCTTGTGCTTTGGAAGTGCCCGTTTCCATCATCGCAGGCAGTATTTTTAGAACATCAATTAGATGTTTTCGCTTGTTGCATAGTCAGAGAATTGTGCATAGAATTGTTTTTCTGTAACCGGCAAATTTCGGCAATCGGGTATTTGAGCAGATTTAAGTTGCGCGCCGCGGGAAAATCGAAGTTCGGGTGGTTCGACTGACATCCGCGTTGTTATCGTAGTTGTGAGCTAATGGTCGTTGTTTCTATTATTACACAGTAAATTACAAATTTAGCACTTCCGAAATATCGTCTTTTACCATCACAAACGCGAACTACTTAGCCACAAAACTAAAATCAAATGGCAGACGTTGTAATTTAACTCTGAGCCACACTCCGTGCCGACTTTTTCAATTTAATATTAAAGTCGATATCACTGTGGCAATATGGGTTTATATTCCCGTATTGTCATAGTGATATCTCCCGTTGCGTTTCACGCCAAAGCTCAAGAACAAGCTGCCGTTTGTTTAAACTAGCAGTAACAGATAATCATGGTTTAAAGCTTTTAGACCCGAATAGCCACGATAAGAATAAAAGTCTACACAGGAAATTTTCATGATTTTCTAAGACGGCCGATATCAATAGGAAAACTCAAGTCAATATTTTGTCATTTTATTTTCTTGTTTCTCAATTTGAGGATGATTGTCAATTAAAATCGAGGCATGCAAATAGTTTAAGATATTATTATTAAAATTAGGCCGATGTGGTATTGAAAAAAAAAACGAATACCGATACCGGAAAAAAATACCTATAATACCAATATATCGATATTTGTATTTTTCCGCTAAACGACAAAAATGTCGCGGGTTTTCACAAAAAAGTTCGCCTTTATTCGCAGTATTTCGGATAATACAACCTGTTCCGCAGCCAGAAAAACCCGTGTTTAACCCGTGTTTTTCTGTTGTGGCAAAGTCTACAGAAATAACGTTTAACCACGCGCTGTCTTGAAAATGTTGCCTTCGCGGGAACTTGCTAACGTGGCTCCAAGACGCTGAGTAAACGGAAAGACGCTGAGAAAGTGGAGAAGAAGCTTGTTCTTTCTTTTTGTCTACGGAGCTGTCAAACCACGTGTATCTTCGTACACAATATATTTAATATAAATGAGTAATTACATGGTTATAATAACAACCCGATAGTTGAAGCGAAACAACTTTACATACATGTATGTAGCGAAACGACTTTATGTCGCGAAACGACTCTGTACCGGTATATGCAGATTTCTTGGCACAATAATGTCAACAATAAGCAAAGACCCAAAGGTTTCAGATTTTCGGGGTGCAGAAATCATTTTTATTGATATTCCAAAGGTATTGTGTGTTTTTTTAAGTGTAATGAACAAATTAGAATTATGTTCATATTTATGGAATACAATGTACAATGATGAGTAAATACTATGGTTACAAAAGTTATGTAATATTTCATAAATGAGTTATGTATTATTTTCATAAAAAAGTGTTTTACCAGGGGTTACATGAGAGGAAAATGAAAATTGCGAGGCCATTGACCGAGTAATTTTCATTGTTCTCGAATGTTTGTAAAACATGAGGGAATAATGAAAATCACATATTGTTTTCTAATGTTTTAAAACACGAGAGAACATTGAAAATTACGAGGTAATAGGCCAAGTGATTTTTGTTGTTCTCAAGTGTTTGCAACCAGAAAGCATTACAGATCAGTAACACAAACTTCATTTTTAGCCACCAACTCAGGGGACAAATTGAGAACACATAGACACAACCCAACATGTGATGTTAGACACAACCCAACATGTGATGTCATTAGGGTCCCCTAATCGATAATTTTCCCTGGGCCCACTGATCTCTATACTAACTGGATAGGTGGGAATGATCTACTGGTTGACCCCACGGGTGGCCATGTTGCTTCACCCAAAAGAACGAAAACAACATGAACTAAATAAAATTAATTTGCTTCGATTTCCACCCAGGTTGGTCCAGATAGCTAGTTCGAGTTTCAAAGTTGGTTTTGCAATGATTATGCAAGGACAATAATTATATTTATAATATGCAAGACAAAATTACTGCATTTTGATTGGTTGAGAGCATCTTTTGGGTGTACCAACATGGCTGCCAGTGGGGTCAATTTGTTCAGGGCCCCACAACTATTCTCAGTGGTCCAGTTTCAACCCTTCATAAAATACGATACATGAGTTTATGAAATAGCTTCTCAATCGTCACTTTGTGATATTAGTGAATATTAGATTAGACAATGGTTTCACATTGAATTATTTTATACTGCAATTAAGAAATGTGGTAATAGATTGTTCTTTGTTTGTGCAGTTTGCACAACCTTTACTGGGTTTCAAAACACATACGTGTGATCAAATATTCTTCTCTGATTGGCTAATTGCAAAATTCTATTGATAAATGTCCTTATCTTAGACTTTAAAATTGTTTATTGGGGTGATAATGTTTCAAATGGCTGTGATATCGTGATGCATGTACTTCTGTAGAGTGCGTGGGTCCATAGCTGTATTAAACATTGATCACTCTGTGTAAGGTGGTTTATATGTGTGGTAATCCCCAAAGCAGACAGTTTAGATCAAATTGGTATGTATGATCGTATTTTAAATTTTCTGTGCTGTATTGTTACAATTTAGACCTGGAAGACTGAAGAAATTACAAAGTTCATGCGGATGATAAGGAGCATCAATCTAATGAACAATGTCATGGAATGCATATTCATGATGTTTCCAGATTACAAATCCACAAGTGTTTCGATGGATAAAATTGATGCTGCAAGACAAGCATTTTCATTGATGGGTATGAGTTGGGACTTGGCTTACTTCCATGACTCAAGTCATACACCAAAAGGCATGTAATTATTCAAATGTTTTTCAAAGTTTGGGAGTAATATATATGTCACTATAGTTGCTTTACTGGTAATTCATGAATGCACAAGTTGCCTTAGACTTGTATTTCTAAATATATTTTTATCTTTTTATACTTGTAGATAGTAATCACCTAACAAAGACAGTTTTGCCTTTTGTGGCTAGTCGAACTAATCACAAGACTATTAAGGGATGTGATATGTTTTCCATACCCAGTGAGCCATTCACCAAAGAAAAAGATAGTGGTGTCATTTACAAAAGACAAAAGGCTGTTGCTTTGTATTCTTCCTTGTTGGAAATCTTTCATCCCGACAAGTTGTTACATGTCTTAGATTCCTGCAGTGGCGCAGGATCTTGTACAGTTGCATGTTTAAATGCAGGACTAAAATGCCTTGTTTTAGAGAAAGATCTACTAAGAGCTAGACTTATAGAGCAAAGATTACAGTTTTAATTTACATGTAAACATTTTTGGGGACATTCATCTGTTTTTTAAACATCGTGTTAAGTGATATTTTTGTTTTAAATTTCCTTTGAACTACTAAATATTTTGGGCCAAATATTAGTATATGTAATCATATGACAGCAAGTGCAATTAAGGATTAACACTACGAGTGATTTTTGAAAATTTAATTTTTTCAAATATCACGAGTAGTGTTAATCATTAATTGCACGAGCAAAATCATATGATTACTTATTTATAGTATTTATGACAAAATTACAATGTTTTGGCTATATTGTCATATTACATATTTCTCTGTTTATTGGAATATTTAACTGCTGTTTTGATCGCAAACAATTTTTCCAGTTTAGGTGTTCTGTGTATTCATTTGAAAATATTTAAATGGTATTCTCAATTCATAGTGTACCACAAGTCGTTGGGAAAGTGAAAATCTGTCCACTACGAAATAGACGCCATTTGCCTGGAATTAACGATTTTATTGCACTCCTCTCAACCAATCAGAATACATTAATTTTGTCATGCATATTATAAATGGAATTATATATAACTTTGCTTGAAAGCAAATTATTGAAATCATTTTCTCAATATCTCACAAGTGAGCAAAGCGAATTTGATCTTGGTCAACACGAGAAATAATTTCATATTTCCAAGCATTCATGTATTGTTCTGTTTATTATATAAAAAAATAGTCCTATTTTTCCACAAAAATAGAGAAGTAAGCTCTAATATGTTTCACCGGATAAACGACACATGTGAGATTATCATAAATAATCACACATGTCAGATTATCGTTTTTATTAGTGGCGGAAACATCAATAAAACACTCTATTTTATATAGTAAATTATAATAATACTCGATAATGGTCTGTTATTTAACTAGGTATTTAATGTGAAATATTTGTGACCAACAACGTTGTTTAATGCCTCTGTCCAATTTTGGCTTGAATAATAACAAGCCAAAAATGTTAATTCTTCTTTTATATTAGAATATCGTATATTTATTTCATTGATTGACTTGAAATATTTCAGGTCAACAAGAGAAGTTGATTTGTTCTTGAGTGATATTTGGCTTGAAAAATTTCAAGACATATAACTCATGTTAACTCATTAATCGAGTTGGAAAATATTGGGCTTGAAATTTTTCATGCCAAACATATCACCTTATTTTGGTGTTTGAGGTTATTTCATATGATTTACTTTAAGACATGGCATATTCATCAGAATTGGGTAATCTCTACCTTCAATAACCGCGGTTTTAGATTAGACTTCAAAATTCGTCCTATTTTTAACACCATATTTTTCTAAATAGACATTATGTCCTATCAAATTAACGTTTAGCAATACATTTGCAAACATTTTTTCAATAAACTAACAATATTTGATCAGTTTTATTTGTGTTTACTTGGGCTTTTTCTTATCTTGCTGTAACGTAATATTTTTTAAATAATATATATACGGTTAGTTTCGCTACACTTTACGGAAATTGTTAATGATTTTTACTTCCAGTTGCCCGTTTGAACAAAGTAAAATAAAAGCGACTTTTTATCTAAAATGGAAGCAAAATTTTGGATAATAAACTATCGTTTCGTTACATTTTTTCAATAATGTGCTAAATAGAATATCCCACTTAGAAATATTTCGTGTTGTATATATATATATATATATATATATATATATATATGTATGTATATATATATATATATATATATATATATATATATATATATATATATATATATATATATATATATATATATATATATATATATTATATGTATATGTATATGTATATATATATATATATATATATATATATATGTATATATATATGTATATATATATGTATATATATATGTATATATATATATATATATATATGTATATATATATGTATATATATATATGTATATATATATGTATATATATATGTATATATGTATATATATATATGTATATATATATGTATATATATATGTATATATATATATGTATATATATATATGTATATATATATATATATATATATATATATATATATATATATATATAATATATGTATATCTATATATATATATATATGTACATCTATATATATATATGTATATATATATATATATATATATATATATATATATATATATATATATATATATATATATATATATATATAATATACTGTATATACATATATACATAACTACAGACGGTACCGTTTCGGCCTTTCGGGCCTCATCAGTGTAGTGCTGATGAGCAGGATGAAGGTAACTGCTATTTACAGTCACCTTTGGTGCCTCACAAATTGTGGGACATCAAAACCATGCCAGAGCGCTCAAACTGCAAGCAGTGAGTGTGCGCACAATGCGTAAGCAGCAATGGCTCATCCTGTAGATCTGAAATATATATATATATATATATATATATATATATATATATATATATATATATATATCTTCCCCGGTAAGTCATTATGCATATTGTGATGTCAATGGTTAGTTTCACATATCAAACAAACTGAAATATCTCAACAACGAAGCAAGGAAAGCAAAAACTGCAAAAGATGTTATTCTGTCATTTCAAAAGTACTTTAAAATAAGACAAACTCGATTTTCATTTCATAAGCACTTTAACTGATGAAAAAAACTGGACAATAAAAGAAAAACTACTCTCAAGCTAGACTAGGTCAGGAGTGCAGTTATACTTGCATATGGACCCACTGATGTTAAAGTAGGGAAACCATATACTCAACATTATATGTAACTAACACACCCTTTGTCACCAATATATCATACATGAGAAGGAGTGTTTCATCGGATATCCAAACACTGAAACATTTGTTGAAAACTGAGGCAAAGCCAAGGTTTTTGAACAAACTTTGGCAAAGGATTTTAAAACTTTACAATTGACCGTAACGGAAAATATGGTGATGGTCCATTTCACTGTGAACCTAAATCAGTGACCATATAGACCTTATTCAAAAATGGCCGTTGAATTAGAATTCTCAATGGTAAATTAATACGACAACATTTTCCTAAATAGGAGGCTTCCCTTTCCACCATTTTTTGGGTAGTGGAGGCATCAAAGTATTTCACAGCCGCTGGTGTTGACCTGAATTTCTTGAGCAAAACTGTTCCAAATCTACCTTTCCCCAAAATGCTTTGGCTTTCATCATCTTCTAAGAAGGCTGGGTCAAGACTCAAGATTTCCCTTGTTTTATCTGGGCGAAACATACATTTGCCTGACAAAACCAGTTTTGATTTTCTTAATTTTTCCTTCTCATTTTCAGATGTGCGCCACATGCCAAAGTACTTTTCCTTGATTGATTTCTCTAGTTCTATTGTATTTCCTAGAGTTTTATTTTCTTCCTTAAATTGGTCAAGCATATTGAGCAAACTTTCTTTTGAGTACTTATGTGATTTGATTTTCTTTTTGTTTCGTGTAGCATCTAAGGAATGCTTGCATCTTTTTTTGCTCCTGGAAAAAATTTGTATTCCACTTAGTTATAAATTTATGTATCTCCTTTTCAATAAGTGACCCGAGTTCACTACTATTAAAAAGAGGTGCTCAGTAAAAGGCAGCATAAAGCACTTTAAACAACCACAACAATTGCATCAACATAAATTTATACAACACAAATTTATTATGATTTGCCATCATTGTTTGTTGAGAACTTGCTTTGACTAAATAATTTTGGTCATAAAAATGTTTGGCATTGGAAGTATCATTCGGAACAGAAATCCTTCAGATGTACACTGTACCTGTATACAGTACAGACATTATCTACCTATAAATTTATGTATCTCCCCTTTAATGAGCGGCCTGAGTTCACATCCACTCAAAAGAGGTGCTGGTAAAAGGCGGCATAACCACCTTACACAACAACAACAATTGCATCAACATAAATTTATACAAGCCCTAAACACTGTCTTTGCAGTTCCCACTGACAGGCGGCTCCTGAAAGGGCCACCTGAGTGAGATGATGGTAAAAGGCGGCATAAGCCACCTTACACAAAAGCTGGTTTACAGCACTGCTAGGACTGAGCCAAGACTATTACATTAATGTCTCTGTCCGTGTAATTTATGGTTAGCTTTCTATAAACTGTTTGCCAATTCATCAACTACACCGTATATGGTAGTTTCAAACGATCTAATGGTCACCACTGTCTAATGTTCGTTATGTCATGCCATCTGGAGGGTAAAGCCCAACGATCTCGAGCTTGCCACAAAAAATAAATTTGTTCTAAGCAGATGGAACTGGATTTTATCAAAAAGATCAAAACAACACAATTTGGCTGGTGAAGATAAAAAAAAATATCTCACTGATATTTCACAGTAAAATACTCAGATCTATAATAAAATTCATTGTTACTGTATATAGCCGCAGGGGTTTTACTAGTTGTAACTCAGACTACTATTGGTTCATTTATGGTCATGTGGGCTGAAGAGATAAATCAAATATGTCCTGCGTGGGCAATACTGCGACAATTGTGGGCAACAACTACTGTACTTCCTAAAGCAAGCAAAAATCTAACAAAAGCTGGCTATATAACAAAGCACTTAATGTCTGATCCCTTGGGAGACATGTACTGTAGTTTTTCCCCCCTCAAGTCTCAATGTTTCCCTCAACTTCATCTCGAGAAACATTTCCATTAGATTCTATATATGGAGAACAAAACTAAATGTTTCCCTTGTGACCAGACATTAAGTGTATCTGTCTGTCTGTCTGTCTGTCTGTCTGTCTGTCTGTCTGTCTGTCTGTCTGTCTGTCTGTCTGTCTGTCTGTCTGTCTGTCTGTCTGTCTGTCTGTCTGTCTGTCTGTCTGTCTGTCTGTCTGTCTGTCTGTCTGTCTGTCTGTCTGTCTGTCTGTCTGTCTGAGCAAAACTGAAAATCAGGGTCATCAATACATACAACCTCTTCTTTGACAAAAAGAACATCCTCATCTGCAGGGATTTCAGCAGCATTACCAACTTGGGAATTGGATTTCTGTTTAAGGTTGTCTAGATGCTTTAAGAACTTCATGCAATGGTCAATTTTTGGCATTAATGATTCAAGTGCCCTCTCCTCAAACAGGACAGGGCCTCTCCATCAATCATATTTTCTACAAGAAAAAAATATCTGACTGTTATAATTTTATCAAATGGGAGCTTAATCTACAGCATGTCATTCCATTCCAATAGCAGACTATCGATCTTTAATATAAACACTTTCTACTCATCTTTGAAATATACTGTAGTGGGACCAGAAATTACAGAAACAGGTTGAGGTTTTGAAATAAAGACGCCAGCCATCAACTCCTACCCTTGCCACGTCATTCTCTGAAATAACTAAAAATCAAGTCCACAAAGCGTTGCCTATGTCCATAGTCAATCGAGATATGGTCTGGAAACTCAGCTAAAGTCTTTGGTCTATCTTTTTGTTCGCCTTTATGCATGTTTGTGCACGGTGCACGGTCACTGAACACATTGTATTTTAGTGTAATGAACGAATTGTCCAATAGCAACGTTTCAGTTCAATCACTCAACCGTGCTATTTAAATATTAATAAACCTAAAACAAAGGTTGTGCACGGTGTAAGGTACGGTTCAACATAAAATCACAGCTCATTATATGAGCTTTGAAGTTTTCCAAGTTCCCAGACCATATTTCGATTGACTATGCTATGTCCAATTGAAAAGTTTAGTCCATACGCATGAATTTTACTTGCGAAATATCACATTGAAAACTCCTCATAAAAACTGTATTTGGCTTTAGGGACTTTATGCAGCACCACCCGTTGCCTATACATCTGAAAATGCCATGCAGTTTGGTCAGAGTGATGCCAGCCGGCTGACAGACTGTGTTGAATGTTGATCAATCGAAAAGATTACGAAATGACTTAATTTCGAGATATGTTCTTCGTTCAGAGTTTATTTATTCAATTTGACAGCGTCCCTTCAAAGGAAAGAAGAAAGGTTTGCCAAGCGATAACCTTTCATACTTTCTTTTTGGTTTACGAATTGCGTCTTTGATTTAACGCCGTTCGCAAGAAGGGTATTTGATTAGACGCTCAACGCAACACAATATGAAATAGCTATATATTTTTGGCGACGATAACCGATATGGAGGGCAGGAATAATGAAACCGTTTATTGCTAGTTGGTTCGTTTTAGAATCGCCTTTTGTTGTAAATTTAGGCGCAGAAACCAAAGGAGGTGGTTTCCCACCGAAGTATATAGGCTGGATTGCTTGAACTTCTCTTGGTAGCGCAGTAGGATAAATTATTGACAGACTGTATACATACCTTCAAACGCCGCAGAGTAACATTCAAACCCTATCCCCTTCCAACCAAGACTGGACGTCTTTTACCGTAGATATGGACATTCTGACTTCTGAGATGACGGAGAACGAAAATATAGTCCCTTTGAAGAATAGAAGTAAACTAGCCACAGAGCGTTGGAACTTTCAACCTTTCGAAATGAAAGCAAGGCTACAAATGGTGTCGGCTGTCGGCAAATAACGAAATACAACACTAGATATTCGGAATTTGCCGCTTCCAATTTCCTGATGACGTACGTTGGTTGACAGAAGTCTTTGTTAATCCGACGGTATGGGAATCGACAAATGGAATAAATCGAAAATTTGAAGGACGACAAGCGAATACTTCTGGTCCTTACTTAACAACATTTCAAAATAATACTGCTAGTCGGTGTAATCATGTTGTTTCTCGCGTAGTGTCACTGTGCATTACGATTATCGGCACTGGAGGCCAACTGTCACCAGTGTTGTCACATGGGGGTCATGGTTAATGTCATTCACGCGTCAGCTGCACTTTGTAGAGGTCGTGCCCAGCATATATAATACAATATATATATATATATATATATATATATATATATATATATATATATATATATATATGTTGCGATCTTCAGGCAACTGAAGTGTTCCGTTTCAATAAATATATATATATATATATATATATATATATATATATATATATATATATATATATATATATATATATATATATATATATATATATATATATATATAAGTAGCAAGTTCGAAAACTTATGAATAGAGTGCTCAATACTGAGGTAGAGCGAAATAAGACAAGAGGGTAAACTTCGGTTACTTCATTAAAATTTTATTCACTACAAATTTGTTTCGTATGGTATGGCAAGCAAAGCTTGCCACACTCATCAGGTGATTATCACGTCTATTATCGATATATATATATATATATATATATATATATATATATATATATATATATATATATATATATATCGGATTGGTCTTGAATATTTCTTCATACTGAATACGATATACAGTTCAGCAGCTCATAACTTGAGTAAAAACTACTCGTACACTGTTTACTCACGCCTGAACACTTAGTGAGTCTGTTTATTGGATCATAACACAGATTTTGAGTAAAATATTGAATTTACTCAAAAAAAAAAGAGTTCGTCACACTTACTCAAGCATTGAGTACAACGATTTACTTCTCCTACTCAAAGCTGAGTATGAATACTAAGTTATTTGAGTTAAAATTACTCATGTATATTTAACTCAAAATAAGAGTAAGTTTTTACTCGTAAATACGAGTAACATTTACTTTACTCATGCTTGGTGTAAATAGTACGCACGATTTTGCGTAAAAGACTAGTTTTACTCAAAAATTGAGCGAATTCTACTCAAAGTAAAAAATGCATTTTTTGCAGTGTAGTGACTAAATTGAATAAAGTATACATGAGTTATGAATATGGAACGCTTGATACCCCATAAACATGTTGCCAAATTAGAATATTTAAAAGTTGAATACATAAGGCATTCCTACTTTCATATTTTTCTTACACTGTACTGGAAAGTATCATTTTACATTAAAATTATAGCATGACATTAACTTGACTAAAATTTAACAATAAGCCATAATTACATTTCCTAATTCTTGGTTATATGTGGCAGCAAATCTATCAATACTCGTAACAGAGATGGTCTTTTATGTGCTATTGGATTTGCTGCCATGTCCCCAGTGGAAAGAAGAACATCGTATTTTGTATTTTTTCCAATGGCTGCAATTATTTTACCTAGGGAGTTGATATCACTAGCTGTGCAATGTGTGCATAAAAACTTGAATATTTCTTAGCAGTAAGATTTCCTATTTTTCTAACCTTGCAAAAATCAATTAAATATCCCTTTTTCTTACACACTAATACATTGTTTGTTTTTAGGTCACAATGCAAATATTCCTTCTCGTGGAGATGATTCAGTGCATCTGTGATGTCATAGCATACACAGAACCGATCGCCTTGTGACATAACTGATCTAACATGCTCAAATTGTTTATCATAGAGGAGCTTATATATGGTCATTGATTCAAGCCCGTATCCTAGAAACTGCATTATGATAGAGTATGGCTTACTCTTGACCTGGACTCCCAGCAAATGAGGCACACACCTATGGGAAAATAATTGCATATAATATGCTTCCTGGTAAATGTGTTCCAAATTGCTGTCATGCAGCTGTTTTTCCACCACTTATATTCAAAGTCGTAAAAACTTTTTCACTGTGCATTGCCCATAAGTACCAGCTCCAATGACATTGGTGGATACTTCCTCTAGCTCTTCTGGCAAAAGCTCACAAACTGGATACTTGATCAAGTTTGTCTAATGTTAATACATTGGCCATTGACTGTCTGTTGAGTAGAGGAAAAAATGAAGAGAATTGTTATTTTGCATGCTCTGTAAAACCTTATTATTTTTTTAAATTTTATCTCACAACAAATTTTACCATTTTTTTGAAAAACATGTAGTGTGTAAAATAGCTCTACCTCATTTGACATTTAAATACTTAATGTCTCTGTGGAATGTTTGCAAGGCCCATTACAGAGTGAGGGCCTTGGGTGAATTTCCTCCACCTCATGGTGGGACATCTGTGTTTCATAAATTTATATTGTATGTAGAAATACACTGTGACTATATGACCAACCGTTGATCACAGCTTTGAAAACAATTAAATGATCAGATGTCAGATCACTTCCTGAACATTTCTCTGGTTTATACACTCAGAGAATTGGACAGGAAATTTTCTTTTGTCTTGAAATAATTAGTTTTGCCTGTCATTGGTCAATGATCAATCATGATCAGTAATCATACTATTTTGGAGTAGATGTGGGTGGTTGACCCTCCTACAATCCTGGCAAAAATTATGTGGACAGTCCACTCTAAACAAACAAATTGATGTTCATATATATTCTTCCCCCACATTCCGCCCCCCCCCCCCGGCCCCCCTTTTCAATGTTGAATCTCACAATATATTTGTATCAAGTCCAGTTCATTCATTTATCAACATTGAAAGGGGGCAGGGGGGCCAAGGGGGCTATTTTTGCAAGATTACAAAGGAAATACCAAACACGGACATTTATGCACGCGCTGTCCACACTAATTTTTGCCAGGATTGTCTGAAAATATGATGGAGTAGAAAATGCCAAATTTATGGCGTTTATACTTGACCTAAGACGGCGCATAATAGCGTCGTTTAACAGAGTACGTAAGACGTATGTTCATGTTCTTTCTATCTTATTTATTGGTGGTAAAAGCGGCTTATTGTTTCCAATGTTAAGTGGTATTTATGCTGTGAGTAGTGACGTCTATTAGAACGAACGTGTTTTCTTAAACCAACCGGCGTGTAAGAAGAGACTATATTGAAATTAATAGAAATGAAGCTATGCAAAGGGCTTATACCTTATCAACATTACTTGCGAGACATTATGGTGTACATGTAGGGCCTGAAATTTCTGCGATATATTGACGTAATGACGTTTTTAATAGTTTAATGATCTCTGAGGTCGGCCGGAAGTTCGACGGTACACACTTGTGCACCGTTTGTTTAAAGAATACACAAGCAATTCATTTTACTATCACAGTACACAGCTGTGTACCGTTGAATCTATTTATCCCGTAACTCAAGTAAATAAAATAATTAACATTCAGAAAATATTTATATGAGTACATGGTGTTGTTACGCACAACTTACTTAAACAGACGGGATCTCAGTAACAATTTACATTAATTTAGTATTTCAGCTTTATTCCTTTTTGACTTATAATAGTGTTGCAATGCGCTTAGCCTTAGGCATACTTTGGATTGTGCGGTCAATGAGGTCAACACTCAAGTTATCCAAACACCGAAAGACTGTCCTGAAAAGCCTGAAATGGCTCATTCGTTATAGGCAAATGTATCGCTTCTTCTTCTAACTGTTTTCTTACGATATGGAAAATATTTTCGATTGGATTTAAGTCAGGGGATAGCGCCGGTATTCGATGTTGAGTGCAATTCCATATCTTGATGGAATTAATTCGCAACTTAAACCAAAGTCACCAGCAGAAAAGTAAACGTGCACAAAATAGTCAATAATTTGTTAAGACAAAAAAATGCGACCTGAAAAGACCATCACTACAAAAACTTCTTATCCCACTTTTTCGCTGTTAAAGCTCACTAAACAGTGAATTTGTTCACGAAAGACACTGTCACGTTTGAAATATTACCTCGGAAGCCTTGTGAACAGAGAAATTTCCAAATATTTTATCTTTTTTCTCAGACAATCCTGGCAAAAATTATGTGGACAGTCCACTCTAAACAAACAAATTGATGTTCATATATATTCTTCCCCCACATTCCGCCCCCCCCCGGCCCCCCTTTTCAATGTTGAATCTCACAATATATTTGTATCAAGTCCAGTTCATTCATTTATCAACATTGAAAGGGGGCAGGGGGGCCAAGGGGGCTATTTTTGCAAGATTACAAAGGAAATACCAAACACGGACATTTATGCACGCGCTGTCCACACTAATTTTTGCCAGGATTGTCTGAAAATATGATGGAGTAGAAAATGCCAAATTTATGGCGTTTATACTTGACCTAAGACGGCGCATAATAGCGTCGTTTAACAGAGTACGTAAGACGTATGTTCATGTTCTTTCTATCTTATTTATTGGTGGTAAAAGCGGCTTATTGTTTCCAATGTTAAGTGGTATTTATGCTGTGAGTAGTGACGTCTATTAGAACGAACGTGTTTTCTTAAACCAACCGGCGTGTAAGAAGAGACTATATTGAAATTAATAGAAATGAAGCTATGCAAAGGGCTTATACCTTATCAACATTACTTGCGAGACATTATGGTGTACATGTAGGGCCTGAAATTTCTGCGATATATTGACGTAATGACGTTTTTAATAGTTTAATGATCTCTGAGGTCGGCCGGAAGTTCGACGGTACACACTTGTGCACCGTTTGTTTAAAGAATACACAAGCAATTCATTTTACTATCACAGTACACAGCTGTGTACCGTTGAATCTATTTATCCCGTAACTCAAGTAAATAAAATAATTAACATTCAGAAAATATTTATATGAGTACATGGTGTTGTTACGCACAACTTACTTAAACAGACGGGATCTCAGTAACAATTTACATTAATTTAGTATTTCAGCTTTATTCCTTTTTGACTTATAATAGTGTTGCAATGCGCTTAGCCTTAGGCATACTTTGGATTGTGCGGTCAATGAGGTCAACACTCAAGTTATCCAAACACCGAAAGACTGTCCTGAAAAGCCTGAAATGGCTCATTCGTTATAGGCAAATGTATCGCTTCTTCTTCTAACTGTTTTCTTACGATATGGAAAATATTTTCGATTGGATTTAAGTCAGGGGATAGCGCCGGTATTCGATGTTGAGTGCAATTCCATATCTTGATGGAATTAATTCGCAACTTAAACCAAAGTCACCAGCAGAAAAGTAAACGTGCACAAAATAGTCAATAATTTGTTAAGACAAAAAAATGCGACCTGAAAAGACCATCACTACAAAAACTTCTTATCCCACTTTTTCGCTGTTAAAGCTCACTAAACAGTGAATTTGTTCACGAAAGACACTGTCACGTTTGAAATATTACCTCGGAAGCCTTGTGAACAGAGAAATTTCCAAATATTTTATCTTTTTTCTCAGACAATCCTGGCAAAAATTATGTGGACAGTCCACTCTAAACAAACAAATTGATGTTCATATATATTCTTCCCCCACATTCCGCCCCCCCCCCCCGGCCCCCCTTTTCAATGTTGAATCTCACAATATATTTGTATCAAGTCCAGTTCATTCATTTATCAACATTGAAAGGGGGCAGGGGGGCCAAGGGGGCTATTTTTGCAAGATTACAAAGGAAATACCAAACACGGACATTTATGCACGCGCTGTCCACACTAATTTTTGCCAGGATTGTCTGAAAATATGATGGAGTAGAAAATGCCAAATTTATGGCGTTTATACTTGACCTAAGACGGCGCATAATAGCGTCGTTTAACAGAGTACGTAAGACGTATGTTCATGTTCTTTCTATCTTATTTATTGGTGGTAAAAGCGGCTTATTGTTTCCAATGTTAAGTGGTATTTATGCTGTGAGTAGTGACGTCTATTAGAACGAACGTGTTTTCTTAAACCAACCGGCGTGTAAGAAGAGACTATATTGAAATTAATAGAAATGAAGCTATGCAAAGGGCTTATACCTTATCAACATTACTTGCGAGACATTATGGTGTACATGTAGGGCCTGAAATTTCTGCGATATATTGACGTAATGACGTTTTTAATAGTTTAATGATCTCTGAGGTCGGCCGGAAGTTCGACGGTACACACTTGTGCACCGTTTGTTTAAAGAATACACAAGCAATTCATTTTACTATCACAGTACACAGCTGTGTACCGTTGAATCTATTTATCCCGTAACTCAAGTAAATAAAATAATTAACATTCAGAAAATATTTATATGAGTACATGGTGTTGTTACGCACAACTTACTTAAACAGACGGGATCTCAGTAACAATTTACATTAATTTAGTATTT
Organism: Corallium rubrum; assembly: GCA_964035015.1. Classification (NCBI taxonomy): domain Eukaryota; kingdom Metazoa; phylum Cnidaria; class Anthozoa; order Scleralcyonacea; family Coralliidae; genus Corallium; species Corallium rubrum. Next base: position 3,522,781 of record OZ036003.1, read on the forward strand.
CAGCTTTATTCCTTTTTGACTTATAATAGTGTTGCAATGCGCTTAGCCTTAGGCATACTTTGGATTGTGCGGTCAATGAGGTCAACACTCAAGTTATCCAAACACCGAAAGACTGTCCTGAAAAGCCTGAAATGGCTCATTCGTTATAGGCAAATGTATCGCTTCTTCTTCTAACTGTTTTCTTACGATATGGAAAATATTTTCGATTGGATTTAAGTCAGGGGATAGCGCCGGTATTCGATGTTGAGTGCAATTCCATATCTTGATGGAATTAATTCGCAACTTAAACCAAAGTCACCAGCAGAAAAGTAAACGTGCACAAAATAGTCAATAATTTGTTAAGACAAAAAAATGCGACCTGAAAAGACCATCACTACAAAAACTTCTTATCCCACTTTTTCGCTGTTAAAGCTCACTAAACAGTGAATTTGTTCACGAAAGACACTGTCACGTTTGAAATATTACCTCGGAAGCCTTGTGAACAGAGAAATTTCCAAATATTTTATCTTTTTTCTCAGACAATCCTGGCAAAAATTATGTGGACAGTCCACTCTAAACAAACAAATTGATGTTCATATATATTCTTCCCCCACATTCCGCCCCCCCCCCCGGCCCCCCTTTTCAATGTTGAATCTCACAATATATTTGTATCAAGTCCAGTTCATTCATTTATCAACATTGAAAGGGGGCAGGGGGGCCAAGGGGCTATTTTTGCAAGATTACAAAGGAAATACCAAACACGGACATTTATGCACGCGCTGTCCACACTAATTTTTGCCAGGATTGTCTGAAAATATGATGGAGTAGAAAATGCCAAATTTATGGCGTTTATACTTGACCTAAGACGGCGCATAATAGCGTCGTTTAACAGAGTACGTAAGACGTATGTTCATGTTCTTTCTATCTTATTTATTGGTGGTAAAAGCGGCTTATTGTTTCCAATGTTAAGTGGTATTTATGCTGTGAGTAGTGACGTCTATTAGAACGAACGTGTTTTCTTAAACCAACCGGCGTGTAAGAAGAGACTATATTGAAATTAATAGAAATGAAGCTATGCAAAGGGCTTATACCTTATCAACATTACTTGCGAGACATTATGGTGTACATGTAGGGCCTGAAATTTCTGCGATATATTGACGTAATGACGTTTTTAATAGTTTAATGATCTCTGAGGTCGGCCGGAAGTTCGACGGTACACACTTGTGCACCGTTTGTTTAAAGAATACACAAGCAATTCATTTTACTATCACAGTACACAGCTGTGTACCGTTGAATCTATTTATCCCGTAACTCAAGTAAATAAAATAATTAACATTCAGAAAATATTTATATGAGTACATGGTGTTGTTACGCACAACTTACTTAAACAGACGGGATCTCAGTAACAATTTACATTAATTTAGTATTTCAGCTTTATTCCTTTTTGACTTATAATAGTGTTGCAATGCGCTTAGCCTTAGGCATACTTTGGATTGTGCGGTCAATGAGGTCAACACTCAAGTTATCCAAACACCGAAAGACTGTCCTGAAAAGCCTGAAATGGCTCATTCGTTATAGGCAAATGTATCGCTTCTTCTTCTAACTGTTTTCTTACGATATGGAAAATATTTTCGATTGGATTTAAGTCAGGGGATAGCGCCGGTATTCGATGTTGAGTGCAATTCCATATCTTGATGGAATTAATTCGCAACTTAAACCAAAGTCACCAGCAGAAAAGTAAACGTGCACAAAATAGTCAATAATTTGTTAAGACAAAAAAATGCGACCTGAAAAGACCATCACTACAAAAACTTCTTATCCCACTTTTTCGCTGTTAAAGCTCACTAAACAGTGAATTTGTTCACGAAAGACACTGTCACGTTTGAAATATTACCTCGGAAGCCTTGTGAACAGAGAAATTTCCAAATATTTTATCTTTTTTCTCAGACAATCCTGGCAAAAATTATGTGGACAGTCCACTCTAAACAAACAAATTGATGTTCATATATATTCTTCCCCCACATTCCGCCCCCCCCCCCCGGCCCCCCTTTTCAATGTTGAATCTCACAATATATTTGTATCAAGTCCAGTTCATTCATTTATCAACATTGAAAGGGGGCAGGGGGGCCAAGGGGGCTATTTTTGCAAGATTACAAAGGAAATACCAAACACGGACATTTATGCACGCGCTGTCCACACTAATTTTTGCCAGGATTGTCTGAAAATATGATGGAGTAGAAAATGCCAAATTTATGGCGTTTATACTTGACCTAAGACGGCGCATAATAGCGTCGTTTAACAGAGTACGTAAGACGTATGTTCATGTTCTTTCTATCTTATTTATTGGTGGTAAAAGCGGCTTATTGTTTCCAATGTTAAGTGGTATTTATGCTGTGAGTAGTGACGTCTATTAGAACGAACGTGTTTTCTTAAACCAACCGGCGTGTAAGAAGAGACTATATTGAAATTAATAGAAATGAAGCTATGCAAAGGGCTTATACCTTATCAACATTACTTGCGAGACATTATGGTGTACATGTAGGGCCTGAAATTTCTGCGATATATTGACGTAATGACGTTTTTAATAGTTTAATGATCTCTGAGGTCGGCCGGAAGTTCGACGGTACACACTTGTGCACCGTTTGTTTAAAGAATACACAAGCAATTCATTTTACTATCACAGTACACAGCTGTGTACCGTTGAATCTATTTATCCCGTAACTCAAGTAAATAAAATAATTAACATTCAGAAAATATTTATATGAGTACATGGTGTTGTTACGCACAACTTACTTAAACAGACGGGATCTCAGTAACAATTTACATTAATTTAGTATTTCAGCTTTATTCCTTTTTGACTTATAATAGTGTTGCAATGCGCTTAGCCTTAGGCATACTTTGGATTGTGCGGTCAATGAGGTCAACACTCAAGTTATCCAAACACCGAAAGACTGTCCTGAAAAGCCTGAAATGGCTCATTCGTTATAGGCAAATGTATCGCTTCTTCTTCTAACTGTTTTCTTACGATATGGAAAATATTTTCGATTGGATTTAAGTCAGGGGATAGCGCCGGTATTCGATGTTGAGTGCAATTCCATATCTTGATGGAATTAATTCGCAACTTAAACCAAAGTCACCAGCAGAAAAGTAAACGTGCACAAAATAGTCAATAATTTGTTAAGACAAAAAAATGCGACCTGAAAAGACCATCACTACAAAAACTTCTTATCCCACTTTTTCGCTGTTAAAGCTCACTAAACAGTGAATTTGTTCACGAAAGACACTGTCACGTTTGAAATATTACCTCGGAAGCCTTGTGAACAGAGAAATTTCCAAATATTTTATCTTTTTTCTCAGACAATCCTGGCAAAAATTATGTGGACAGTCCACTCTAAACAAACAAATTGATGTTCATATATATTCTTCCCCCACATTCCGCCCCCCCCCCCCCCCCTTTTCAATGTTGAATCTCACAATATATTTGTATCAAGTCCAGTTCATTCATTTATCAACATTGAAAGGGGGCAGGGGGCCAAGGGGGCTATTTTTGCAAGATTACAAAGGAAATACCAAACACGGACATTTATGCACGCGCTGTCCACACTAATTTTTGCCAGGATTGTCTGAAAATATGATGGAGTAGAAAATGCCAAATTTATGGCGTTTATACTTGACCTAAGACGGCGCATAATAGCGTCGTTTAACAGAGTACGTAAGACGTATGTTCATGTTCTTTCTATCTTATTTATTGGTGGTAAAAGCGGCTTATTGTTTCCAATGTTAAGTGGTATTTATGCTGTGAGTAGTGACGTCTATTAGAACGAACGTGTTTTCTTAAACCAACCGGCGTGTAAGAAGAGACTATATTGAAATTAATAGAAATGAAGCTATGCAAAGGGCTTATACCTTATCAACATTACTTGCGAGACATTATGGTGTACATGTAGGGCCTGAAATTTCTGCGATATATTGACGTAATGACGTTTTTAATAGTTTAATGATCTCTGAGGTCGGCCGGAAGTTCGACGGTACACACTTGTGCACCGTTTGTTTAAAGAATACACAAGCAATTCATTTTACTATCACAGTACACAGCTGTGTACCGTTGAATCTATTTATCCCGTAACTCAAGTAAATAAAATAATTAACATTCAGAAAATATTTATATGAGTACATGGTGTTGTTACGCACAACTTACTTAAACAGACGGGATCTCAGTAACAATTTACATTAATTTAGTATTTCAGCTTTATTCCTTTTTGACTTATAATAGTGTTGCAATGCGCTTAGCCTTAGGCATACTTTGGATTGTGCGGTCAATGAGGTCAACACTCAAGTTATCCAAACACCGAAAGACTGTCCTGAAAAGCCTGAAATGGCTCATTCGTTATAGGCAAATGTATCGCTTCTTCTTCTAACTGTTTTCTTACGATATGGAAAATATTTTCGATTGGATTTAAGTCAGGGGATAGCGCCGGTATTCGATGTTGAGTGCAATTCCATATCTTGATGGAATTAATTCGCAACTTAAACCAAAGTCACCAGCAGAAAAGTAAACGTGCACAAAATAGTCAATAATTTGTTAAGACAAAAAAATGCGACCTGAAAAGACCATCACTACAAAAACTTCTTATCCCACTTTTTCGCTGTTAAAGCTCACTAAACAGTGAATTTGTTCACGAAAGACACTGTCACGTTTGAAATATTACCTCGGAAGCCTTGTGAACAGAGAAATTTCCAAATATTTTATCTTTTTTCTCAGACAATCCTGGCAAAAATTATGTGGACAGTCCACTCTAAACAAACAAATTGATGTTCATATATATTCTTCCCCCACATTCCGCCCCCCCCCCGGCCCCCCTTTTCAATGTTGAATCTCACAATATATTTGTATCAAGTCCAGTTCATTCATTTATCAACATTGAAAGGGGGCAGGGGGGCCAAAGGGGCTATTTTTGCAAGATTACAAAGGAAATACCAAACACGGACATTTATGCACGCGCTGTCCACACTAATTTTTGCCAGGATTGTCTGAAAATATGATGGAGTAGAAAATGCCAAATTTATGGCGTTTATACTTGACCTAAGACGGCGCATAATAGCGTCGTTTAACAGAGTACGTAAGACGTATGTTCATGTTCTTTCTATCTTATTTATTGGTGGTAAAAGCGGCTTATTGTTTCCAATGTTAAGTGGTATTTATGCTGTGAGTAGTGACGTCTATTAGAACGAACGTGTTTTCTTAAACCAACCGGCGTGTAAGAAGAGACTATATTGAAATTAATAGAAATGAAGCTATGCAAAGGGCTTATACCTTATCAACATTACTTGCGAGACATTATGGTGTACATGTAGGGCCTGAAATTTCTGCGATATATTGACGTAATGACGTTTTTAATAGTTTAATGATCTCTGAGGTCGGCCGGAAGTTCGACGGTACACACTTGTGCACCGTTTGTTTAAAGAATACACAAGCAATTCATTTTACTATCACAGTACACAGCTGTGTACCGTTGAATCTATTTATCCCGTAACTCAAGTAAATAAAATAATTAACATTCAGAAAATATTTATATGAGTACATGGTGTTGTTACGCACAACTTACTTAAACAGACGGGATCTCAGTAACAATTTACATTAATTTAGTATTTCAGCTTTATTCCTTTTTGACTTATAATAGTGTTGCAATGCGCTTAGCCTTAGGCATACTTTGGATTGTGCGGTCAATGAGGTCAACACTCAAGTTATCCAAACACCGAAAGACTGTCCTGAAAAGCCTGAAATGGCTCATTCGTTATAGGCAAATGTATCGCTTCTTCTTCTAACTGTTTTCTTACGATATGGAAAATATTTTCGATTGGATTTAAGTCAGGGGATAGCGCCGGTATTCGATGTTGAGTGCAATTCCATATCTTGATGGAATTAATTCGCAACTTAAACCAAAGTCACCAGCAGAAAAGTAAACGTGCACAAAATAGTCAATAATTTGTTAAGACAAAAAAATGCGACCTGAAAAGACCATCACTACAAAAACTTCTTATCCCACTTTTTCGCTGTTAAAGCTCACTAAACAGTGAATTTGTTCACGAAAGACACTGTCACGTTTGAAATATTACCTCGGAAGCCTTGTGAACAGAGAAATTTCCAAATATTTTATCTTTTTTCTCAGACAATCCTGGCAAAAATTATGTGGACAGTCCACTCTAAACAAACAAATTGATGTTCATATATATTCTTCCCCCACATTCCGCCCCCCCCGGCCCCCCTTTTCAATGTTGAATCTCACAATATATTTGTATCAAGTCCAGTTCATTCATTTATCAACATTGAAAGGGGGCAGGGGGGCCAAGGGGGCTATTTTTGCAAGATTACAAAGGAAATACCAAACACGGACATTTATGCACGCGCTGTCCACACTAATTTTTGCCAGGATTGTCTGAAAATATGATGGAGTAGAAAATGCCAAATTTATGGCGTTTATACTTGACCTAAGACGGCGCATAATAGCGTCGTTTAACAGAGTACGTAAGACGTATGTTCATGTTCTTTCTATCTTATTTATTGGTGGTAAAAGCGGCTTATTGTTTCCAATGTTAAGTGGTATTTATGCTGTGAGTAGTGACGTCTATTAGAACGAACGTGTTTTCTTAAACCAACCGGCGTGTAAGAAGAGACTATATTGAAATTAATAGAAATGAAGCTATGCAAAGGGCTTATACCTTATCAACATTACTTGCGAGACATTATGGTGTACATGTAGGGCCTGAAATTTCTGCGATATATTGACGTAATGACGTTTTTAATAGTTTAATGATCTCTGAGGTCGGCCGGAAGTTCGACGGTACACACTTGTGCACCGTTTGTTTAAAGAATACACAAGCAATTCATTTTACTATCACAGTACACAGCTGTGTACCGTTGAATCTATTTATCCCGTAACTCAAGTAAATAAAATAATTAACATTCAGAAAATATTTATATGAGTACATGGTGTTGTTACGCACAACTTACTTAAACAGACGGGATCTCAGTAACAATTTACATTAATTTAGTATTTCAGCTTTATTCCTTTTTGACTTATAATAGTGTTGCAATGCGCTTAGCCTTAGGCATACTTTGGATTGTGCGGTCAATGAGGTCAACACTCAAGTTATCCAAACACCGAAAGACTGTCCTGAAAAGCCTGAAATGGCTCATTCGTTATAGGCAAATGTATCGCTTCTTCTTCTAACTGTTTTCTTACGATATGGAAAATATTTTCGATTGGATTTAAGTCAGGGGATAGCGCCGGTATTCGATGTTGAGTGCAATTCCATATCTTGATGGAATTAATTCGCAACTTAAACCAAAGTCACCAGCAGAAAAGTAAACGTGCACAAAATAGTCAATAATTTGTTAAGACAAAAAAATGCGACCTGAAAAGACCATCACTACAAAAACTTCTTATCCCACTTTTTCGCTGTTAAAGCTCACTAAACAGTGAATTTGTTCACGAAAGACACTGTCACGTTTGAAATATTACCTCGGAAGCCTTGTGAACAGAGAAATTTCCAAATATTTTATCTTTTTTCTCAGACAATCCTGGCAAAAATTATGTGGACAGTCCACTCTAAACAAACAAATTGATGTTCATATATATTCTTCCCCCACATTCCGCCCCCCCCGGCCCCCCTTTTCAATGTTGAATCTCACAATATATTTGTATCAAGTCCAGTTCATTCATTTATCAACATTGAAAGGGGGCAGGGGGGCCAAGGGGCTATTTTTGCAAGATTACAAAGGAAATACCAAACACGGACATTTATGCACGCGCTGTCCACACTAATTTTTGCCAGGATTGTCTGAAAATATGATGGAGTAGAAAATGCCAAATTTATGGCGTTTATACTTGACCTAAGACGGCGCATAATAGCGTCGTTTAACAGAGTACGTAAGACGTATGTTCATGTTCTTTCTATCTTATTTATTGGTGGTAAAAGCGGCTTATTGTTTCCAATGTTAAGTGGTATTTATGCTGTGAGTAGTGACGTCTATTAGAACGAACGTGTTTTCTTAAACCAACCGGCGTGTAAGAAGAGACTATATTGAAATTAATAGAAATGAAGCTATGCAAAGGGCTTATACCTTATCAACATTACTTGCGAGACATTATGGTGTACATGTAGGGCCTGAAATTTCTGCGATATATTGACGTAATGACGTTTTTAATAGTTTAATGATCTCTGAGGTCGGCCGGAAGTTCGACGGTACACACTTGTGCACCGTTTGTTTAAAGAATACACAAGCAATTCATTTTACTATCACAGTACACAGCTGTGTACCGTTGAATCTATTTATCCCGTAACTCAAGTAAATAAAATAATTAACATTCAGAAAATATTTATATGAGTACATGGTGTTGTTACGCACAACTTACTTAAACAGACGGGATCTCAGTAACAATTTACATTAATTTAGTATTTCAGCTTTATTCCTTTTTGACTTATAATAGTGTTGCAATGCGCTTAGCCTTAGGCATACTTTGGATTGTGCGGTCAATGAGGTCAACACTCAAGTTATCCAAACACCGAAAGACTGTCCTGAAAAGCCTGAAATGGCTCATTCGTTATAGGCAAATGTATCGCTTCTTCTTCTAACTGTTTTCTTACGATATGGAAAATATTTTCGATTGGATTTAAGTCAGGGGATAGCGCCGGTATTCGATGTTGAGTGCAATTCCATATCTTGATGGAATTAATTCGCAACTTAAACCAAAGTCACCAGCAGAAAAGTAAACGTGCACAAAATAGTCAATAATTTGTTAAGACAAAAAAATGCGACCTGAAAAGACCATCACTACAAAAACTTCTTATCCCACTTTTTCGCTGTTAAAGCTCACTAAACAGTGAATTTGTTCACGAAAGACACTGTCACGTTTGAAATATTACCTCGGAAGCCTTGTGAACAGAGAAATTTCCAAATATTTTATCTTTTTTCTCAGACAATCCTGGCAAAAATTATGTGGACAGTCCACTCTAAACAAACAAATTGATGTTCATATATATTCTTCCCCCACATTCCGCCCCCCGGCCCCCCTTTTCAATGTTGAATCTCACAATATATTTGTATCAAGTCCAGTTCATTCATTTATCAACATTGAAAGGGGGCAGGGGGGCCAAGGGGGCTATTTTTGCAAGATTACAAAGGAAATACCAAACACGGACATTTATGCACGCGCTGTCCACACTAATTTTTGCCAGGATTGTCTGAAAATATGATGGAGTAGAAAATGCCAAATTTATGGCGTTTATACTTGACCTAAGACGGCGCATAATAGCGTCGTTTAACAGAGTACGTAAGACGTATGTTCATGTTCTTTCTATCTTATTTATTGGTGGTAAAAGCGGCTTATTGTTTCCAATGTTAAGTGGTATTTATGCTGTGAGTAGTGACGTCTATTAGAACGAACGTGTTTTCTTAAACCAACCGGCGTGTAAGAAGAGACTATATTGAAATTAATAGAAATGAAGCTATGCAAAGGGCTTATACCTTATCAACATTACTTGCGAGACATTATGGTGTACATGTAGGGCCTGAAATTTCTGCGATATATTGACGTAATGACGTTTTTAATAGTTTAATGATCTCTGAGGTCGGCCGGAAGTTCGACGGTACACACTTGTGCACCGTTTGTTTAAAGAATACACAAGCAATTCATTTTACTATCACAGTACACAGCTGTGTACCGTTGAATCTATTTATCCCGTAACTCAAGTAAATAAAATAATTAACATTCAGAAAATATTTATATGAGTACATGGTGTTGTTACGCACAACTTACTTAAACAGACGGGATCTCAGTAACAATTTACATTAATTTAGTATTTCAGCTTTATTCCTTTTTGACTTATAATAGTGTTGCAATGCGCTTAGCCTTAGGCATACTTTGGATTGTGCGGTCAATGAGGTCAACACTCAAGTTATCCAAACACCGAAAGACTGTCCTGAAAAGCCTGAAATGGCTCATTCGTTATAGGCAAATGTATCGCTTCTTCTTCTAACTGTTTTCTTACGATATGGAAAATATTTTCGATTGGATTTAAGTCAGGGGATAGCGCCGGTATTCGATGTTGAGTGCAATTCCATATCTTGATGGAATTAATTCGCAACTTAAACCAAAGTCACCAGCAGAAAAGTAAACGTGCACAAAATAGTCAATAATTTGTTAAGACAAAAAAATGCGACCTGAAAAGACCATCACTACAAAAACTTCTTATCCCACTTTTTCGCTGTTAAAGCTCACTAAACAGTGAATTTGTTCACGAAAGACACTGTCACGTTTGAAATATTACCTCGGAAGCCTTGTGAACAGAGAAATTTCCAAATATTTTATCTTTTTTCTCAGACAATCCTGGCAAAAATTATGTGGACAGTCCACTCTAAACAAACAAATTGATGTTCATATATATTCTTCCCCCACATTCCGCCCCCCCCCCCCCCCCTTTTCAATGTTGAATCTCACAATATATTTGTATCAAGTCCAGTTCATTCATTTATCAACATTGAAAGGGGGCAGGGGGGCCAAGGGGCTATTTTTGCAAGATTACAAAGGAAATACCAAACACGGACATTTATGCACGCGCTGTCCACACTAATTTTTGCCAGGATTGTCTGAAAATATGATGGAGTAGAAAATGCCAAATTTATGGCGTTTATACTTGACCTAAGACGGCGCATAATAGCGTCGTTTAACAGAGTACGTAAGACGTATGTTCATGTTCTTTCTATCTTATTTATTGGTGGTAAAAGCGGCTTATTGTTTCCAATGTTAAGTGGTATTTATGCTGTGAGTAGTGACGTCTATTAGAACGAACGTGTTTTCTTAAACCAACCGGCGTGTAAGAAGAGACTATATTGAAATTAATAGAAATGAAGCTATGCAAAGGGCTTATACCTTATCAACATTACTTGCGAGACATTATGGTGTACATGTAGGGCCTGAAATTTCTGCGATATATTGACGTAATGACGTTTTTAATAGTTTAATGATCTCTGAGGTCGGCCGGAAGTTCGACGGTACACACTTGTGCACCGTTTGTTTAAAGAATACACAAGCAATTCATTTTACTATCACAGTACACAGCTGTGTACCGTTGAATCTATTTATCCCGTAACTCAAGTAAATAAAATAATTAACATTCAGAAAATATTTATATGAGTACATGGTGTTGTTACGCACAACTTACTTAAACAGACGGGATCTCAGTAACAATTTACATTAATTTAGTATTTCAGCTTTATTCCTTTTTGACTTATAATAGTGTTGCAATGCGCTTAGCCTTAGGCATACTTTGGATTGTGCGGTCAATGAGGTCAACACTCAAGTTATCCAAACACCGAAAGACTGTCCTGAAAAGCCTGAAATGGCTCATTCGTTATAGGCAAATGTATCGCTTCTTCTTCTAACTGTTTTCTTACGATATGGAAAATATTTTCGATTGGATTTAAGTCAGGGGATAGCGCCGGTATTCGATGTTGAGTGCAATTCCATATCTTGATGGAATTAATTCGCAACTTAAACCAAAGTCACCAGCAGAAAAGTAAACGTGCACAAAATAGTCAATAATTTGTTAAGACAAAAAAATGCGACCTGAAAAGACCATCACTACAAAAACTTCTTATCCCACTTTTTCGCTGTTAAAGCTCACTAAACAGTGAATTTGTTCACGAAAGACACTGTCACGTTTGAAATATTACCTCGGAAGCCTTGTGAACAGAGAAATTTCCAAATATTTTATCTTTTTTCTCAGACAATCCTGGCAAAAATTATGTGGACAGTCCACTCTAAACAAACAAATTGATGTTCATATATATTCTTCCCCCACATTCCGCCCCCCCCCGGCCCCCCTTTTCAATGTTGAATCTCACAATATATTTGTATCAAGTCCAGTTCATTCATTTATCAACATTGAAAGGGGGCAGGGGGGCCAAGGGGGCTATTTTTGCAAGATTACAAAGGAAATACCAAACACGGACATTTATGCACGCGCTGTCCACACTAATTTTTGCCAGGATTGTCTGAAAATATGATGGAGTAGAAAATGCCAAATTTATGGCGTTTATACTTGACCTAAGACGGCGCATAATAGCGTCGTTTAACAGAGTACGTAAGACGTATGTTCATGTTCTTTCTATCTTATTTATTGGTGGTAAAAGCGGCTTATTGTTTCCAATGTTAAGTGGTATTTATGCTGTGAGTAGTGACGTCTATTAGAACGAACGTGTTTTCTTAAACCAACCGGCGTGTAAGAAGAGACTATATTGAAATTAATAGAAATGAAGCTATGCAAAGGGCTTATACCTTATCAACATTACTTGCGAGACATTATGGTGTACATGTAGGGCCTGAAATTTCTGCGATATATTGACGTAATGACGTTTTTAATAGTTTAATGATCTCTGAGGTCGGCCGGAAGTTCGACGGTACACACTTGTGCACCGTTTGTTTAAAGAATACACAAGCAATTCATTTTACTATCACAGTACACAGCTGTGTACCGTTGAATCTATTTATCCCGTAACTCAAGTAAATAAAATAATTAACATTCAGAAAATATTTATATGAGTACATGGTGTTGTTACGCACAACTTACTTAAACAGACGGGATCTCAGTAACAATTTACATTAATTTAGTATTTCAGCTTTATTCCTTTTTGACTTATAATAGTGTTGCAATGCGCTTAGCCTTAGGCATACTTTGGATTGTGCGGTCAATGAGGTCAACACTCAAGTTATCCAAACACCGAAAGACTGTCCTGAAAAGCCTGAAATGGCTCATTCGTTATAGGCAAATGTATCGCTTCTTCTTCTAACTGTTTTCTTACGATATGGAAAATATTTTCGATTGGATTTAAGTCAGGGGATAGCGCCGGTATTCGATGTTGAGTGCAATTCCATATCTTGATGGAATTAATTCGCAACTTAAACCAAAGTCACCAGCAGAAAAGTAAACGTGCACAAAATAGTCAATAATTTGTTAAGACAAAAAAATGCGACCTGAAAAGACCATCACTACAAAAACTTCTTATCCCACTTTTTCGCTGTTAAAGCTCACTAAACAGTGAATTTGTTCACGAAAGACACTGTCACGTTTGAAATATTACCTCGGAAGCCTTGTGAACAGAGAAATTTCCAAATATTTTATCTTTTTTCTCAGACAATCCTGGCAAAAATTATGTGGACAGTCCACTCTAAACAAACAAATTGATGTTCATATATATTCTTCCCCCACATTCCGCCCCCCCGGCCCCCTTTTCAATGTTGAATCTCACAATATATTTGTATCAAGTCCAGTTCATTCATTTATCAACATTGAAAGGGGGCAGGGGGGCCAAGGGGCTATTTTTGCAAGATTACAAAGGAAATACCAAACACGGACATTTATGCACGCGCTGTCCACACTAATTTTTGCCAGGATTGTCTGAAAATATGATGGAGTAGAAAATGCCAAATTTATGGCGTTTATACTTGACCTAAGACGGCGCATAATAGCGTCGTTTAACAGAGTACGTAAGACGTATGTTCATGTTCTTTCTATCTTATTTATTGGTGGTAAAAGCGGCTTATTGTTTCCAATGTTAAGTGGTATTTATGCTGTGAGTAGTGACGTCTATTAGAACGAACGTGTTTTCTTAAACCAACCGGCGTGTAAGAAGAGACTATATTGAAATTAATAGAAATGAAGCTATGCAAAGGGCTTATACCTTATCAACATTACTTGCGAGACATTATGGTGTACATGTAGGGCCTGAAATTTCTGCGATATATTGACGTAATGACGTTTTTAATAGTTTAATGATCTCTGAGGTCGGCCGGAAGTTCGACGGTACACACTTGTGCACCGTTTGTTTAAAGAATACACAAGCAATTCATTTTACTATCACAGTACACAGCTGTGTACCGTTGAATCTATTTATCCCGTAACTCAAGTAAATAAAATAATTAACATTCAGAAAATATTTATATGAGTACATGGTGTTGTTACGCACAACTTACTTAAACAGACGGGATCTCAGTAACAATTTACATTAATTTAGTATTTCAGCTTTATTCCTTTTTGACTTATAATAGTGTTGCAATGCGCTTAGCCTTAGGCATACTTTGGATTGTGCGGTCAATGAGGTCAACACTCAAGTTATCCAAACACCGAAAGACTGTCCTGAAAAGCCTGAAATGGCTCATTCGTTATAGGCAAATGTATCGCTTCTTCTTCTAACTGTTTTCTTACGATATGGAAAATATTTTCGATTGGATTTAAGTCAGGGGATAGCGCCGGTATTCGATGTTGAGTGCAATTCCATATCTTGATGGAATTAATTCGCAACTTAAACCAAAGTCACCAGCAGAAAAGTAAACGTGCACAAAATAGTCAATAATTTGTTAAGACAAAAAAATGCGACCTGAAAAGACCATCACTACAAAAACTTCTTATCCCACTTTTTCGCTGTTAAAGCTCACTAAACAGTGAATTTGTTCACGAAAGACACTGTCACGTTTGAAATATTACCTCGGAAGCCTTGTGAACAGAGAAATTTCCAAATATTTTATCTTTTTTCTCAGACAATCCTGGCAAAAATTATGTGGACAGTCCACTCTAAACAAACAAATTGATGTTCATATATATTCTTCCCCCACATTCCGCCCCCCCGGCCCCCCTTTTCAATGTTGAATCTCACAATATATTTGTATCAAGTCCAGTTCATTCATTTATCAACATTGAAAGGGGGCAGGGGGGCCAAGGGGGCTATTTTTGCAAGATTACAAAGGAAATACCAAACACGGACATTTATGCACGCGCTGTCCACACTAATTTTTGCCAGGATTGTCTGAAAATATGATGGAGTAGAAAATGCCAAATTTATGGCGTTTATACTTGACCTAAGACGGCGCATAATAGCGTCGTTTAACAGAGTACGTAAGACGTATGTTCATGTTCTTTCTATCTTATTTATTGGTGGTAAAAGCGGCTTATTGTTTCCAATGTTAAGTGGTATTTATGCTGTGAGTAGTGACGTCTATTAGAACGAACGTGTTTTCTTAAACCAACCGGCGTGTAAGAAGAGACTATATTGAAATTAATAGAAATGAAGCTATGCAAAGGGCTTATACCTTATCAACATTACTTGCGAGACATTATGGTGTACATGTAGGGCCTGAAATTTCTGCGATATATTGACGTAATGACGTTTTTAATAGTTTAATGATCTCTGAGGTCGGCCGGAAGTTCGACGGTACACACTTGTGCACCGTTTGTTTAAAGAATACACAAGCAATTCATTTTACTATCACAGTACACAGCTGTGTACCGTTGAATCTATTTATCCCGTAACTCAAGTAAATAAAATAATTAACATTCAGAAAATATTTATATGAGTACATGGTGTTGTTACGCACAACTTACTTAAACAGACGGGATCTCAGTAACAATTTACATTAATTTAGTATTTCAGCTTTATTCCTTTTTGACTTATAATAGTGTTGCAATGCGCTTAGCCTTAGGCATACTTTGGATTGTGCGGTCAATGAGGTCAACACTCAAGTTATCCAAACACCGAAAGACTGTCCTGAAAAGCCTGAAATGGCTCATTCGTTATAGGCAAATGTATCGCTTCTTCTTCTAACTGTTTTCTTACGATATGGAAAATATTTTCGATTGGATTTAAGTCAGGGGATAGCGCCGGTATTCGATGTTGAGTGCAATTCCATATCTTGATGGAATTAATTCGCAACTTAAACCAAAGTCACCAGCAGAAAAGTAAACGTGCACAAAATAGTCAATAATTTGTTAAGACAAAAAAATGCGACCTGAAAAGACCATCACTACAAAAACTTCTTATCCCACTTTTTCGCTGTTAAAGCTCACTAAACAGTGAATTTGTTCACGAAAGACACTGTCACGTTTGAAATATTACCTCGGAAGCCTTGTGAACAGAGAAATTTCCAAATATTTTATCTTTTTTCTCAGACAATCCTGGCAAAAATTATGTGGACAGTCCACTCTAAACAAACAAATTGATGTTCATATATATTCTTCCCCCACATTCCGCCCCCCCCCGGCCCCCCTTTTCAATGTTGAATCTCACAATATATTTGTATCAAGTCCAGTTCATTCATTTATCAACATTGAAAGGGGGCAGGGGGGCCAAGGGGGCTATTTTTGCAAGATTACAAAGGAAATACCAAACACGGACATTTATGCACGCGCTGTCCACACTAATTTTTGCCAGGATTGTCTGAAAATATGATGGAGTAGAAAATGCCAAATTTATGGCGTTTATACTTGACCTAAGACGGCGCATAATAGCGTCGTTTAACAGAGTACGTAAGACGTATGTTCATGTTCTTTCTATCTTATTTATTGGTGGTAAAAGCGGCTTATTGTTTCCAATGTTAAGTGGTATTTATGCTGTGAGTAGTGACGTCTATTAGAACGAACGTGTTTTCTTAAACCAACCGGCGTGTAAGAAGAGACTATATTGAAATTAATAGAAATGAAGCTATGCAAAGGGCTTATACCTTATCAACATTACTTGCGAGACATTATGGTGTACATGTAGGGCCTGAAATTTCTGCGATATATTGACGTAATGACGTTTTTAATAGTTTAATGATCTCTGAGGTCGGCCGGAAGTTCGACGGTACACACTTGTGCACCGTTTGTTTAAAGAATACACAAGCAATTCATTTTACTATCACAGTACACAGCTGTGTACCGTTGAATCTATTTATCCCGTAACTCAAGTAAATAAAATAATTAACATTCAGAAAATATTTATATGAGTACATGGTGTTGTTACGCACAACTTACTTAAACAGACGGGATCTCAGTAACAATTTACATTAATTTAGTATTTCAGCTTTATTCCTTTTTGACTTATAATAGTGTTGCAATGCGCTTAGCCTTAGGCATACTTTGGATTGTGCGGTCAATGAGGTCAACACTCAAGTTATCCAAACACCGAAAGACTGTCCTGAAAAGCCTGAAATGGCTCATTCGTTATAGGCAAATGTATCGCTTCTTCTTCTAACTGTTTTCTTACGATATGGAAAATATTTTCGATTGGATTTAAGTCAGGGGATAGCGCCGGTATTCGATGTTGAGTGCAATTCCATATCTTGATGGAATTAATTCGCAACTTAAACCAAAGTCACCAGCAGAAAAGTAAACGTGCACAAAATAGTCAATAATTTGTTAAGACAAAAAAATGCGACCTGAAAAGACCATCACTACAAAAACTTCTTATCCCACTTTTTCGCTGTTAAAGCTCACTAAACAGTGAATTTGTTCACGAAAGACACTGTCACGTTTGAAATATTACCTCGGAAGCCTTGTGAACAGAGAAATTTCCAAATATTTTATCTTTTTTCTCAGACAATCCTGGCAAAAATTATGTGGACAGTCCACTCTAAACAAACAAATTGATGTTCATATATATTCTTCCCCCACATTCCGCCCCCCCCCCGGCCCCCCTTTTCAATGTTGAATCTCACAATATATTTGTATCAAGTCCAGTTCATTCATTTATCAACATTGAAAGGGGGCAGGGGGGCCAAGGGGGCTATTTTTGCAAGATTACAAAGGAAATACCAAACACGGACATTTATGCACGCGCTGTCCACACTAATTTTTGCCAGGATTGTCTGAAAATATGATGGAGTAGAAAATGCCAAATTTATGGCGTTTATACTTGACCTAAGACGGCGCATAATAGCGTCGTTTAACAGAGTACGTAAGACGTATGTTCATGTTCTTTCTATCTTATTTATTGGTGGTAAAAGCGGCTTATTGTTTCCAATGTTAAGTGGTATTTATGCTGTGAGTAGTGACGTCTATTAGAACGAACGTGTTTTCTTAAACCAACCGGCGTGTAAGAAGAGACTATATTGAAATTAATAGAAATGAAGCTATGCAAAGGGCTTATACCTTATCAACATTACTTGCGAGACATTATGGTGTACATGTAGGGCCTGAAATTTCTGCGATATATTGACGTAATGACGTTTTTAATAGTTTAATGATCTCTGAGGTCGGCCGGAAGTTCGACGGTACACACTTGTGCACCGTTTGTTTAAAGAATACACAAGCAATTCATTTTACTATCACAGTACACAGCTGTGTACCGTTGAATCTATTTATCCCGTAACTCAAGTAAATAAAATAATTAACATTCAGAAAATATTTATATGAGTACATGGTGTTGTTACGCACAACTTACTTAAACAGACGGGATCTCAGTAACAATTTACATTAATTTAGTATTTCAGCTTTATTCCTTTTTGACTTATAATAGTGTTGCAATGCGCTTAGCCTTAGGCATACTTTGGATTGTGCGGTCAATGAGGTCAACACTCAAGTTATCCAAACACCGAAAGACTGTCCTGAAAAGCCTGAAATGGCTTATTCGTTATAGGCAAATGTATCGCTTCTTCTTCTAACTGTTTTCTTACGATATGGAAAATATTTTCGATTGGATTTAAGTCAGGGGATAGCGCCGGTATTCGATGTTGAGTGCAATTCCATATCTTGATGGAATTAATTCGCAACTTAAACCAAAGTCACCAGCAGAAAAGTAAACGTGCACAAAATAGTCAATAATTTGTTAAGACAAAAAAATGCGACCTGAAAAGACCATCACTACAAAAACTTCTTATCCCACTTTTTCGCTGTTAAAGCTCACTAAACAGTGAATTTGTTCACGAAAGACACTGTCACGTTTGAAATATTACCTCGGAAGCCTTGTGAACAGAGAAATTTCCAAATATTTTATCTTTTTTCTCAGACAATCCTGGCAAAAATTATGTGGACAGTCCACTCTAAACAAACAAATTGATGTTCATATATATTCTTCCCCCACATTCCGCCCCCCCGGCCCCCCTTTTCAATGTTGAATCTCACAATATATTTGTATCAAGTCCAGTTCATTCATTTATCAACATTGAAAGGGGGCAGGGGGGCCAAGGGGGCTATTTTTGCAAGATTACAAAGGAAATACCAAACACGGACATTTATGCACGCGCTGTCCACACTAATTTTTGCCAGGATTGTCTGAAAATATGATGGAGTAGAAAATGCCAAATTTATGGCGTTTATACTTGACCTAAGACGGCGCATAATAGCGTCGTTTAACAGAGTACGTAAGACGTATGTTCATGTTCTTTCTATCTTATTTATTGGTGGTAAAAGCGGCTTATTGTTTCCAATGTTAAGTGGTATTTATGCTGTGAGTAGTGACGTCTATTAGAACGAACGTGTTTTCTTAAACCAACCGGCGTGTAAGAAGAGACTATATTGAAATTAATAGAAATGAAGCTATGCAAAGGGCTTATACCTTATCAACATTACTTGCGAGACATTATGGTGTACATGTAGGGCCTGAAATTTCTGCGATATATTGACGTAATGACGTTTTTAATAGTTTAATGATCTCTGAGGTCGGCCGGAAGTTCGACGGTACACACTTGTGCACCGTTTGTTTAAAGAATACACAAGCAATTCATTTTACTATCACAGTACACAGCTGTGTACCGTTGAATCTATTTATCCCGTAACTCAAGTAAATAAAATAATTAACATTCAGAAAATATTTATATGAGTACATGGTGTTGTTACGCACAACTTACTTAAACAGACGGGATCTCAGTAACAATTTACATTAATTTAGTATTTCAGCTTTATTCCTTTTTGACTTATAATAGTGTTGCAATGCGCTTAGCCTTAGGCATACTTTGGATTGTGCGGTCAATGAGGTCAACACTTAAGTTATCCAAACACCGAAAGACTGTCCTGAAAAGCCTGAAATGGCTCATTCGTTATAGGCAAATGTATCGCTTCTTCTTCTAACTGTTTTCTTACGATATGGAAAATATTTTCGATTGGATTTAAGTCAGGGGATAGCGCCGGTATTCGATGTTGAGTGCAATTCCATATCTTGATGGAATTAATTCGCAACTTAAACCAAAGTCACCAGCAGAAAAGTAAACGTGCACAAAATAGTCAATAATTTGTTAAGACAAAAAAATGCGACCTGAAAAGACCATCACTACAAAAACTTCTTATCCCACTTTTTCGCTGTTAAAGCTCACTAAACAGTGAATTTGTTCACGAAAGACACTGTCACGTTTGAAATATTACCTCGGAAGCCTTGTGAACAGAGAAATTTCCAAATATTTTATCTTTTTTCTCAGACAATCCTGGCAAAAATTATGTGGACAGTCCACTCTAAACAAACAAATTGATGTTCATATATATTCTTCCCCCACATTCCGCCCCCCCGGCCCCCCTTTTCAATGTTGAATCTCACAATATATTTGTATCAAGTCCAGTTCATTCATTTATCAACATTGAAAGGGGGCAGGGGGGCCAAGGGGGCTATTTTTGCAAGATTACAAAGGAAATACCAAACACGGACATTTATGCACGCGCTGTCCACACTAATTTTTGCCAGGATTGTCTGAAAATATGATGGAGTAGAAAATGCCAAATTTATGGCGTTTATACTTGACCTAAGACGGCGCATAATAGCGTCGTTTAACAGAGTACGTAAGACGTATGTTCATGTTCTTTCTATCTTATTTATTGGTGGTAAAAGCGGCTTATTGTTTCCAATGTTAAGTGGTATTTATGCTGTGAGTAGTGACGTCTATTAGAACGAACGTGTTTTCTTAAACCAACCGGCGTGTAAGAAGAGACTATATTGAAATTAATAGAAATGAAGCTATGCAAAGGGCTTATACCTTATCAACATTACTTGCGAGACATTATGGTGTACATGTAGGGCCTGAAATTTCTGCGATATATTGACGTAATGACGTTTTTAATAGTTTAATGATCTCTGAGGTCGGCCGGAAGTTCGACGGTACACACTTGTGCACCGTTTGTTTAAAGAATACACAAGCAATTCATTTTACTATCACAGTACACAGCTGTGTACCGTTGAATCTATTTATCCCGTAACTCAAGTAAATAAAATAATTAACATTCAGAAAATATTTATATGAGTACATGGTGTTGTTACGCACAACTTACTTAAACAGACGGGATCTCAGTAACAATTTACATTAATTTAGTATTTCAGCTTTATTCCTTTTTGACTTATAATAGTGTTGCAATGCGCTTAGCCTTAGGCATACTTTGGATTGTGCGGTCAATGAGGTCAACACTCAAGTTATCCAAACACCGAAAGACTGTCCTGAAAAGCCTGAAATGGCTCATTCGTTATAGGCAAATGTATCGCTTCTTCTTCTAACTGTTTTCTTACGATATGGAAAATATTTTCGATTGGATTTAAGTCAGGGGATAGCGCCGGTATTCGATGTTGAGTGCAATTCCATATCTTGATGGAATTAATTCGCAACTTAAACCAAAGTCACCAGCAGAAAAGTAAACGTGCACAAAATAGTCAATAATTTGTTAAGACAAAAAAATGCGACCTGAAAAGACCATCACTACAAAAACTTCTTATCCCACTTTTTCGCTGTTAAAGCTCACTAAACAGTGAATTTGTTCACGAAAGACACTGTCACGTTTGAAATATTACCTCGGAAGCCTTGTGAACAGAGAAATTTCCAAATATTTTATCTTTTTTCTCAGACAATCCTGGCAAAAATTATGTGGACAGTCCACTCTAAACAAACAAATTGATGTTCATATATATTCTTCCCCCACATTCCGCCCCCCCCGGCCCCCCTTTTCAATGTTGAATCTCACAATATATTTGTATCAAGTCCAGTTCATTCATTTATCAACATTGAAAGGGGGCAGGGGGGCCAAGGGGGCTATTTTTGCAAGATTACAAAGGAAATACCAAACACGGACATTTATGCATGCGCTGTCCACACTAATTTTTGCCAGGATTGTAGATAGTTAATGAATAATGACCTAGGACCCACAATACCTTAAGCCCCCTCTAAGCACAAAGGTGCTTGCTTTGATTTTCCTAAGCTCAATGAACATAAACAATATATGGGCCAATTTATATGGAGGTTTGTTACCCGGGATGACTCGTTGAATTGAGTTCCTGGAGAAAGCAGCTAGGATCAGGGTTGTTGAGAGCCAGGACATGATATGGGTTAAAAGTTGGGACTGGGCCACTCCAAGTCTCTGAGCTTAATGTTTTAACACCCCTATTTTTTCTGGTCGTCAGGGTAATTACCTTGCTTACCACCCCCCTCTCTGATAGTGGGGCACTTTAGACAGCTTATAAACACAGAACTTCAAAATCAACAAGCAAACATGTTTCATCCCATGATACCTTGCACGCGTCATTCCCAAGACAGTAACTGGCCAACATATATTTTCTACGAAGATTTCGGTTAGTTTGACCATAGCAAGGTTAAACTTGGCTCAAACAATCTTTCACAACTTTAAAGGAAAGATTTTCGTGAAGCGAGTCATTCCGGTTAACTTGCCTCCCGGCTCCCTCGCCTCCATGGAAAATATTAAGACAGTAGTAAAATATAGATAGACACTAAATATAGACCACAAATATGGTAACCTTTGCCTATAGCTTGTATAGTTCATCTTCCCTTTCTTACCCTTTTGTTCTCTTTATGAAGCAACTGGAGTTTTAAGCCTTTGTTTTCTTTGATGCTTTTGCGCCACAATGAGCAATATTTTGACGCGAGCTGCTTTTGACCATCCGTCTCCTTGTGTGCTGCGCGGATAGCAGTTTCCACCTGAGCATTCACTTTTACCCCCCTCATTTTAGCGCGATCGTCGCGTCGTTGCTGTCTACGCTTCTTCCTCCTCAGGTTTCGCGTGTGTCGTTTGCTTTCGATAGAACGACCTACCATGATGAATTTTGTGAAGATGAAAATTGCGCGGGGAAATGCGCGATTCTGATTCGAGCCCATATTTGGGCATGTTTACCATACATGTTGTGAGAGAAGCGCGGAAAATACTGGGGCGACTAAATGGTTATCCGGTATTTCAAATTGTTACCAAGGGCAACAGAAAGCATCTTTGTGTGATACTCAACGAGTTCACTGTACTCAGCTGATTTTTTTCGTTCTACCATGTATTGTGTGGATTCAGAAAGTAAACGTAAACATAATTTATGGTAAGCTACATTAATATTTATATATTATATATACATATATCTATTTTATCTACCTCAAAAGCACCAATATTATTCTATTTTTATATACATGCCCTATAGATGTTTGTGGAAGTTGATCGTCTAGGTAATTATAAGTAAAATAATGAATCCGGTTCTGAACTTCCTCAGTAATTCCTTTGCCAGCCGCAGTTTCTTCAGTTTCATCTTCATTGATGAATTATAGTTATCTAGGGTTGGTAGTTGACATTTATGTTCAGCGTAATATTTCTCCTCCCAAGCTTTAATATCTGCCTTCAAGATTCTTTCTGCAGAAGATACTTTGGTATTGAGGATGGCAAGTGTCTTCATGTAAGCATTGTAGTGGTCTCTATCGTGCGGGTACTTCTTGTGTATTTGACGAGCTTTATCAAAGTCAATAACATCTGATGTTGGGCCCAAAACGACCATTGCTGCTTTGCTTATCGAGGAACAACATGTGTAGGAATCCTGTGGATTGCTATCCTGTGTCACATCCCTATAAAGGCTAAGTGGAGTGCCTGCAACTGTATTCACACTGGACTTGGATGTATGTGGTTTGTCTGTTACTGCTTGGCACAGATCTACAATTATGACATATGATAAAGAAATGTCATGAGCATTGAGCAACTTGAGCATTCAAGTTAATTAACCATTCCTGTCTCAGCCTTTATACATCTTATTCTGGCTACCATTTATCTATTGATACTTAGTTTTATTTGTGGTTTAATTTACTATATTTTTTTTCTGGTCTTAGTGCTAATAATTATTAGTTTTACTGTACCTTGAGCAGCCTCTGAGTCATCTTCACTTTGATGGGTGTCATGGTCATGTATTACTTCAGTAAAAGATACCACATTTTCTTCTCTTTCTAGGTGATCACACATATCCACAGATAAGGTGCTGGGAGTTGACAGTGTGGATTCCACACTGTGAGTGTCATCCACCAGTACATTATCTTTAACCATCTGTGTCACTTCACTTGTGGAGACTTCACTGGAATTAAGAACCATGTTTCCATTCTCATCTGGAATCCGCAACTCTTGGAGAGGAAGAGAGGTGTTATTACTCAAGCATGATTGCCAACACTTGTCAAGGTAGCTTTCTTCTTGTTTAAAACTGCTTGATCTGTAATGGTGTACTTGTGGTCCTTCTTTGTGTTCTTCTTCATTTCCCATTCCATCAAAAAATTCAATCGACCCTTCACTATCCCTAGTCCACCAGACTCCTTCACCAACCACCAGAAAGTCAGATATTTTCTCTAGATGAGCTTGCCAGGGGTGACTGTATTTTCTCAGAAAATTGGAAGAGAAGCTGGTGTTTGGGAACACTGGTAGGGTACTTGCAAGCTTGGAAACATCACTCTGTTGTTTCATAGCTACCGAACTGGATTGTAGGGAACAGCTACCTTTAAGTTTTTCTTCCGCCTGCAACCTGATGAAAATATTCCCTACAATCTGGCCTGGCTGATATGATGACGTAGCTCTTGAGATATTCTTGAGAGTATTGAAGACCCTTTCTTGTTCTTCAGCATTGGTTGATCTACCACTGATCAGTCTATTCTGGATAGGAGAATGGGAAGTAATGTTATGAAAGTAGCTACCATAGAATTTACGAGTAGTTAGTTTTTTCAAGTTAAATCCAATAACTTCTCTGCATAATATAGCATGATGCCAGGTCAGATTGTGGAGATGTAGGATTTGCCTTGGTGTTCTGTTATTCTCTGTGCTGTAAGCAATGGCTTGAATTTCAACTAATGTATCCAGGAGGGTTTGGGCTTTGACTGCTATTTTACCTCTGGAATGACAAGCTACCTTTATGAGTGTACATCGATAGTCAAATGTTCTTGTTGTGTTTTTATCACCTAGGGAAACATCAACAATGTCTGACACAATGGAAGCTTCTTCAGCAGTTAGATGTGCTGGTAGTTCCACAAGCACATTCTCAATGTGTTTGCCAATGTCATGCAGTGGCTCAAAAGGTAAAACTTCATAATTCTGGCAATTTATTGATTCTAGAGTTGCCATAGGAGCTGTACACAACAGTGCGGGCACCCTCTGCACACCAGACATTTCCTCAACTAACAGCTTCTCTTTCTCCTTTCTTGTATCGCCCTCAAAAATTCCTCTTGATGTCAGCTCCCTTGTCAGATCTTGCACTGTAAGGTTTTTCAGTGGGCCTTTCACCTTCTCTAGTAATCTTTTCTTACTTACAATGCCTTTCAAGAGTAATTTCTGTTTGTCTTGAAGTGAAACAATCTTGGATCTCAGAATGTAAACCATTTCATACATCCTGTTTGCATTGGCACCACACACTGAGCAATAGAATGTCCCTCCTTTCTGTTGTCCACTCTCAAATTGCCTTGCAGGACCATCACCATGAAAAAATCTCATGACATCACACTGTAAATCTGGCGGTGTTGTGGGAACACCTGACAGGTGTAATGTTACACGGCTTTGGTGTAAAATGAAAGTTAACACCATTCAAGTGTAACTTAACACACCTAACGTGTACTTATACACTGCTCTTGGGTAAGGGTAACACTTCTTTAGTGTAAAATAGAAAACTGTCTTGTTGACGCTTATTGGGGTGTAAATTTACTCAAAATGGTGTAATCTTACCTAAACTCAGTGTAATTTCACACACTGTTAAAGTGTGAAAATACGCTTGTTGGGTGTAAAAAACACCAACACTAGTGCAGTGTATATTTACACTTGATGCGGTGTGACATTACACTAACGAAGGTGTGCTAATACACTATTTTGGTGTAAATTGCAATGCAAAATTTCAACCCCAATAAATGGTAGATTGACACTTCTTTCGTGTAATTTTACACCAGGAAAATGTCATTACACACTGATTTGGTGTGAAAACTGAGTCATACATTAACACTACTTTAGTGTATAAACGCACCAAAAATGGGTAATTTTAACACCAGTAATTCTACAACTTGTTAATGCTTTTAATTTACATTCTCGTGAATTGTTTACGCTAGGCCCAATGGCGTATTGTGTCATGCAAAGTAAACACAACATCAAAGTGAAATTTTCTGGTTAAAGTTAAATTTTCTGGCAGCAACCAGGTTAAAATACTAATACTATAGTCCCTTACGAAAAAATTCTATAGGATCCATAGGAATTCCTATAGAAATAAACTTTTCTATAGTAAGTAAAATTTTAATATTTTATAAGAAAATATACACTAATAGTCATAATACGTAACCGGTATAAGGTATTCATCGATCATCATCGCGAAAGCGTGCATAAAAGCTGGCCGCGCCGAGCAATTAAGTAGACTATATACAAAATCAGGCCGTTGTCTGATTCTAGTATAAATGTGAGAGTTCTAAAAAAATAAATGCCCACAAGCTGTTTGAAACTCCTTTACTTCATCGTTTTAGGCTTTTAGCAATAAATTTTGTTCGCCAGTATATATTTTTTCAAACATACCCATGATGCCATGCCCGACTGGAAGCTAGCGCCAGCGTTGCATTGCGGGATAGCGTCGTTTGGATAGCGTTGGTTCGTGGTCGTGATGGTTTGTGTTACTTGTGTAAATTCTTGGCGAGTGGGCATCAAATTAACTATTTTAAAGTATTCACCGGCATTTTAAATTGTTTGTAAGTTAGCTGGATAAGTTAATAATCAGTTATTTTCACCAAAAGTGAAGTGGGCCGTGTTTGGATTTACGAACAATTACTGGGTAACTGGAGAAAAACTTTACTCAACTGTGACTGGGATTTGAAGCTGTGGCCTTCAGTTTACTAAAGGATTATTTAGTAAATAATCCAGTGATTGTTTATAAATAATTTCAGAATGATTTGATTAATAAGTAAGCCAGATTTCAAATTTACTTCTAAGTTTTTGGCTTCACCAATTTGATGTTCAGTTTAGTTTGTTTCTCTGAGTTGCGGGTGGAATGAGACGGGCTAGTGGGTAGAGTGGATTAATTACTATATAATCTATGGTTTATTCAAACAATACATGGATTAATTCTTTGAAAGTTTTCATGGCAATAATGTAATATAAATAAGTTTTGTGGAAACACCACATAAAATATTTCTTTGCTAAGCTTTGCTCTGATGAAGGCCGAAAGCTTAGCAAAGAAATATTTTATATGGTGTTTCCACAAAACTTATTTATAATACATGGATTGTTTATTAAGTAATCAAATTATCCTGATTTAATCATATTATTTACAAACCATTCCTGGGTTATTTACTACATATTAATGGTTATTTTCATACTTGGAAATTATTTACAAACATTCCCTTGAAACAAATAATGTATGGATTATTTAATTGTTTGTTAAATAATCCACAGATTGTTTAGCTCATATAAATACATTCTAAATAATGAATTTAGATAATGCTAAGCCAAAAATTAAGACATTATTGCCAGTCATGTAATCATTTTTTTAAATTTGGCACCCAAGTATTTCAACTTTGAAGCTCAGGTTTTCATTCAAGTAATTTTAAATTAAGCTTCCTTGTACAATGATTTTTAACTTTAGCATATAGAATACTGTCTAAGCTTTTAAATTATTACATTGTTGAGCACAAGGCTTTCCAATTACTGGTAGTAGTAATTCATTATGTCCACACACTTTATATTGCAGGACTAATAATGAAAAGATTTCACCTGGTGATTGACAAAGAAATCCAGAACAATATCAAAGCAAAGTTGAATAACATTGAAAAATGCCATAAGTTGAAAATAGCTAGTTACTGTATTCCACTACTGCAATTTTTTTTATTTGTAATTCTTCTGAATTTTTTTGGGGGTTTTTTCTTAATATGGGTCAACTAAGAACATAGGCAGTTATTCGAAAAATGCAAATATTTATTAAAAGTCCCACTAAGGTTTTAATTTTTTTGAAATAACTTTTTCAATGAGTTTTTACTAAATAATTTAATGTAACCACAATAGTGATTTCTTATTGTAAATTTTAGTTGTACAATATTGTTAATTTTCAACTAGTAATAAAACCAGTTAACTTTTTTATACTACTATACTTTCTAATGTTTATTCTCCATTGTAGGTACTATACTTTTACTCCCTGTCAGTTAAACAAGAAGTTGTTTTGGTGTAAGTTTACTCTCCAAGTGTAAATTTACACCAAGATGGTGTCCACACAGCTGCCAGCTATTTCACACTCATACATTGTAAAAGAACATGTTTTGGTGTAAGTTTACTCTCCAAGTGTAAATTTACACCAAGCCAAGACACTCAAGCCTTGTGTCTACATAAGCTAACTGCTCATAGTCAGTTCCACTGCATCGAGCAACAATGTAGATTTCTCGTGATTCAACTGCGGCTTGGATGTCAACCTTTTTATGGTATTTTGCATAATATTCCTCATTTGTGTAATACACAGCAGAATCATATATGCAAGACACCACAAAAACCAGGTGGCTGTGATTAGCGATGGTGGATTGATCATGCCATACTTTCAAATGACGTGTTCTTTCAATCAACTTTAGCCTGTTCTGCATTTCTTCCTCTGTCTTGTCTTCTTTGTTTTCCTTACAAGATTTTAGTATCTTTACCAAATCTGCATTTGATGAAGATGCATATTCTTGGTCTGTCCTCTTTCTCATGAATTGTCCATGCTTTTCCAACATTTTTTTGCGAACTTCCATCAGAGAATGTTTGCGGCCTTGAACTTCAAAAACTTTTTTCACAATGTCACCACTGTCTAGAAGAACATGTTTTTCATACTAGGAAAAGGTAATAGAATAAGGATTAGAATGTACCCTATAGTCTTTTTAATTTATTAATACAGTTAAGAATGATTCAACCTTCGATCTGTAGACCGATGATGCTAATTAGATTAAAATCTGATTTATACATTAGCTCATTAATGGGCAAGGGTGCATCCCAGCACTCTGCTCTGCTGAATAAAATTGTCTGGTGTTTAATAGCTAGAATAAAATGCTAAAGTGCGCCTTTGCCCATTAATGGGTAGTTAATTTAATTTGTTTACCTCAATTTTGCAAATTACATGTATTTTTAATTTATTTTTTGTTACTAACCATAGGTGAAGTCAGTCCCTGCACATGCAAACAGACCATGTTGGTAAAATAACTTACAGTATATACTAACAGTATTTATTTAATCCCTTTGTTTTATTCAATATTTTCTGGTTATTAAGCTGGCTTCCTGCAGGTGCAGGTTTAACCAAAAAGATCATATATATATGGTATATACTAGGAGTCTGGTTGTACAAAGCCTGGATAGCCTTTCCAGTCGATATTAGTCCTGGTGAGTAAACATGAGTTCTATTCACATGTTATATCTTAAAGAACAAAAATTTTGTCTGCCAAGTAGCACTGTGAGTCACATAAGGAGCTCCCTATTCAGTCAATAAAATTTAAATTTGACTGCTCAATGTACGAGTGGTACTGAACCTCTTGTTGGGACTTTAATCCACTGGTTAAGCTATCTAGACTTTGTGCAACCAGGCCCTGTTGTACTAATGGTATACACCCCTCATTAGCCAGTCTTAAAGTATCATTTGGTAAGAATAGGGAACTAGCAAAAATTAATTAACATTTATTTTTATAAATTACCTTTTTTGGCACAATCATTTCTCCTAGGCTGTATTCCCCCTTTAGTATCTTCTCTTGCAGCTGCTCTTTCAACTTTTGATTTGTGCTTGGTGTTGCAAGGCTGATTTCTCCACCCAGCCCTCTCCGCTTTCTTCTAACTCTTGAATTTTCACAACAGGTACCCGTACCAACATCAGAGGAGACCGGACAGCTGTCATGTGACTGTCACGTGATATTGTCGACCAATGAAATTGCGCTATTTTCTTATCGTTGATCGGCTGAAAATTTTGCATTGGACTCAGAATACCGAATATTACGCTGTTGTCATTCATTTTTTTCCTTAAAAAAGCAGTGATATGGTTTCATATATTGTTGGACTATCCATATCTGTAGGATTTTGCAAGGTAAATGTATTTTTTCTACTTTGTTTTGATCGTTTATGTAGGTCGTGTCGCGCTAAGCGAAGACCCCACATCTGGTTTGTCAACAATCTTCAAACCAAAAAATCTCGAATTCCCATGGTTCGAATTCTCTAATTTTTGCGTAATAAGTTGAAAAAATGTCTAATCTCGGATTCTATGGAGGCGATCCCCAGCGATCCCCTCACCGTTTTCGAGATATTCGCCGTTGAACCGACCATGGTATTTCGGCTTTCGCTAAGATGGCGCCCAATAATTTAAGAGAGCCTCTCGCCACTAAAGCCTGTTTTTCTCTCAAGAATTTTGTAAGTTTCCTAATATTTCGAGCTTTATTCTTTAGAATAAGTGTTGAATGAGTGGTGGACAATTATTAAATAGTAAAATTTGGTATTTGTCTGTTTTATGGTCCAAAACGCTGACGTCGCTGTATAAAAACACCATCATATTCTGGAAAAATTGTATACATATCAGGCCATAATATCAGGCCTGCATACAGAATGCACTTAACTTTCTTAAAGATCTGCTATATCTGTATACAGAACTGATATGTATAGATATTTTTATATATTAAATAACGTGTTCCATGCCAGCAGTATGATTATTAAAATTGATGTGTGGATTATTTGTAGTTTATTATTAGTTATTGTGAATAATATATTGTAGTTGTATTTTTTTATTTTTTCCTAATTTGTTTAATTTGTTGTTCGTATTGTTTTTCAGTATACAAATATTTATTATCCCTTTTGCCCCAGTTGTCCATTTCAACTGAGTCAGTGATGTAGGAAGCAAGCTGATGGGGTGCCAGGGGGAAGTGTACACTTTCAAAAGTACCTTGTTTCAGGGCAGAGTTTTAAAATGACCCTTGAGGTACATGTCTTCTGATAAAGGTCTTTTTTGTTGCAAAATTATAAAGGGGGACTCCAAGTGGTTGGGGGGGGGGGGGGTGGTATGTGCCCTGTGTCCACCCCTTGGTTTGTACCCATGAAGTGTCAGAATAGGTATTGGCTGTACAGTCAACTCTTAAGACATGAAAGAGTTAATAACTCCATATCACATTGTATTTTTTACAGGAAGTGAAGAGATACAGTACAGATGTAAGTGTTGGAAGAACTTACTTTGGTGGTGTTCAGACTGAGTGCCCAGGCAGGAGCACCAATCTGAACTGGATTTTTACAATGATAAATTGATGGATTCTCTTTTACTAAATAACATTCAAATAATATATAGTTTGAAGTTTTGCATGTTGTCATGTTGTATAATTACATAAGGCAATGCATAATAATTGTGGACGTAATTAATAAAATTTTAACACAGAAGTATTATCTTGCATATTATTATACAATCCAAATGCTATTATTCATCCCTTTGCCTTTGAGTGCTATGGTCAACTATGTCTAAAACAGACACCCTTGGGCTGGACATTGTCTGTCTTATAGTTCATTCATATGTCTACCTTAATACAGTAACTTTTCTGATGCCATCTCTAAATGGCCAAAGTTGATGTTTTCTTGGCAGGGGGGGGGGGGGGGGGGTTGCTTCACTGCAAAAATGTTGGACCAATAGTTAAAATGGTAACGATGCCCCTGACGGAATAGAAGTGACCAAGATCAATATTGAGACAAAACATTTTAATTTTATTCAAGTTCCTTATTTACATATATATTGAGGATACAGGAAATACCCTTTATTTGATAAAATAGAAATATTTGACCAGTCCAGTTATATACCAAATTTATCAATAGATTCTGGAGGCAATCCAATAAATTATCCCGATTTTTCATTCACCTTAATTATAAAGAAAAATACAAGATTGCTATTGAATAATAAATTTTAAGCTAGCTTTATTCACAATTTTATAAAATTTGGGATACTACAAGTACAGTATAAAGTATAAAAGGAAACAAGACTGTTTGTTAAAAAATCGGGGGGAAAACCCCAAACAAACCAAGGATGATAGACTAGTTGTATCTAATTGATCCAGATAATTGTTACACACAACAGTTA
This sequence comes from Corallium rubrum, assembly GCA_964035015.1. Lineage (NCBI taxonomy): Eukaryota > Metazoa > Cnidaria > Anthozoa > Scleralcyonacea > Coralliidae > Corallium > Corallium rubrum. Next base: position 3,554,846 of record OZ036003.1, read on the forward strand.
TAGAAGTTTACAGTAATACTGCAGAATGCAAAACATTAAACCACGGAAAATGCATCATAAGGTAGTATAGAATAGGAAACATTTGAGAGGGAAATCATTAACCACTAAACAACAAATAATGTTGATTTCTCACCTCACGCTTTTCTCCAGTTGTAACGAATCACACGTTGCACAGCACAACCAAATCCTTCTTTGTTGTAAACATCTAATTCGTTTCTGATTTGTTCCATTATTAATTGTAACATAAAATGCGTCGAATCCGAAGGAACTTGAGTAGTCTTGAATGCCCATGCGCCATTGTCACGAATATACGCCAAATAAAGCACAATCTGATCATATTAACTGTCTATGACTCTATGATAACCACGAATTGTTCTCGTATTTTTCTGACCATCAGATTTATCAGTTCTGGATCAACTGTGAGAGTTTTCAAAAGTTTTTGCGCACCTAGTCCACCGGGCAGAGTTCATTCCTCGTCTGAGGTCAGATGTAAATAAATCGATAATTTATCAATTTTAGCGTTAGGACCATGATGCTTTGCGGCAGCTGTCCAACCTCCTCTGTATCAACATCTTCAAATTTCCTCTTGAACCGACTGGTATCAACTCCGACAGATCTAAGCCATTCTTTGGCAACCTGACCTCCATTTTTTGCCACTTCACCCATTTTGTTTTTGATATTGTATTTAACTGCCAGCTGCGACCAGTTGACCACTGCATTGTCATCATACCCCTCCACTTCTTCTTTCAAACTTTCTTTGTCCCAGGTCATCCGGTCAAATCTACCAACTGGACTCTTTTTGGTAGTATTGGTACTTGATTCTTGCTGTGCACACCTCTTAATTGCATCTTCCTTATTTTCGAAAGCCATTGTAAGGCGGTCATGCTGTCATCCTCTCAATGATTGGCGATTTCCAAAACATCTAGTGTGATAATTAGAAATATACTGTATTATTATTATTATTATTATTATTATTATATATATATATATATATATATATATATATATATATATATTATTTAAGTGAATTATAATTAACATAATACAAATGATAACTGAAGACCAGAGTTTTATATGGTAAGGTCTTTAAGTGTCAAGTCAGCCTAACTGGCCGGGTAATAGCTCTGGTCTTAACAACAGCCAATAAATATGTGTTCACCGAGTCATGCAATGGGAGATATCACCTTCAAGCCAAAACGCTATTCTTCTATTCCTTCCCTCATCATTAAGTTTCAAACCATATACCAAATTTATCCACTGCTTTGAAGTGTGCTAAGCTAATTAATATATGACATACAAATTATTGTAACATATTAATGAATAGTAAGTAATATTAAACATAATTGTAATATAAAATATATAGATGTACTGTAATTTTTAGAATATTGGGTAAAACATAACAATGCGAATATAGTTATGGGGACTATTTACCTGATAACCTCTGTGTCCTTCATTTGATCTTCTATGTTTGACTTGAACTTTCTGTAAAGATTTCTTCTTTCTTTCTTCTTTATAGCCTTGGATTTTTTTGGTGACAACCGTAACTCGCGAACTTTAGTGAGGGCCTTTGACAAAGAAACATTGCAAGAATACTGGAATACAGGATTGATTTCATTGTATAGAGCCCGAGCTGTCTCTGTTGAGTTCGGTTTGCCATTTTCCACCATTTCTCCTGTGATTATACTACACGCTTGTTGGATATGCTGTCTTGCCTCTTCCAAATTTTTACTCCCTACAGTCGGATTTGGATGTTGCTTGCACTTTACAGAGAACAACGACTGTTCACTGGTGTATCTCTGCGCACAACCTTTGCAGTCCACTAAACTGTGTTCATCCTTCTGGTCCAATGGAAGCTTTGCCCATTTGGCACTGCTGAACGCATTCACGTACTGCGTTCGCTCTTCTATCTTGCGCGAATTCCAGCGACTGAATTTCTTCTGTAAGTCCATCAATTTTGCATGGAAATACTTCTGTTCAATTGCAAAGTTCTCCTTGCGATCATTGAAAACATTCAAATAGCATTCGTATTGCGCGACTGCTAGTCTTGAGCGGAACGTTGTTGTCGATTCACCGGATTCTCTCTTGATTGTGCGACGAGTTGCCTCAAGTACTTCCCATGCGGCTACTTTGGCGAATCCACACGTCTCTGGGAGAATTAATCTCTGAACCATCGCACAAATTCTTGACTACTATTATATTGTTTACTTATTTACAGCGGATAATATTTTACGCATACGTCTTCTTGTCCACCGCTCTGCTCTGACTGAATCTTGAATGTTGGCGCATAATTTGCAAGCATGCGTGTATTAACAGGAAACTTGAACTGTCATAGAAATAAACCAGATGTATCTCTTTGATTATATCCAGTAGAGAATAAAAAATGGGAAAGTATAACGATTGAGTTTGCGGCACGTTGTCCGAGTGCTGAATGTGTACTGTTTATATTCATAGCCAATTATTTTAACTCATGTTTGCTGGTTTGTAAGGACTTGTACGTGTAATAGCACATCTATTACTATACGCTTTAGTTGGCTCGCGTATTTGCTTGCATAAATGTGTAGAATGAAACATAAAGCAGTGTGATTATTTGTAAAAAGTCTGTAGTTTCACAATTATTTAGCATTCTCGCTATTACTATGGCAACTACGTTGTTGTGGATGTCCGCTGGTTGTAACGACTGAACACACCAAAGCACTTCGACAAAGATGTCGGAAAAATTATAAGCAATCGCCAAAAATGTTTGTTGGCTTTGCGGCAAGTGATTTCCTATAGCTACTTTAAAACTAATGGCAGAAATGATTAAAGGCTCATCCAAACTTGCTAGTTTCGAGTTCGCATGAGGTACATTGTCGTGTAAAAGACCATTAATGTAGCTAATAAGAGCACATTTCAGCGGTACATATAATAAAAGGGGGGAAATATGCAGTAAAGTACATCAGGAGACACCCTCCGAACCTATCGTTAAGAATAATAAGTGCAGCAGTTTCCAGAAATACCTTACTGGTATTCTTATAACATGCGTTTCTACTGCCGCATGGGCTGTGAAAGTACCGCATATTTTACGACGCCATATTTGAGTACAAGTCACGTGACATGTTTCCATGGAAACAAATGATGGTTGCTATAAATGCGTTGGATGTATATAAGTTATGGACCAAAGGTATCTCTTCCAGACCACGAATGGATAATTTTTTAGAATTTATTTCTTATTTTTCTTGATTTTTTGCGAGGGACCCAGGCATTAATGCACCTGAGAACTCTTAATTTTTTTATTGCAGGCCCCAGGTATAGGGGGCATTTTACGACATTTGGAGGCATAAAGTATCCCCAGAATGTGGGGCATTTGTAAATATTAGAAAAAGGTCAAAATCAAATCCCCACCTTGTCCCGGGGGTGGGGTAGGGGTGGGGGTCGGGGTTTACATTGACTCATGCATAATTAAACACTTGATCAACAACTGCTGATGACTGACCATTATTAGGTACTACAGGTACAGGAAATACTGTAGAGGGTCTTGGAACTACACTTCTATTAGAGCTACCACTCATGCTTGCACTGCTATTACTGGTTGAAGGCTCTGTGTATAACAAATATATTTAATATTTATTAAAATATTATAGAGTTATTATACAGTACTGCACATGCACAGTATGTGTACGGAAAGACAAATAAGCTGGGTTTCAGGGATTGTTTATTTAAAGCTTAGATGTTTAAATGCCACCCTGCCACACTTATAGGTTTAAAGTGCCTATGAAATGAAAATTAAGTCTGTCTTATTTGAAAGAACACTTAAAATGATAGAGTAACAACTTTTGAAGATTTTCGTTTCCTTGCTTCTTTCTTGAGATATTTCAGTTTGTTTGATATGCAAATTAAACATTTTAACATCACATGTGCATAATGCGTTATTGAAAAAAGTTATATATCTTTGCTATTATCAAACCAAAATATTTCGAGGAAAGCATGTGCGTGTGTTTCGCCCAGAACACTAAACATGTAGATTTTCAAGTGATCGTACTTGACAATGGAAAAGATATATAACGTCTTTCGATAACTCATTATGCACGTGTGACGTCGCAACATGTGACATTTACATCAAACAAACTGAAATATCTCAAGAACGAAGCAAGGGAACGAAAAACGGAAAAAGCCGTTACTCTATCATTTTAAGTGTTCTTTCAAATAAGACAAACTTAATTTTCGTTTCATAGGCACTGTAAGAGTTCACAATTTATGTAGAGGTGATATATATGATGATTTTTAAGGGGTCACGTGATCATATTATTACAGTTAGTAAATTTTTTGGTGGGGGCTTTAGAAAAATTGCATGAAAAATACAACAGACATGAGAGAGAGGTGTGTGTGGGGGGGGGGGGGGGGGGTTTGCGAAAAATTTAAATGAAAAACATTCATATGTTTTCATTAATTTTTTATCAGTTTGTACAGTACTGGGTCACTTTGTGTAGTATGAATAAAATTCTTACAATCCGTTTCAATGAAAATACAATACAATAATGGCCACCATTGATTTTTAGTTGTAAATTATCCTATATTGATCTAATATTTGTATTTAATCTCCTGTACAGATGGAAATTACCCAAGGATTCACCAATCACCCAGAGTAATTTGTAATACATTACAATCTAATTAACTTTAAGGTAAAGATGACAGTAACAATGATTTATGTGACGATTAAAGACCACATGCATTTCATAAAATAAATATTTTGTGGGTTTTTCCTCCCACATAATATTTATTATGATATATCAATATTAAAATTATTTGTTGACAATTTATTATGCAATGCTAAATATACTTGTACAATTTATTCAGCTATTTTGGAGAATGTTGTCGATTATAAAATGTGAAGGCCAAGCAAGAGAGACATGACATTTTACAACTGTTTGCAGGATATCACATTTATGTTTCGATGAAAAAATTAACATGCCTAGAACTAGAGCTACACGTAACTTTAAAAATAAACGACATGAGAGAACTCGTGTTGACATGTTCGAGTAGTCATACAAACTGTCAGTGACAAAAAAACAGATGAAGCTTTGAAAAGAGATGGTAACCAGGAACAGTATCACCAAAGCTTTTCAAAGTATTATCTAAAGTTACTCTTACTGTCCGGAAGTTTCCTCGGGTGTCTGCGTGTGCTTGAGTTTCCTGTCACATTATGTTAAGTGCTGAAATGTGGTCTGAGACGGTAAAACGTTTCAGACCATACTTCAGCATTCAAACACAATCAGAAAAGCCCTTACTGGAGTAACATATACCGGGGTACATGTTATTTCGGTGAGGGGTATTCTACCTGACGATGAAGAACGGATTGCTGCTGCTGCGAAGCTCAAGGAAGAACGGATCGCACAGGTCACGAAGCTCGAGGAAGAACGAGTGAGAGCGATTGATCAAGAACACCAATGGGTAGATCGGGAGAGAATGGAGAGAGCAAAAAGAAGAAGAAGAAAAAAAAAATTAGTAGACGATTTCTACAGAAATTTGAATTTGGCCAATATTACAAATATTTCTCTTTCACCCCTCCCTCCTGATGAACTCGACCATATATTTACACAACCTATCGGCGACGTCGTTACAACCGAAGTTGTCAATGGATCTATGATAGAAGGTGGTCTCTTTGATTTTTCTTCTTTCTCAATCCCTCAACAACACCAATCCACTATCGAGGATATCACCCCTATGCAGCAACCGGCGACCGAAGTTAACTTTAAAGCATCTTCTCCTCATCATACCGGCAGTAAGGGAAAAAACATTGACGTTTTAAAACGGTGTTACAAGGAAAGAGATTTTGACGCTTTAGATGAAAATAGAAAAAATAAAAATTTTTTTAGAAAATCCCGATATTTTAAGAAAAAAGACGTTCTTGTAGATTCGTACGCAATATTGAGTAAATTTGAGAGACATAGTGGTAACAGCTGAGAATAAATTTAGAGAACTTAAATACATATTTAATGAAAAACAAAAAAAATTAAAGAAGTTAAGCGAAGTGAAAGAAAAACTTAACATATTAGAGATGATAGCGATGCGGTATGTAACGGAGAATAATAAGGGTGATAAAAAAAATAAATTTTTTGTGTATTTTTTGTAATGGAATTTATAATAGAGGAGGTAAATAAAAGCGGCATCGCGATCGGGGAGATATTTAAAAAAAAAATCGAAGACTGTGTACTTCAACAAAGAAACCTTTTGGAAAATATAAAAGTTAATATTTTGAAGACTCAATTTCCGGGGATTTACGAAGAAATTCGACGGTACACTATAGGGGATATCATTGCATTTTATTCATTACTCGTTGTGTTCTTTAAAGGAGTGGAAAAAGAAGAAGAAATTTTGATTAGAAATTTCACAAGATTATCACTCGCGCATCTTAATCAGTGTGTTAAGCAAATGAATTCTTATGATATGGGATATTGGGGAATTAAAGAAAAAAAAATATCGGGAATTAAAGAAAAAAGAAAAAATGAAGTGACGATTTTGAACATCATTTAAAAATTAAAATATTTTGGTACAACGTCGTGGTTATGGAAGAAGAAGAGGTGAATGACTATTTTTGGTATATTTGTGCAAAATATGCTCGGGGGATAAGTGATTTTTATCGGATAAAACAATCATGGCGAGAACAAATGGAAATAAGTGAAATATGTATTTATTTACATAAGCGTTGTATGAAAAATTACAACGGGGGTAAATATTCAAAAAATTACAGATATGTAGGAAATCATTGTCCACCTTTTCCTGACTATATTGATATTTACATGGAATTATTAGACGAACATTATCATAGAATTAAAGACGACAACGACGAATTGAATTTGCTCGCTACACGAATATATTTTATATTTGAATATATACACCCGTTTGCTGACGGGAATGGTCGGGTAGGAAAAGCTTTACACGCTATATTGACAGATAATTTATCATGTAAGGTAAAATCTTTTGAACAACACAAAATGTTATGTGAGCAACTAGAAATATTACAAACTAAAGAAGGACTACGTGTTTTTGAAGATAGAAAATCTTACATAAATGTATTTAATAATTTGAAAAATATATTAGAGTATTTTTTTTTAAATAATCAAGAAAACTTTTACTAATAAATATGTGTGAAAAGAAAGTGGCGATAAAATCTCTTAAACTTAAATCAACAGTGTTTAGGAATTTGACAATTATCACGTGAGTTAACGAGTCTTGGGAAAAAAAAATTTGCCATCGTCATAATTACATAGTGTGATAACCGGCTCTGAAAGAGGCGTTATTCTTTTTATGTTTTTCATTTCTTTTTTTGACACATTCTCATAATCAAACACTTCAAAATCACAAGTATCTGATCCTGCGCTATTTGGTTTTCGACAATTTTTAAAATGGCAAACTTTAAGATCTTCCTGTTTTGAAATAATTTTATAAACGTTGTAACTGTGTGATTTTTTTTTTATCATTTCGCATGGGTTGTGACTTTCGCAAAACATACAAAGCAACAGGCTAAATTTAACAAAAATTTCATACTTATTCTTCCATCTACACACTTGAGTGCTTGGTGGAAAAAATTCGGTGATTTAGTGTATAAATAGACTCCTATACTTACACCTTCATCACCATATTTTTTATATATATACGAAAACACCGCGTGTAATGAAGTGCTCTTATTCCAACAACTTCTATATAACCAAGCACCGTACGGTACGTGTGTTCTATTGTTATTTATGAATCCCAACTATGAATAATTAACCACACATTACCTTGAGTGCGATCCAACCATCCGCATCAAAAATCAGAGTAAAATGTTGGTTTTCAAAAAAATTTACTCTCCTTATATATTTTTTTAAAGAAAAATTTTTTTATATAAGGGGAATTTTTTTTTGTGAATTATTATTATTTCACGATGAAGCGGAGATTTGTATGTTCTGCAGATTTTGATAAAGCAGTGAGGGATCGTGAGGAGGAAAAGAACAAGAAGAAGAGAGAAGAAGAACAATAATCACAGTCGCAGCCATCCTCCAGCCCTCCATCCTCACCATGTTCTGGATCAGTTGATGAATTAATATGTAGACATGAGATCGAGATATTGGAACAATGTTTTTTGGAATTGGTTGCAAAGAATATTAATAAAATCTACTTCGACCAGTGTGGGTGTGTCATCACACACGAAGAAAAAATTGAATTGTTTATTGAAGAGAGTGTTGAAGGAATAAGAAGAGATGGGAGAGAACTGCTCGATATTTTTTGTGCTGATGTTAAACATTCTCACCCCTTATACGACACTACGCTTGTTGCTAATATAAAAAAAATGTTAAAATGCGATACTCGTCTGAGTAAACTTTGTAAAGATAATCTTGATTTTTTTAAAGAAAAACTGATGGAAATGTAAAGAAAAACTGATAGACTAAGTTGATTTTAACATTCTGTTGTAAAATGTATTCGCGTTATGACAGCGAATTTAACAAGGTGAAAAATCATGATGATTTATTTGCAGAAAAAGGAAAAGAAATATTAAAAAATGTTACGCACATTATGGATTGTGAATGTTATCGCGTTAATTCACGAGTATATTATCGCGAAGTCTCGCTGTTTAATATGGAGAGCTGCAGATATGAAATGTTTCATTGTTTTATCGAAGATGCTCAACCCTATTGGGAAATGAGTGAAAAAGATAAACGCACCATTTGCCATCAATTTCAAATTCACGGTTTAAAGTTATATAATTATCGAAAAAACTCGCGATATTATAGTCAGACAGAATTTTTATACGAGTTTAAAAAACAATTTAGTGATAAAACCAAAATTTTATTTGGTTATAAAGGGGGTAAAATTGAATCCGATTTATGTAAAATAATGGGGGTGAAATGTGTAAATTTAGAACATTTTGGTGTGAAAAAATATGAGAAAATAGCTAAATGTTTTCATAAAGATATAAAGATTTGCAAGGAACATGTGAAACATAATGTTCATTGCTCGTCGTACGAGGTTATGCTTTTTGCAGCAAAAGTTAGCGATCTAACACAGGATATAAAAGAAAGAGATAAAATTTTGCACTATTATGCCTGAAAAAAAAATTATTATAAAAAATCCTCGTTTTTGGTTTCATTCAATAGACGAGTACGGTAAAACCCCGGCAAAACTCACCAACCACGAATATCATTTTCGAGAACAAACAGCGCGTCAAGGATCTATCATTAAACCTTATGTTAATGAGCAAACGAGGACCATCACTTTTAAAACAATAAATAGCGGGTCGAGGTCAAAATGCCTATCCATTTTCTCTAACACATTCTCCCGATTCAGACGAGTGGGAAAAAAGAAAAATTATTGATTCTATAGATATAAAAATTTCTAAAAATTTACAGGATGAAGATCAAGGAAGTATTTTCTTCACCATACTTCAAGTAGAAAAACATTTAATAAAAAATTCGAGCTATCTTGAATACGCGATAACACCAATTAATTCCTCGAGATTCAAAAACCGCGTATTTTAGTTTACCCATGTTTTCAAGTTCAGTTAAATTAGAAAATTTAAAATATGATTTAGGCCGAGATGAAGACTTAATTTTACTTCAACATATTCAATTTACAGAATTCATTAAAAAAAAAAGGTGTAAAATACGGTGTAGCTCATCTACCCTACGTTACGTATGAAACTCGTGTAATTTATTCTGATAGTTTTAAAAAAAAAATTAAAAAAACTTTTTTTGGTTTTCTTTGTTTTTTGTTTATTTTTTTAGAAAATTAATTTAAATAATATCTATTAACATTTGGTAGCACCAACCCCCCAAACTGTTGATATCTATCTACATCCGGTTGCACCATTCCGCCAAAGTGTTGTTTTTTTTTAATATTTTTACTTTATTCACATCGGAATTTTTTTTTTTTTAATTTTTTTTTTAGCAGATTCAAAATCATTCATAATTTAAAAAATTTTTTTTTTTTTGATCCACCTCTGTCTTTTTTTTCCTTTAAAACTACTGTTTCCACTTCTGCATTTTTTACTCATTTTTTTTTTTGTTTTTTTTTAAAATATCCACGCGGCCAATATTCGTCCCCGTAGTCAGCGAGAATTTCTTGATGTGGATTTATAGCTGAAGTGGTTTGTAATTCAAACCGATTATTTTGTTTTGTTGTTCCTGTAAAACAGGAATTATTTTTATATCGCGATCCTCTCGCATCGTTACAAAATCGTGCTGGACCATCGGTTGATTTATAAGCATCGACGCAATGGGAAGGACCGTCACATAAACTATATTGCGCGATTGTTTTACGACCATATTTCCGATCCATCTCAGCCACTGTGGTTTTTTTACCCGTGTAGTAAACAACATCGTAAAGACGGTTGAAGGGTTTTTCCAAGCGAACAACCCTTTTTACCAGCATTAGGAATACGTGATTTTTTAATACGTAAGTTATTTTCTTTCGCTAAATGTATCCAACATTTACTCGTATGCGCTGTTCTTTTACGACATCTTTTTTTTTTCAATGTATCCCCTCGACATTGTAGAACATTGCGTACATTTTGTGAAATTAAGCTCATTTTTCGACCCCCTTTATTCACACTTTGTTTAACCATTTTTTAAATTTTTTTTTAGAATATTGTTCTTATTCCCATGTAAAGATCGCGGTTATTTTCTATTTTTTCTTTCCGTTTAATAAAATTTGTTAAATTTTGAAAAAAATTTTGAAATAAATATTAAATTTTCACCCTCGTTATTTTTAAATTCTTTTAGGCAGTCTTTTAAAATAAAAGGAGCAAATAGTATTTGGGTGTCATTATCGACGATCTTGTAGCCAATGTAAGTAGCACCGTTATTTTTATTTTTTAAATAAACCTCGATATGAATTTGATCGTACCCCATTGGATTGTCGTTTTAAAATAAAAGATATTAGCAAAAACGTTAAGCTTTTTGTTTTTGTTTTTTTTTAGGTTTTTTTTAAAATAATAGGTGGAATGTGTTCTAAAGATAAACCTTTTTTCACATTTAATTGCATAAATATACGTGATTCAGATAATGTTGTAATTGATCGTGTTGATGGTAAAGAAGGTGAAGAAAAAGAAAGAAAAAATTTTTTTTCTTTTTTTAGAAAAAAGAATGGCTGAAAAACATGTGTTTACAAAAGAAGATGTGAGTGAGATAATCACTTTATTAGAAAAACGAAAAAAAAAAGGAATGCCGTGTGGGGGAAAAGAAGAAAATTTTAATACTAATCTTATTGAAACTTCCTATAATGAAAAATTTTAATTTTCTCAAAAAACACTACACGTTTCGATTGCGAAAAAAACGGGAATGAATTTTATCGCGTTTATTCAATCGTTACGTGTAGTGTTTACGTATTTGCTGAACGTAGCTCGAGCGTCTACGAATTCAGAAGATGATTATGTACGTTTTATTTTTTCACACGCGCCAAAATCTTATTTTTCAACAGCTGTTCTACCACTCAAACATTTCGACGTTAATTTTTTATTAAATATTTTTGAAAAATTGATGCAAAGCAATCGCGCGTTGATCGCTGATGGGTGGGAAACAAATGTTGTAATTCAAACCTTTCCTCACACGTATAGTAAAAATTAAAAAAAATAATAAACAACTAAGGAATAAAAAAAACATATATAAAAAATTGGGTGTGGGATCGGATGGCGATGGGGGTTGGGTGGGGGTGGGGGGTGGAAAAAATGTGGAAAAATACGGTCGCGATCAACGCGTGGGTGTTTTTTATGTCGTATGCGACGGGCTAAACAAAATTATTAAAAATTGTTGTTTCGTAGTTAGTTTATTAGTAGCGTTGTCGTACTTAAAAAAAGACACGAAATACGTGCAAATGGAAAGATCTCCACACACCGGTGCCGATACACTGTACACTATTGATGAAATTCGTAATATTTATGAAATGTGTGGGGTACCTGAGGGGCGGGTGAAAACAAAACATTACCCCGATGTTTATCAAAAATTTCTTAAATACCAGGGTGTTGATTTGGTAATATATTCGGATAAATTTGATAATAACATAATTTATGATTCACGCTGCGATAAAGAGGGAAATTTAATTAAGTTAACCAACGGTGTCGTTTGTTTGTGGTTGAATAATGAGCATTATGACGTTGTTTTAAGCATGGTTAAGTTTTCAAAGCTCCCGCCAGCTAAATTCTGTGTTAAATGCATGAGTTATTTTAAACGTTATGAACGTAAAGATTCGCATATATGCAATAATTACTTAACATGTCAACGTTGCTATAAACAATCTAATTGTTGTCCTACCGGGTACAAAATTGAGTGCTCTAATTGTAATATTTTATTCTATGAAAATTGTTTTTCAAACCATTTAACGAACCGTGTCTTTAACCCTATGCAATCTAACCACGGTAAAATACCCCCGTGTCAATATATGTTTTTTGCGAGCATTGTGATAAGATCGTGGCTCGATTTCGTTTTTTCTCCGCGAAGAATGTAAAAAAGCATAATTGTGAAAAACATTTTTGTTTTCATTGCAACGATTGTAAGGATAAATCGCATTTTTGTTATATTGAAACCATAAAAAAAAGGTAAAAAATCCGAATTTATTTTTTTTTGATTTTGAAACGCGTACCGATGAGAATAAATTAATGATTCCGTATTAATGCGAAAATATTGAATTTAAAAAAAGTAAAAATTACACTGCGAATGACAATATTCAACCTTGCTGTGGAAAACGTGAATTTGTTTTTAAAGGAGATAATACTGTGGCGGAATTATGCGAGTTTATACTAGAACAAGAAAATTCTGTTTGGCTAGCGCATAACGGGGGACGACTTGACACGATTTTTATTTTTAAATATCTCATCAATGAAAAAAAAATTTATCCGGACACTATAATGAACGGAAGTAAAATAATGATGCTGAAAATCCCCGATAAAAAAATTACTTTTTTCGATAGCTTTTCATTTTTACATATGAGATTATCAAAAATTCCAAAAACAATGGATATCGAAGAATTAACTAAAGGGTTTCATCCATATAAATTTACAGATTTATCATATGTGGGTGGGGTTGTTGCGCGTGATTATTTCGATCTTGAAAATATGGATGATGAAACAAAAGTTGAGTTTGAAAAATGGTATTTGAAAAAAAAAGAAAAACAATACGTGTTTGAGGAAGAAATGTATTACTACTGTAAGTAATATTGGGCATTTCACTCGATTACATAGCATGTTCTAAGGATTTTGGGTGAAGGAAAATTCGAGTGTAGAATATATACATTTTGAGACCAAACCGGGACCAGTTGCGAAAAATGCAACTACACAGGCCTTCCGGCAGGAATTGAACCCACGACCTTGCGATTCTAGTGCAATGCTCTGACCACTGAGCCACGGAGGCCGTTGCCGAGAGCTTGATCGTGATACCACCTTATTATATATACAAAACTCACGATCAAGCTCTCGGCAACGGCCTCCGTGGCTCAGTGGTCAGAGCATTGCACTAGAATCGCAAGGTCGTGCGTTCAATTCCTGCCGGAAGGCCCGTGTAGTTGCATTTTTCGCAACTGGTCCCGGTTTGGTCTCAAAATGTATATATTCTACACTCGAATTTTCCTTCACCCAAAATCCTTAGAACATGCTATGTAATCGAGTGAAATGCCCAATATTACTTATAATATACCCAATTCTCTCCTGGCATTACCACCTTATTATATATACAGAACTCACGATCAAGCTCTCGGCAACGGCCTCCGTGGCTCAGTGGTCAGAGCATTGCACTAGAATCGCAAGGTCGTGGGTTCAATTCCTGCCGGAAGGCCCGTGTAGTTGCATTTTTTTGCAACTGGTCCCAGTTTGGTCTCAAAATGTATATATTCTACACTCGAATTTTCCTTCACCCAAAATCCTTAGAACATATTACTACTGTAGTTCGGATGTTGATATTTTACGAAAAGGATGCGTTAAATTTTCTATGTTTATGCGGGAAACTTCGGGTGTTAGCCCTTTTTACGATATAGAATGTGTCACCATAGCGAGTTTGACGTTGAAAGTATTTCGAATGAATTTTTTAAGAGAAAAATGTGTGGGTGTTATACCGGCTTTGGGATATAGAGGGCAGGCTAATCAAAGTGTTGTAGCGTTGATATGGCTAGAAAAAGTAAACGAGGAAGAAGCAAATGGAATGTTAGAGTACAAATGTTCACGAAATGGTGAGAAGCAAATTTTAGGACGTTATGTTGATGGGTTTTATAACGACACCGTCTATCAGTTTCACGGTTGCTATTTCCACGGTTGCCCGAAATGTTATTTTCCCTACGAAGTTAATCGATTAAATAATACGAAATTTTTCCACCTTTATGCGGGGACGAAAAAATTTACACACCGATTGGGAAAAGCCGGTTATAAAGTAGTTGAAAAATGGGAGTGTGATTTTCGGGAGGAATCCAAACTTACAAAAAAATGTATAAGTGAAAAAGAATTTTTTCACACCTTATCTCCCGTTAGAAGTGAGAGACGCGCTTTATGGGGGGCGAACATCACCCGTTTGCTTGTTTAAAAATGCTGGTGAAAATGAAAAAATTAATTACGATGATTTCACATCTTTATACCCCTACGTTCAAAAAGCTAATAAATATCCTGTCGGTTACCCAACGATTTATATTAAAGAGGAGTGCGAGGGTGTGGAAATATCTGAAGTATTCGGATTAATAAAATGTCGTATTCTCCCCCCGCAAAAATTATATTTTCCCGTTTTACCCGTGCGCACCAACGGTAAATTAATATTCCCTTTGTGTCGCACGTGCACCGATTCAATTCAATTAACGCGTTGCATGCAAAACGAAGACGAGCGCTGTATCTTTGGTACGTGGACTAGCATAGAAGTAAATAAAGCCGTTGAAAAAGGATATCGAATTATTAAAGTCTATGAAATTTACCATTACCCGCGGCAAGAAAGAATTTTTCAAGAGTTCGTAAATTGTTTTTTAAAAATAAAACAGGAGGCGAGCGGTTTTCCCGACGAATGTTACGATGACAAAAACTTAATCGATAGCGAAGTTGATAAATATATCGCTGATTATTATAAAAACGAGGGGATTTTATTACATAAAAATAAAATAGAATATAACCCCGGTTTACACGCAACGGTTAAAAATATACTAAACTTGCTTTGGGGTAAATTTGCGCAAAACGATAATAATACGAAAGTCGATTTTTTATCTGATTACCATGACCTAATAACGTTAGCGAACGATCCGAATGTAGAATTAACTTCAACTGATTTTGTTAACGAAAACACCCTACGCGTCACTTATCAAAAATCCGATGTTGTTACAACGCCGTTAAAAACGGGGAACGTAGTTATCGCGAGTTTTGTCACAGCCTACGCACGATTAAAATTGTACGATTTGATCGATGGCTTAGGCGAGCGAGTTTTATATTTTGACACCGATTCTGTAATTTACACGAGTAAAAATACCGATGAATTAGTTAAGAGGGGGAATTACTTAGGAGAATTAACAAATGAGTTAAAAAAACGAATGGATCACTCAATTTTGTTCAACGGGACCGAAGTCGTACTTGTACCGAACAAATTTAGACAACGAAATTGTGCATATAAAAGGGTTTAGTTTATCCAATGAAAAAATAAAAAAAAAGTTAAATTTCGAATCATTAAAAAATTGTGTTGAAAAAAATTCGCAGGTGATTAAAATTAAATATACAGATAAAATAAAGCGCAATAAAATTAACCATATTTTTATTGAAGATGAAGTTAAACTATTTACTTTTACCTTTAATAAACGCGTAGCTAAAAATAATTTTTACACCGTTCCTTATGGTTTTTTAGAGACGTAAATTAAACGAGGCTGTAATACCATTTCAACACCCTTTTATGTTAACATTATGCGGTCCATCACAGTGTGGAAAAACGTTTTGGATTTATAAATTATTGCAATCTGTCGAGGTAATGATTACACCTTTAATTAATAAGGTTGTTTTTCTATACACAACACATCAACCGCTGTACAGTGAGATCGAACGCGTGGGGAAGGAAAAAGGGTTGCAAATTGAATTTATCGAGTGTAATAAGGGTATACCAAAAGCGAGTGATTTGCAAACGAGTTTAAGCGATAACACTCTAGTCGTTTTAGACGATCTTATGACTGTTTCCACTTCTTCGAAAAAAAAAATAGATAATTTAAATAATTTTGCATGTCGTGACGCGCACCATAAAAATATTAGCGTTATTTTTGTGTCAAAATTTGATTTACGGTGATGGTAAATTACGAAATTCACGTGTCAATAGTCAATATCATTTAATGTTCAAAAATTTAGCTGATGTTAGAAATATGTATACTATTGCTGACAATAAGAAAATTAATCGTGAAATATTTAGTTCTATTTTAGATGATATTAATAAAGTTCCCTACGGATATTTATTATTTGATAACAACCCAAATAGTTACGAAAATACACGTGTACGAACCGATATATTCCCCGGTGAAAATACAATAATCTATAACGTGTAAAAAAAAGATTTTTTTTAAAAAAATAAAAAATAAAAATATTATATAATGTTTTGTTATTTATTTTTTCTCTTATATGAAAAAAAATGAAACGAGGGAAGAGACGTGAAATTCAGCGCGGGGGATTTTATGATTTTTTTCGCGCGAAACGCGAGAATGAACTCGCGCGTTTATACCGTACAAAAAAAACAAAAAGGTGGTGGTGTGAAGTCGCGGCGACATAAACGTAATAAAAGTGTCACGCGTTATAACCCAAATTGGTAAAGGAAATTTTTTTTAAAAAATGGGGAAAAGACAGGGTGGGGGGACAACAGTGTATGTTCCCGGAAGGCGCAACCCGTTAGGGATATACCCTCAACGTGGTTTCCCTTTAAAGGACTTATAGAGGCAGCGTACCAAGCTGGTGGCGGTATGAAAAAAAGACAAAGAGGAGGGGGAATGAAAAAAAGACAAAGAGGAGGGGTTTTGAAAAAAAGACAAAGAGGGGGTGGTTTGAAAAAAAGACAAAGAGGAGGGGTCATGGGGAAAAACCAAAAAGGAGGGGTTTTATCTCAACTCACGCTTTTAGGCATGATTTAAAATAAAAACAAAACAAAAAATTATTTAATAAAAGATTCATAAAAATTACGACAACATTGTTGTTTTTCTTTACTTTTACATTTTCTTAATATTAATTTATCGATAACACTACCGAATCTAAAATCTAATTGTTTTTTAAGTTAATTTCATTTCCTATTTTTGTTTTACTTTTTTTTACCCACCATTTATTATTATTATTATTATTATTATTTTTTTATTTTATTTCTACTTTTTTCGTATAAATATAATAAAGCCCAATACCCGCAAGTATACGTTACTTTCGATTGTAATTGTTTTTTCTGAACATAAATAAATTTTTTATATTTTTTTTCCAAAATTTTTCCCAATAATCACGTTGATAAAAATCAACGGTTTTTGCAAAACTATCGAAAAAATACATTTTATCCCCATCTAACCAAATAGCGATCCAACGACGCCCGTCAGAATCACTTTCATCCGTGTTCCATATCCAACAACAATTTTTCGTTATATTTTCAGGAAGCACGTCTGCCGGAAAAGCTCCCAAAAAAAATTTTTTAAAAAAAATATTCTCAAACGCTAGCTTATTAAACTCGTTGGTATACAGAAAACGGTTTAAAAAACATATGAATTTACAATTTATTTTTTTTCCCTTTTTTTTTTTACTGTGATAATCTACCGCGAGCTTTTTGATGTGCGAAAAGAAAACTCAGATCGGCATCGGGGTCATCACTTTTACTAGTTTTTTTTTCCCTGGTATGAAGTAATCTGGATCCGTTTCGCTTGACTCGCTCATTGCTGTTGCTGTTGTTGTTGTATCGTATTGTTTTGAAGTGTACTGTTTTCTCAACGCGTTGTTTTTAATAATACTCGCGGGCATATTTTTTTTTCTTTAAAAATTTTAAAGCACTTTTCCGCTCATTAGGGTTGAACATAAACTGTTTGCTAGCGTTATGTGATAAATCGTGTATTAAATCTGCTCGATTAATAGTTTCCTTGCCCATTTGAAGACTACTGCTTTTCCTTCCTTTTTTATTTAAAAAATCTATTATTTTTCTTTCACTAATCGTTTTTTTATGTTTACCACCATCACCCGCTTGCTTGTCCAGTTGGTTCTCCCCCGGCTTTGTATCGGTAAGCGCTAAATTGTCTGCTTTACGTTTAACAGCGTTTTTCTGTTTTAAAAATTCCACCATAGTTTCGCTGACACGATCTTTTTGTTTTAATTTAACAGCATCATTCATCGCTTTTCCTTTTTCTTCCAACTGAAATTCATCTTGGTTTTTTATTCCTTGAAGAAGTTTTTTATTTTCGTGGTCGGATTTTAAATATTCAAACATTTCATTAAATTTAACAGCGTCAACTAATTGTAATTTATTCATTTTCTTTTTCAATTTTACTTAAAAATTTAAGCGCTCTTTCAAACACGCTACTCGGGCAATGATCTTCGCATATCATGATCTTAAGATCGTGCGAATTAATCTTTTCATTGACCATTTTGTTAAGTATAAATAAATATTCATTCCCGCATTTTACGCGAATTCTTTTTTTCACAATATTTTTCGCTAAAATTAATATTTTTTTTTTAAATTTTCATCGTATAACTGGTGTTTTTTAACCATGTTTGCTTTAAAAAATTCTTTAAGCGAAGGTAGAAATTTTTTTTGATTTTTTTAAATTTTTTTTTTTATAAGTTGATTATATAATATTAAAGATTTTAATATTCCCGCATCGTCTGATTCTTCTCCTTGACTTTCAGAAAAAGAATCCATTTCCTCATTTTCTGAAAAAGATGAATTTTTTTCTTCTTCATTTTCTGATTTAGTGTTTTCTTCTTCTTCTTCTTCTTCTTCTTCTTCTTCTTCTTCTTCTTCTTCTTCTTCTTCTTCTTCTTCTTCTTCTTCTTCCTTCTTCTTCCTTCTTCCTTCTTCCTTCTTCCTTCTTCCTTCTTCCTTCTTCCTTCTTCCTTCTTCCTTCTTCCTTCTTCCTTCTTCCTTCTTCCTTCTTCCTTCTTCCTTCTTCCTTCTTCCTTCTTCCTTCTTCCTTCTTCCTTCTTCCTTCTTCCTTCTTCCTTCTTCCTTCTTCCTTCTTCCTTCTTCCTTCTTCCTTCTTCCTTCTTCCTTCTTCCTTCTTCCTTCTTCCTTCTTCCTTCTTCCTTCTTCCTTCTTCCTTCTTCCTTCTTCCTTCTTCCTTCTTCCTTCTTCCTTCTTCCTTCTTCCTTCTTCCTTCTTCCTTCTTCCTTCTTCCTTCTTCCTTCTTCCTTCTTCCTTCTTCCTTCTTCCTTCTTCCTTCTTCCTTCTTCCTTCTTCCTTCTTCCTTCTTCCTTCTTCCTTCTTCCTTCTTCCTTCTTCCTTCTTCCTTCTTCCTTCTTCCTTCTTCCTTCTTCCTTCTTCTTCTTCTTCTTCTTCTTCTTCTTCTTCTTCTTCTTCTTCTTCTTCTTCTTCTTCTTCTTCTTCTTCTTCTTCTTCTTCTTCTTCTTCTTCTTCTTCTTCTTCTTCTTCTTCTTCTTCTTCTTCCTCTTCTTCTTTTTCTTCTTTATCTTGTTTTGGTTTTTTTCTTTTTCATTCATTTCTATTTCTATTTTTTAGGCATATTTTGACGCTACAGGTTGCACTATAATATGCCCTTTGTTTAAATGTTCTTTTTTTATCAATTATATTTCCTGCACGTATAGTTTTAATTTATTTTTTTTATTTGAATTTGTACTAGCCTTCTCCATCACTAAGGAAGAAATGAATAGTTTTGGGGTTTTTTCAAAATTATATATCGTATATCGTATAGCTGTTTTTTTTCAAAAATTATATATCGTATAGCATTCGAGCAGGGGTTTTCACAACCTCGTTCCCAGGGCCTTTTTGAAATTGGCGGGGCGGGAAAAGGCCCTGGCATCGGCTGGTGGATTCTGTGTTTTCATTGGTTGATCGGTTTTCTTAAATATTCCTCGCAAACAACAATTAATGCAAAGCTTCAATGGATTTGGTCATCACTCGTAATCGTACTAATCGACAATATAGCTCATTATCCGTGCACGTTTAATACCTTGATCTGTTCTTACAGTAGCGGATGACGTAAAAACTGAATCATGATGAACCGACTCTTGAAGAAAAGAATTTGCGCTCGGAGTTCAATCTGCCGTCTTTGTGGCGGTTAATACACAAGCTGTCATATGGTTCGGGTAGTCATAGGATTTATGTGCAAATGTGCAGAATATATAATACTTGTGGGATTATTAAGATCACCAGGGACGATTCGAGTTCAAAGTTGATAAGCGAAAGTGCGAGCGAGGTATTTGTTTTCAAGATGAGCGAATTTAGACAAAAGAGTCAAAATATGCAAATTATGATATTAAACGACAACGTTGAAAAGCCACAGACCAAAAGTGTTATAAGAGCAGTACAAAATCATTTAATTTTAAGAGCACATATGTACGAGTTTGGCATTTTATATATATGTTCAGTCAGTTCAGATAAAAATAGTTGTGTTGATTTAATACCATCAACGATCACATTTCGAATTTGACTGAGTCAATTAATTTAATTTGTATAAAAGTTGACGTATCAAAAATTCAAAATGAACAAAGAGTGGTAAATAAACCTCTTGGTAGCGCCGTTAAAATGTAGTCCCCAATGGCTGATATTTAGAGTGGTTAATAAAGTTTTTAAATAAATTTAAGAGTATAATCTCTCAGTTTACTACAATATTTTAGTCACATCTAATATTAAAAGTAAAAGATATATTAAGAACAATGTGGATATGTCAACAAAAAATACATAAGCCGCATGCACGGAAAATATTACGGACGCTACATTTTTAGCATGTCGTTTCTCTTGATATAAAAATATAAATATATCTATGCCAAATATAATAAAATAGACATATAATAAATAGAACGCTTCACTTTATATTTCCCAGGCAAGCTTGGTGAATGGTGGTTCATTTTGACGCTCTTGTCAATTTCACTTTACCAAACAGCTATTTTTAATCGTAAACAAGTCGATATGTGATTTCGATTTAGGAAAAACCTGACAGATCTATAACACAGTTTTAGATACAATGGCTAAAATTAACCACTGTTCATTCATGAAGACTGAATAAAGAAAGCTATCATACTTTACACTTTTAATAATTCATGATTTGTTGCTTTGACGGGCGTATTCTTGCGGCCAGACACTGCGTTAAAAATGTCTAAAAAGGTACGTCTACTTTCATTTCATTCCACGCATTATCAAAATCAAATTTCTTATTATGATTCTCGTAGCTGTTGCCATACAACACTGAACCATCGGAGCGTTTGCAAAGACGTTTGCGGGCTGATTTCATCTCGTCTGCGATGGATGACTTTATGACAGATGAAAGCACAGTAGCACACTGTTTGCCGCTGGAAATATTTTCTTCTTCTAAATTTCGGTCACCAAAAACTCGTGAATTCCAAGAAGAAACTGCGGGGGAGCTTCTGGCGTTGTGACTTCTTGAATTTCTTATACAAGAGACTTGGAATTTAACAGCTTCTTTATTTATTACCGCAAACCTGATTTCGCTTGTCTCGTTTTGATGGCTGCTTGGACGAAGAGATCGAAAATATATTCAAAACACTTGACTTGAAGCGGTTTTAAACAAAAACACAGGAAATTTCCGCTATCGAACGCAACCAAAAGGTCCAACTTCTCTGACGAGTCACGCCATTACCCGGAATAATTTCGCATGCTAATTTCCACGCTAATTTATTACACCCTGAAATTCTGGGTGCAGAATCCAGCCGATGCCAGGGCCTTTTCCCGCCCCGCCAATTTCAAAAAGGCCCTGGGAACGAGGTTGGGGTTTTCATACCAACTTTTATCTCGTTACGAAATTCGCCAATCATTGGTATTTGCTGAAAATTCCATATGTGCGTTGACAACACCGTTGGGTCAATTGGGTAACACTTTTAAATGAGTATCGGAATTTGTAGTTAAATCGAAAGCTAAAACCGCATACCCAGTTATAAAAGCGGGATAAGTCATCGGCATTTCGGAATGATTTTTATTAAGAACAGTGCATAATTGTTCATATGCTTCAATTGAATTTTTTATCGTCCCGACGGATACGTTGTTTACCGTGATGTTCACATTTGAATAATTTTCCCATCTAAAATGAAAGGTGTTTGCACCAAAACCACCGGCAAAATTGTTCCGTCTTAAATACACGATAAATAAACGAACAGGGCACGAACCATTGAAAATATCGTTTTCTATGTGCGATCTTCGGCCATCGGGGACAGTTGCCGTCACCGTACGGAATGTCGATGAATAATATCGCGCTTCTTGTGAATTGGTAACAAACGCGGTATTTAATGCGGCACTCAACTGATCTTTCGGTTTGTAAACGGGAATTCTTAAATGTAGATCTTCCAGTGAAATTCTCATATCCGCAGCGTCTGCATCAGCATGATTTACACCCATCCAAACGACGTTTTTAGTCGCTCGCGCATATTTTAGTTCGACTTTGAAAGCTGATGGTAAAAAAACTTCACCACCAGATTCACTAAAACACGGTAGATCAACTTTATCAATAAGTTGTACCTCGGCGATATTGTTTGTAAGCAAGCGTCTGTTCAGCACACCCACATTATTTCCAACAATGGTGTCCATAAAATTAGGGGTATCTAAAAATCCACAATTTACTTGGCGAGAATCCTTAACCATTTTTGGTGTTTCACGCGTGAGAAATTTCATATAGGCCGAAATATAATTAAAATTATTAGCCGGAGTAATTAAACATTCATTTATTTTCAATTCTGCTGAACTCCACATAGTTCACAAAGGGAAAGGTGGGGGTGTCATATTAGCGTTTCCTACAAGATTACCAGCCGCATTTCGAATTGACATTTTGGCGTACATTCTTGCAGCGCTTGTTTTTATTAATCCGACATTGTTTCCATTTCGTTTAAATGAATACGTATCTGAATAAGCTGTATTGGGTACGGGGTGAACTGTGTCGGTTCTGGTCTCCGTAAAAAGATCGTTAAAAGGTGAAGGTTTAAATAATTGTAAAGGCTTTGAAAATAATGTCTCGTGTTGATCGATCTCCTCATCGTGGGGGTTATCCATTCTTTTTTAAAAAAAAATATTAAATATTAACTTTAAGAATATTTCTGCCGTGTCCAATAACTTCGGTAAAAACATTCCAAGTGCCATACCAGCACCAAAAGCACCCCCTTTTTGTACTTTTCTTTTTTTTGTTTTTCTTTTTACTTTTCTTTTCTTTTTATTAAATCTTTTCCCCATGTTTCTTTATTTTTTTTTACCGCAACAACAACACGTAATAACAAATGAATTTTTTACGAAAATCATTTTATTAGATACATGAAAAAATTTAGTTTTTTTAGGTTTTTACAATTATAAAAATTTCTGCTCTTGTTCAATTTTTAAAATAGTTGCGATTATTTGAAAAGACGTGAAAGTTTACGCTTATTTAAAAAGACGTAAAAGTTCAATAAAAATTTCTGCTCTAGTTCAATTTTTTAAAAGAGTTGCGATTCGAAAAGACGTGAAAGTTTGCGATTATTTAAAAAGACGTAAAAGTTCAGGATGTATATCTTTTTTTTTCTTTTTGTAGGTTTTACAAAACTTTTTTCATGCTCTTCATCCATATTAGGGGGGAACCTCACACGTCCGTTGAGTAAAATTTCTGCTTTAGTCGGATTTTTTTCTTGTTTGATTACAAAATAGTTGCGATGATATCCACCACCATTTTGTCTTCCATTTAATAAATCCAAATAGTCTTTTTCATCTAATTTAGATGATTTTTTAGTCATTTTTTTTTCTTATTCACCCTCTTCAAACAAATTCAGTATGACTATAATTTCTTCATCACGCAATCTTTTATCAGCATTTTTTTCATACGCAATAAAAAATTGAATTTTTTTTTCCATACTGTTTGATAGTAACATTAGTGGTAGTTTGTTTTTGTTAGATTTTTTTTGGTTTTTTTCATCATAAAATAATAATAAACGTTTAGATAATAACATGTGCTGATCCTGAGTAGTGCCTGCTACCCCGCAATATTTTACATTGAAATATGTTAAATTTTCAATTTTTTTCTCATCGCCGTTGCTCTGAATATTAGAAAAATCTAAATTTCTACAAAATAATAAACGAAAATTTCCTTGAATATTTTTACATTCTATAGAATTTAAATTCCATAATACTTTTTTATCGCTGTATGAAAAAGACGAAAAAGGAAATGAGATTTCGTGATCAAGCATAATTAACCTATTTTCACGCGTTTTAAAACGTAATTTAAGCATAATGAACTACACCTTCGATACTAACAGTTCCCGAATCAAATGGTACTCTAACACCCACACTATCTTTTAACGCGATGTGTAACGTTGAAATATTTGCTTTTTTAAATTTTCTTTTAACCGGAACTGGTGGGGAGTAAATAATTAATTCACCATTTCCCTTTCCTTGTTCACTCCAACGAATCGGAACTGTAGCGATAAGTTCCGCAGATGTGTCACCAATAAAACTTCTTTCAAGTTCATTACAATAAATAAATATTTTATCTAAACCATCAGATATGTCGGGTAAATGAGGTGCTACAACCGATTGCGTTGTATCCTAAATTTTCCCGCTTTTTGATTGACTAAATGTAAAAACTTCTTCCACAAATCCGAGCATAAAAGCTAATTTTTTAGAAATTTTCAATTTAATATCGATACAAAATTTTTTATCGGTTCCCACTGATGAAGCGGTTGACATATGATAGTAATCGGCATCTTCCCCATCATATCCTTTACTCACGCCATTGACGGTTATTGTCGGTGTTTCTTGATTTAACCAATATTCACAGCGTATATTCACCGTTATTTTTACTTTACCGCCCGATGTTAATGTAAACGCTATATCATATTCATTTGAAGCATTATTTAAATACCGCAATAAATTTTCTAAAGTATAACTCCCCTCTGGAATAATGAATTTATCACTAGTTATGCCTAGCTTGCAGGTCACATAACGTCCATCCGATTTACTAAACTTAAAATCACAAACATCATAATGAAAAAAACCCCAACAAGAGTCATCTGCGATATTTTTCGTCGTTCCCGGGTAAGAAATAGAAGTTAATTCAAAAAATGCGTCATGATTTAGACCGTCAATCGGATCGGCTAATTTCATTTCAAATTCATTCGTGTAGTTTGTACCGCCATCATCTAGAACGGTGTTGCTTAAAATTTGTAAATTCATAATTGTTGTAATTCTTCACGATAAAATATCCCCGTGATTTTTTCTCCGTTTAAATCTTCCAATTCATACGTCACAGGATCCGTTACAAATACTTTTTTGATTTTAAATTTTTCGTTTGTCCACCGTCGTAAACTACTTCTTTCAAAAATATTCGTTTTTCCACGCGCTAT
Source organism: Corallium rubrum (assembly GCA_964035015.1). Classification (NCBI taxonomy): domain Eukaryota; kingdom Metazoa; phylum Cnidaria; class Anthozoa; order Scleralcyonacea; family Coralliidae; genus Corallium; species Corallium rubrum. The sequence continues at coordinate 3,580,284 of OZ036003.1, forward strand.
CTGCACAAGCGTTCCTTCTTTCAACACGGTTTTAGTAACATTTTACGTAGTAATATATTTTTAATTTATTTTTTTTATCCCCGCGATAAAGCTCGTACAGTGCGAACCCACCTAAACTTTTATGCGGTGATTTATTGTATCTTTCGAGAATTATGTGAAAATAAGAATAATAATCGAACCCTCCGGTCAACGTTAAAACACGCCGAACCATTGTTTTTAAAGTTTGAATTACTCTTTCGACGTGAGACGCTTTAATTTCCCGATTGAACGTGTGAAAAACTTAAATTGTATTTTTTTTTTAATACTTTACGAATTATTTGAAATTCAGATCCTGCGTCGCACTGAATTTTTTTAGGCGCTTCTTCTTTTTTTAAAATTTTTTCAAATTTTTCCGCTCTATTTTTTGCCGTTTTTTTCTTTAAAAATTCCACCCACACGTAGCGTGAATAAACATCAATACACACGAGCCAATAACGAAATTGACGATTAAATCTCGCCAAATCTTTATTTTCTGCTAAATCAATTTCCCACTGTTCACTCTTCTCACCCACATGTATATTTAAACGTCTATATTTTTTTCTAGCGAGTTTATGTTGTTTATATTTTTCTAAATGTTCCAATTCTAATGTTTCTCCTTTTAAAAGCTGCGATGCTTTTTTAATAAAATCTTCACTAAACACAGCAGACTTCTTTTTTTTAACTATTTTTTTTCTCTTTTTTTTCTAAAAAAAAAAAAGAAAAAAAATCACAATATTTCAGAGAGGTATTTGAGTTCTTCAAAAGCGCGAGTGGTTATCATACTAACAAAATCTACTTTATCACCCTCTTTTAACCCTTCGTTGATCTCATCATATCTACAAATACAATCTTCTAAACTTAGCTTTCCTGATTGAAAAAAATACATTAATTCAGCTACAGCGCTTGTATTTAAATTATTTGTTTTTGTTTCTTCTTCACCAAACAAATTAAACTCACATTCGATTTCTACCAGTTGTTCATCAGCAGTCTTCTTCTTCGACGACGTAGTTTTATCGGGTTTCTCTTTAGGTTTTCTTTTTTTTTCCACCAGCTGACCCACACACATCGTGATGAAAACGTCCCAATTGCAGCGCGATCTCTTGCAGGTTGTCTGTTTTTTTAAAGGAAAAACTCCCCCACTCGTCATCCCACGACTCGTCTCCCCCAACAGTTATTTCTCCGTCTCCAGCTGGCGCAGCATCCTCGTCAAAGGTTAAATCTTCATCGGGTATAACGATGGATTTTTTCTGCGTCACTAATTCACCAGTTCCATAACCGCTTCCACGCAACACCAAGTGTATAGAATCGTTTTTGTAGTTTTGATATGTCGAAACCACGATATGAACGTGCTCATCCCAATTGAACATTCCATTAGATTGTTGAATAACACTTACTAACTCGGGAATCGAATCCATTTCCAACTCCATCATCGCTTGCATAATTTCACACACGCTTTACTCGTAGGGTATACTTTTGCTAATAGCGCTTTACTATTCTTCTTTTGAAGAGCGATCACTTTTCGCGATAAATCCGAATACTTTTGACGTACACGTTCGTTCGTGACATATTGTTTTAAATATAATTCCATAATAATATAATATAATTAATAGAAGAAGCGGGTTTTTACTAAAGTTAATTTTTTTTTTAAAACGCTGTTCAAAAAAGTTTGAAATAAAAAAGTGTTAAGCACACTTTCCAATAAAAGAAGAATAAGGAAACGCTTCACCCACGATGACGACGATGTTGCTCTGGTGGAAATACGGCTTGTGAAAGTTTCATTTCTAATTTTCTTGAAGTTAAAAAAATTTAGTTTTTTTTTGTTTTTTCGTCATATTTTAAATTTTTTTTAAAAAAAAAATATAAATAACGAGGGTGGGTTGGTTTTATTTATTTTCTAAAATGTCCACGACGACTATACGTGTGAAAGGAGATTTAACTTTATGCAATGATAAACAGAAATGTGAAAGTTGCAGGGAAATAAAACAAATAGGATTTGGCGCGTGGATGGAGAAAATTGGTTGTGTCGGGAAGTTTACATTCGAGTAAGTAGTTTTTTAAAATAACGTAAAAAAAAAAAGCGGAATTTTTTTTTTTTTTTAGAGAAGTAAAAAAAGACAAAGAAAATGCAAAAGACAACAAAAAAAATTGAATAAAGTGAATAAAGTGATGGTTTTTTAAAAATTCATCTATTTCGTTAGTAAAATCGTGATTTCTACTTAACCCCCAATAATATTTATGCGGGAGAGGTGGAACACCCGCGGCACATAACGGTTCAAAAATAACTTTATCACTCCCTTTTGTGAAATAATCTTTTTCCACACCGATTATTTTAAATTCATACGCATTAATTAATAAGTATATTTGTTCAGATTGTATCGGTTTCGCGTAAATTTCCCCTGTGTTAATTCCACGCAAAATACCTGCATACTGAGTCTTAATACGCATTTTTTATTCTAAAAAAACACATTTTAATTACAAAAAAATAAATAAATTTTTGCTTACGTTAAAGTTTTTACACCGTTTCGTTCTAACACTCATTCGCGAAGTTAGCGATAATATTTTTATCATTAGGTAAAATAAAATTTACATACCGGTATTTACACCAAGCATCATCTCTACTTTTCACATAAACAGAAGAGTATAGAAATTTTGTTTTTAATTCAAAATACCCGTAGCCACGATAATCGCTGAATATAGCATGCACGTAATCACGATGTTGTTTTCGAATTTTTCTCACTTTTTTTTTAAAGTATATTTGGTAAAATTATCTAAATGCTCAGTGCATTTTTTCTTACAATTTTTGTACATGCAAATTACCCGTGTTCTATACATATAATTAGCATAAGCAAAATCATTATCATCATCGAAAATATATTCCCCGTTCTTGTATATAAACCCCATTCGCCATTCTAAATTTTTTACAATAAACTCGCTTATCCCCTGAATTGAATACACTATTTTTTTTTACTTAATAATATTCCTATAGGGTTATGATTCTCGCAATAAAATAAAAAAATCAACACTAGCGAATATAACAATTCGGTATCGACATCGCTGCGTCTTGAAAACAAACTCAAAAACAAGTCGGGTGCAATTGTGTATAGATAATACGCTGTCATTAAAACTCTTTCACCATGTCTTAAATTAATAGTATAAAATAATTTATATAACGAGGTAGTTAACGCATGAACCAATTCATTCGTTACAGTGTTTACACAAACTAATTTATGGTGGTACAGCTGTGCATGTTCTTGTTTAAGCAAATGTGGTACATATATAAAACAAGAGTAATTAGGATAAAAATCACAACAATAAAATTCACGTGTTCGCTTCAACATTATTCCTCCTCTCAACGTGCGTACAGCACCCCATCCACGACGATGATTCTTCTCAAAATATGGTAATAAATATTGTTTTCCGTTCTCAGTAACAACGTGCGGTTGATAGTTTATATCGCACTGTTCACCCGACGCTTTTCCTTTATACAGATAATCTATTCCGTGATATAAATAATCTATAACATCCTCATCCATCAGCGCTTCTTCTTCTTCATCCGGTGATCTTCTTTCAATTCCCAATATATAATCTCCCTCGTAATAATCTAGCACGCCGGCTATCCAATATAACAACCCCATATAACACGATGAAAAACGTCTCAATTTAGGAACTAAACAAGGTATCATTTTTATGGATAATTCGCTATTTACGCGGTCAGAACCGCTCGTTTTTTCACACACCCGTCACGCGTGCGTTTCGACATTTTTTTGTTTTTTTCAAAATAACCTGTGTAAATTTATACACTTGGTTAAAAAAAATTCCGATGATTTTTTGTGGGTTTTTTTATGCGCGAATATAAAACACCCTCGAATTTTTAAAACTAAAAACAAAAAAATGGATATATCAGTTCTCGCTAATGGAAAGGAACAAATAGATGTTGGACGTAGGAAAATAATAGATGGAGCGTGGTTCACGTTTTTACGTAAACGTGGTGAAAAGATAGTGAAGTTCAAACACGCGCAAGTTGGTTTCTATAGAACGCTATTAAAAAAATTGCGGGGTGGAGGTCATGTGGAGTTTTTTCTCGATAGTTATGGTCCTTACACACTCGAAGAAACACCGTCCGAGAAAAAACAACGAGAGAATAAGTTTGCTCTAGCATTTCTGATTAACGAGAAAGTCACCTGTTTCGACGCGGTGTTAATGTGGTGTGATGTATGGGATAACGACATTAAAGAAATCGAGTTTGTAAACGCGATGTACTTTCTGTACCCAGAAACTCAAAGCTATTTCACACCGACAATAATAAAACATACAGAAACAATTTATTGTGCAAGTAGCACATAAAAAAAAACATTCAACAAACTCTACATTTTTTTTAATAGATCAAACTGCCTAAACGCATATTAGAGAATGTAATATTAATCGGGTTTTGTTCTATTTTGTTCTATTGTTCATTTTTTTAAAATATAACATTAATCACGGGTTTTGTTCTATTGTTCAATTGTTTGTTGGCTTGTTGGTTTTTCCTCTCCGTACACTTCTTCGCGAATAAAGTATATTTCTTTAAAATTCTTCACCTCTGTTCTTCGCCACGTTGAATTCTTCCACACCGTCTTTATTCACCAGGGTTGTCTTCGCTACCCACCATTCACCATTCAATAACCAATCTTCTCGCTTCACCCCATTTTCCATCGATATTACATTATAATAATAATCCACTGGCGTCACATCCATTCTTGCTCGTTAGTTTGAGTGAGTGAAAATCGCTTTATCAACTGACTTGAGTTGGCTTTTAGAAAAAATGGGGCTGCGCTATCCTTAGAATCTACTTATAATATGACGCACAGGAAATTCCGGTGTCAGGGTCAAGTGGATTTTTTTTTACTTATGTTAATATCGAACAAAAAGCTCGTGAGAAAAATTGACAGCAAATCAATCATTTTTTTTTAATCGTGGAAGATTATTATTAGAACACCACGCATTTTGTATTTTTTTTCTTTTTCCAAATCTCGTGACCCGTATACATGTTCACATGTTGCGCATAGTTATAAGTATTTTCATTCTTATCCACCAGAGTCCAATAATGTACATATTTTATTCTTTTAACTGAGTAGCATAAATTAACAGCGTTGAAATAAACCACATCTTCATTCTGATGAAAAAAATCTTCTTTCACAAGAACGACTTTAAGATATGATGCGTAACATTTCTTCAACATCGGGTATATCTCATCAAATTTAATAAACTTTCTTCTTAGAACCCACAAATCTTCACCTTCTTCTTCGCCGAACATTTTAATTGTTTTTAAGTGAAACCGGTTTTATCAACTACTTTTATTCCAAATTGACAACGCAATTTTTTTGTTGTTTTTTTTTAAGAAAAATTGACAGATGATTACAACACCACACATTTTTGTATTTTTTTTTCTTTTTCCAAAATCTTTGGCGGTGTAGATAAGTTTACATGTTTTGCATAGTTATAAGTTTATTAAATATTTTATATAGATCCGCTTACATATTGACTTAGAAACTGTGGGGTTGACTTATGTCAACAGAAACTTGAATTATGTCAACAACAAAAGTTCCGCCAGGAAAACGATTAAAAAAAAGCCGTTCCGGTTTGAGATAATAAGTCAATAACAAAAGTTCTCAGGAAAAAATAAAAAATCCTAGAGAATTAACAAATCTTGCAACAGCGCACACCATTTTCTTTCTTTTTCCAAATTAAGGGACCCGTATACATGTTCATATGTTGTTCATAGTTATAATCATGTTCATATTTATCTACAAGAGTCCAATAATGCACATATTTCATTCTTTCTATCTTTGAATTATAAGATAAATTAACAGCGTTGAAGTAAACAACGTCTTCCTTGTGATGAAAATAATTTTCTTTCACAAGAACCACTTTAAGAAATGTCGCGTGACATTTTTTTAACGTAGGGTATATCTCGTTAAAATCAATAAACTTTCTTCTTCCTAGAGCCCAAGGTTCTTCACCAGCCATTTCTTTTAAGATTATTCTCTCAATATTTCCTTCAACAATATATTTATTCGTAAATCCCTCAAATACTCTTGAGCAACTTTTTCTCGCGCTTTCTCTCTTTCTCGTAATATAGATTCTATATGCAGCCACACGCTCGTGAGTAAATTAGGATCGCGATGGAGATTATTTTCTTCTAATTTCTGAATAAAAAAAATTGTCGTTTCACAAATCAGACCGTCAAGAAGCAGCTTTGTACCCTCAGACATCTCTTCAAACAATAAATAAACAAAGTGGTAATTTTTTATTTTATTCTAATTCCCTAATTCCGTTAACAAATAAAAAATCTCAGCGAAGTAAAGTAAAATCACATTTTTATCAGGATGAGTAATAAAAACCTAAAAAAAATATTTTTTCACAAACAAGAAATAAAATACGTTTATTCTTCAACTCGTTCATATGTTCTTTTTTCATCGGAATGTTCAATGTACATTCTTTGTTCTAACCGTCATGTCAGTCACTATTCTCTCTTCTTTCCCAGCCACTGTTCTCACGTGAACGGATTGAAAATTCAATTTCTTAACGTCATAGCCTTTTTCCATCAACCTTTTGTCAACACGTTTCTTTAGTTCACAGTTCGCGATTTTCGACTCTTCAGCAATAATTTGTTCAACTTCACAAGGTGATATTTTACCACACATACAGGTCATAGTTCCTCATATCTTAATCGGCTACGCCAACGAGTCTTTCTTTTTATACAACTACACTTACTACATACGACTCTAATTACAATTATTTCCGGTGAAATTTTTCGACACAATTCACAATACATTATATTAGCACCGCATTTTCTACATGTAAAATAATGGTGCTCAAAGCGTTGTGTCGATTGACTACATATTTTACAGAATTCCATTTTAAAAAAAAATTATATTTCACAATTTCCTAAAGACGTCGACGATATTTATATCTTTTTTTTCACCCATGCAAAAATTCCTTCGAAATATTTTCTTTTTTTTTATACCAAATAACAAAAAAAAATCAAAAAAAATAATTCTTTTATGAAAAGCCTCAACTACAAGCGTAAAAATCAAATAGTTTAAGATCATTCCAATTCGTCGTGTACATCGCGTTATGTACATAGCGTTCATAATCACAATGGTCAAATAAAAGGAGGATTAATCAGCTATCCCAATGCGCCTTGCGCTTAATCTAGCCGAAGAACTTCCGGTTACTAAAGATGGTGGCCAGACTTCGCGGGCTATTTTGTACGAAGTTCGAGCGAGCATTTGAGTAGAACGGAGATCATTCATACAACAATCTCTTTGTATATATAATGTTTGATGCCTATTTTCCATTACCTTGTATATGAATAGACGCTATGAGCGAAATATACGACGAATTGAATCGCATGTTTATCGACTGTTTAATACTGAGCGAGCGTATTTGATCGCTGCGATTCAGGTATACAGTACTTCTGGGGTTCGGTGTGGACTTTGAGAAGGATTCTTGGGTACCACTAAAGTACAAATAGGTATAATAATAATTTTCCTCGTATTTAGTACTAAAGGTCCTCAAAGGTCCCCATTGCTTCATACTATATCTTGGACGCAAATATTGCTAAATATTCGAACATTTTGGCGCGAAATGCGAATGTTGCTAACCGAAGTGTACTTCAGCTTGCTTCCTGCTTCCAGTATCTCGCTTTGTGTTGGCCGTTTTCAACTAGAACTGCAAATGTAGTGGCTTTGGAGAATGTCCACGGGGAATAATAAAGAAGATTTTGGGGTCTCTACGACCAGAAAACGACCATTGGTTTCTACCGAAAATACCGAAGGGAATTGCGATGGGAAATCATCGGCATATAATTTTGGCCGGAGAAGAAAGTTGGATTTTCACTCTTCCCAGACACAGGTATTTAGTATTTTGTGATCCATATCTAGCATTTTCTGTCCGACTTGTTGGTTTATTATTTAAAATTATCGAGGCAAGTTAATAAACGATCATGAATCTTGACGTGCGTATTATTTTATTTATTTATAGGAAAACCTTCCGATTTCAGCTGGGCCTTCCTTAAACGTCGACGAGCCCAAAATTCAGCGTATTCCTTGGACTGCAATGGAAGATGCGGCACTCGCATTGTATAAAGATGAACAACCAACAGACAGCATTTGGCCAGCAATGAAAGCACCTCACCCGTACTGGACGGAAGCTGTTAAATTCATACGTGAATCTGCTGCCACAGCAAAACGAAATGGTAACTTATTTATATATTTATATATTTATGTATTAATGTATTTATATATTTATATATTTATATATTTATATATTTATATATTTATATATTTATATATTTATATATTTATATATTTATATGTTTATACATTTATACATTTATACATTTATACATTTATACATTTATACATTTATACATTTATACATTTATACATTTATACATTTATACATTTATACATTTATACATTTATACATTTATACATTTATACATTTATACATTTATACATTTATACATTTATACATTTATACATTTATACATTTATACATTTATACATTTATACATTTATACATTTATATATTTATATATTTATATATTTATATATTTATATATTTATATATTTATATATTTATATATTTATATATTTATATATTTATATATTTATATATTTATATATTTATATATTTATATATTTATAATTTTATTTATATATTTATATATTTGTATGTTCATATGTACAACGAAAAACAAAGGTGTCCTAAAACAACTTATTCTGAACCTTCACAATTCAATGGGCTCAGTTCACCCTAGCCTCCTTCGCAGATGTTCTTTGTGGGCCTGTTCTTTGTGGGCCTGCAGTAACCCCCCCCCCTTGGGCCCACGAGGTTAAGTTCACCCTGGAGAATTGGACTTGGACCCAAAAAGGCTCTGGTACGAGAATGACTTGGACCCTGTTAGGCCCTTTGCACTTCTCATTGGACAATTTCTAGAGCTGCCACTCTCTCTGAGTATAATCAATTAGTATACTGTAATCATACAATTAACTTTAATATGCATTTTAAGTACAGTACTGCAGTACTGTTAATTTCATTGGTAGAGGAAACTATTTCTGTCTGAACTTTCTTGTAAGTAGTGTCCTTTATAATTTTTCAGAGTGCTCTGTTCGTCAAAGAGTTGTAAATGTTTTACGAAAAAAGTTTAAAACATTAGAAGAAGCTGAAGAAGAGTATGGAATGTCTGTGGATGCAATCCTGAATGGTAGCCATGTTGAAAGATCTGAAACACCTACATGCACATTGGCCTGTCCATCACTTCTTTCATCACAGTTGGGAAAAATCAAACCAGGACAACTGGAAAAACTAATGAAAAAAGGCCTTGAACTTTTGGAGCCACAAAGCCTTGCTAATGTATTGTTAGATGGGGTATTAAATCGTGCAAATGTGAAAGATGTGGAACATGTTGTGCTGCCAATGTATTCTGGACTTGTTGAAGAAGACAAAACTGCCATATTGGACAAGATGTTTTCTAATCTGGCTAAACATGCTGGTATTAATAGCAACCTTTCTGATTTTATCTCTTTGTCCATTGGAGCAATGAAGATATTACAAAAAGCAGGGAAACACAACCTGGTGTACAAGTGGTCAAAATGTATTGTTGGAGAAAATGGAAAACCCTTGATGACACTGGACAGGATGCCATTTGGACTGATAGAGTACCAGATGGAGTTTTTCACAGCAACAAATGTTATGCAGGTTTGTCGAGGTTAATGCTTATATAAATACTGGGTAAGGATATGGCACATGCAGATCAATTGGCAGGACTACAGTAATAAACAGGATGATGCACACAATTGAGAAAGTCAGGGAGCAAATAGTGTTCCTGTCCCTTCCAAAACAAAAAAATTTTTTTTACTCTCACTCTAATAATGGTCTTTTTTAGCTTCAGTTTTATGGGTTATTAAACATTTAATATGAATGAATTAATACACTGTAGACATGGTTTGCGCTGAATCCCCAGTTCTTAAAATTTCAAAGGGTGTACCGTAATTGTGCCTATGTTGGTGTACTTTACAAAAGAAAAATCTATTGTTCCTGAACACTACATGTATTTGATCCTGGGTGTTCAAATTTAATAAAATTAAATTTATTTATAATTTAAAATTAATAAAATAGTTCCAGAAGGTTATACTGTAGTAATGTTACAAAATATGGTACAAAATCAATGCATAATCATACATGTGGCTATTAAATGATTTAATATATTTTTATTATATAGGTCAAAGAACCTGAAGATTTTAGGCAATGGCGGGAGACAATGGAAACTGAGTTTCCCAGCCGTTTCAAGCGCCTTTTTGCTGGTCCTTTATGGAGTGGACAAGGGAAGAATGCTGTAAAGGATCCTCAAAAGGTACATGATGAGTTAATAATTAAAATAGAAACATTTTAACACTCAAGATTCCAAAAATTGTGCAATAATTGTGTTAATTTCTATGTTAATTAAGGCAAGAGTCAATGTGGCATGCCAAAGCTACAGCAGTCAGTGGAGGCAAAATGAAAAGTCAGAATTTACTTCTACACCTACAGTACAGGTAAACTCTATTACAGTACATGTACTTCTTTCACTAAGTTTATTGCCGGTGAAAGAATAATAATTTAACCTTCAGGAGCATATCCTTCTAGTCACCAGCAATATTGAATATTAAGCTTAATTAACATGTTTTATTATACTGGTGCACCTGCCAGCTTCAATATGAATCATTGTTACACTGTAATTAACCATGTACAGTATGATTGTATTCATTTGCTGTTAAACTATTAAAAGATGCTGTTTAATAATAAATGCGGTAGTATAATAATGATTTTTATCCTGTATTGGTGCAGTAATTATTAGATAAAGTAATTAAATCTACTTACCAGTACTATAATTATGTCATTGTCAAGGTTACAGCCATTGACCAACTGAAGTCTGCGAATGCTGATGGTCAAACTTGATGGCACTGACGTAAAAGAAGGAATAATGGAGTCGCAGAAGAAAGTCTGGAATGGTGATGTTGATTTAAGCGATGATAAACTGCAGGATTTAAGGCACGAATATGATGACAAAAATGCAAGAATGGACCTGCTAAAAAATCCCACCATTCCACAATCAAGGCTTGAAGAGATTATGAGGGAAACAATATCTAATTTGAAGGTTGAAATTGATTTTCTTAACAATGGTTTTAAGACATCGAAGGTGCATTTTGAAGAGAAAATTAAACAAGCCAACTGCCCCTGAAGCTACCTTGAAGGACACCAACTGGGATGTTGTTGAGTATCAGACTTTGTTGTAACAGAGCCAGAAACTTGCTCTTGATTTTGAGAATTCTTTATCATCTATTTCTGGAACAAATATATCCAAAGCCACAAGGAGCACTGTTAATACCCTTGCATCACACTGTTCACAGTACCTCAGAAACTACTATAAGAAGAAACGTACCAGTGCTTCCCATGTTGTTGTTACAATGATGTCTGATAAGCGAAGGTCGACCAAACCTTACGCTCTTCCAGTACGTTACATCCCATGTGGTACATTAAAAGACCAAGATGTTAGGACATTCAACCAGGAGCTGAAGTGGGAAATGAAAAAGAGGAACATGACTCTTGCTGGTATGTAAATGTCAGTTTTGATTACTGTAACTTGTTTGACAGCACTGTACAATATTTTGGGCCATCTGAACAGTACAGTAGGTTTTAATATTTTGGTTAAAAAATAGCCTGAGTAGCTGGCAGAATAGTGCCCAAGCCCCCCAACACAGCTATTCAGGCTCCTTAATTGAGTTTGGTGTTTTCCTACCTTTCTTAGGCACTGTGACAGATGGTGAATTTTGTTCTTTGAGAACAAAAGGTGAAGTAAGGCCCTTGCACATATGGCAACTTATCCACGATGCACGAGAAACAGCAAGAAAGATCTCAAAGAAATCGCTTCAAGCATGCCTTGAGTTACAGTCATGTAAGTTCTCTATCACACACAAGAAAGCATTTATTATCTGATTTGAAAACACCAAGAAGTGAGTTGAACGACAACGTGATGACTTTTTAAGCAAAAACTCTCTGGGATCCGACCCTACTTCACCCAGACCCAGTTACATGTATTATCCTCTGTCCTTTCAATATGTCCAAACCAAACATGTTTATTTTTTTTTCTAAACAGTGTCAGATGACAGTACACCTGTGGTTTCAAACCCAATTCCTGCCATTCCAAGCAATGTAATTTTGGATATCCACAACATGAGGATGGCTGAGGGCATGACTTTTGAGACTGCCATCACAAACATCAGACAGAAGCTTGTACCTGCTGGTCAAACACCTCATCCTTTCCGACGAAATATCCCAGAATCCTTTCTGGATAAGTTGCGTTCAGTTGTAGCTACCTATCTATACCGAGAGAGGATACAGAAGCTGAAGGAAGAGAATGTTGACTTCTCAACATATATGTATGTCCCAGAGATTGATCCAATCATGGGTACTCCAAGGCATGACAGAAGTGACCACAACCACCTCTTCAGGAGAATTGCCAAGAGTATTCGGGATGGAAAAGACAACAGGCTCAATTATAAGGCATTTGATGATGTTCTTTTGGATCCCAAAAGTGGTCTTACGCATGCTGCTTTGATCGGGAAGAGGAAACAATCTCTTGTTGATGCCGAGCGTCTTTTATCCTACCATGTGGTTGAATCACTTAAGAGAAATGGGCATGAAAGAGAAGCCAAACATGTGGAGGTGATTGCAAACTGGCACGAGGCAACAGATGGCAGAGGGATTAGTCAACTGAAACGTTGCAAATACAACTACTTAATGATGCAATACATTTTAGATGATTGGATGCCATCTTGGCAATCTTGCTATGACTTTTCAACTGTTGACATTAACAGGTAAATAATATTATCATAACAGTATATATCTTGCTAATTTATGTCAGACTTTTGTTAAATCACCACCTGAAGCCTCACTTTCATGGCATGTTCTCCTTACAACCAAAGCGAGGCTTGGTGGTTAATAACAGTGATGTAAACTAGCAAGAGCCCCGTTACAGTATGTGTATGTCCTAATTATGTAAGTTACATAGATTTGGTAGCAAACATCCTTATTAATCATATTTGATATTCACTATCTTACAGACCAGTAGATAACGTCCGTGGTTTCTCAAGGGAAACATTCATAGAAATCACCACAAATATTGAGAGTCAGGAGCTGCGAAGATGTCAGAACAGCACCATTGGATATGCAGAGCATCCCCGTGCAGGAGGTACTGATGACCTGGAGACATTTTTCAGTTTGACCCATCGCTATGTTGGCAATGTCTTCTCCCTGAAGCAGTTCAAAGAATTTTGGCCAAAAATAGTGAGGTATATATTTATATCTATTTATATATTTATATATTTATATATTTATATATTTATATATTTATATATTTATATACTTATATATTTATATATTTATATATTTATATATTTATATATTTATATATTTATATATTTATATATTTATATATTTATATATTTATATATTTATATATTTATATATTTATATATTTATATATTTATATATTTATATATTTATATATTTATATATTTATATATTTATATATTTATATGTTTATATATTTATATATTTATATATTTATATATTTATATATTTATATATTTATGTAATATATTATACAATAGGTCCCTTTTCTAATCTTTTTAGAGAGTTCACTAAACGAATGTCCACAGACCTTCCATTTTATTATTATACCCTGAATGAAAGGTTCCGCACTGAGGAAATGCCATCATTTGACACCATCCCAGAGAAAAACAACGCAAAAGATGATGTGCAACACCACCCTTTGCATCTTCACAGACTAAGAATAAACCACCGTGAAGACAATTCAATATTGGTCCCTGGAAGAGCGATGTTGCCCATTAGAAACAAAGGCAGCATAAGGCAACGACTACACAAGCCAGAGATGGGCATGCCACCAGTTCCAAAACATCTTGCATTGACAGATGCACGCACTGGGCCTAAAACGTTCAATTAATATAGGTACCCTTATACAATGTTTGTAGTGCCTGTTGTTCTTCCTCACTACCATGAATATGATTAAGCTGGCCATGTTGGTGTAATGCTTAATCATATTCATAGTTGTGGTAGATTGGAAGTGATCTGAACAAAACCCATTCAAGGCAAAGCCAGTTACGATAGCCTGGCCTTTTCACAGTTTGCTCTGATGAAGTACACACAGTACAGTATCTGCAGTTTACCACAGCTCACTGCTGTACCATTTGCAAGTTACACGTAATGTACAGTCTATCGATAGAAGCATTACTTGTGTGCCACAGTCAGTGACTTTACTATTTTGTATAACCAAGGACGTAAAAGTGGAAATAATTTGTAATTTTAAATAAAATAATTTATTTTGTAATTTATAGTGTATTATAATAAAAAAACTTGTGTATAATTATACCGTATTTCCCCCTTTTATTATCTTTTGTAAATATAAATTTAAATACGACATTACAAACTTGATTAAAACTTAAAACATAATTATCATTAAAACAAAATAAACAGCAGTCACACTTGCCACATTTACTTAACTGGTAAAATTATTATTATATCTCACGCTTGGAAATTACTGTCAAAAATTGGGCCAGGTTATGTCACTAGTGCCCAGTTCCATTTTGTCCGGAATTGCTCCGTCATTTTCTGGAAATTGATTACAACGTTTTGGCTATCATTTCGGAAGATTGAATCAAAATCTTGCTTCTTCCCGACCATATTCAAAATCTGCAATGTCTTGGCTTTCGTCTCGTATATTGGTCGCGTTATTTTATGCTTTAATTCATTCGTTATTCTCGCATTTCAAAGCCGCATATATGACGATCGTCAATACAGACAACAGTGAAGCGATTAATATTGCTCAAAACCGGAATTAAATATATAGTCTTTCATTGACTTACTGAAGAAAGCGAAACGACAGAAACGCATTAGATGTATTGTTCTTTCATTTAAGCGCTTGTGAAGATCTTCGGTATTGTATCAGTTGGTGAAAATTTGTAACAAACTTTGTCAACTTTGCGACTCGGATGAAACGTGTTGCCTCCCGCATATGACGAGACAGACAGCACCGAAGCGGTTAATGTTGGTCAAAAGCAGAGTAAATTATCATGTCATTACTTGATTTATTGAAGAAAGCGAAACACAGAGGATGCGCTGTTCTTTCGTTTGAGGGCTCGCCAAGAACGTTTGGTAACACATCAATAGGTGAAAATTTGTAATTAAATTTGTCAGATTTTGTACGTGGGTCAAAGTGACGCGACAACAGCGACGTGGTTAATTATGTTGGTCAAAGCAGAGTTAAATTTCTAGTCTTTACTTGATTTATTGAAGAAAGCGAAACGATAGAAACACAGAAGATGTGTTGTTCTTTCGTTTGAGCGCTCGCGAAGAACGTTTATTAATGTATCACTTGCTGAAAATTTGTAACAAAATTTGTCAAATTTGCGACGCCGGTGAAACGTGATGCCTCTTTAACCAAGACCAACAAGAGCTGGGCTATACTAAAAGAACGTCGACCACTATACTCTTCTGTAGGCAAGTCTGTGACCACTAATGTCGTTAAATGCAATGTATAAACTTGCGCAAAGGATTGCGCACACAGCTAGAAGGACACAGAGTTGCCAACGAAGCAGGCTACTAGCAAACGTACTTCTGGTCGCGGCTTTCTTCTTAGACGCCAAACAGAGGCATCATCTTTCACCCGCGTCGCAAATTTGTCAAATTTTGTTAGAAATTTTCACCAAGTGATACATAAATAAACGTTCTTCGCGAGCGTTCAAACGAAAGAACAACACATCTTCTATGTTTCTATGGTTTCGCTTTTTTCAGTAAATCAAGTAAACAAAATATATACACCTCTTCTTTACACCAACTTATAACTGCCTCGCAGTCGTCTGTGTTGTCAAATATAGGTATGGAAATGTATGGACAACGCATAAATTATAGTACGAATCAGCATGTCCAATATATTAAACAAAAGCTAAGAGTTAGGAGATTTTGGATATGATCAAGACAGAACAAGTCTTTGACCCAGTCTTCCGAACGAACCACCAAAACTTTGTAAACATTTGCCATGTCATGAAGAATCAATGACCGAGCAAATCTGGGCGAAAAGTGGACTGGGAACTATACGACATTTCCTTGGCCCAATTTGCGAGATTAATTTCCAAGCGTGTCTGTATGTTTTATCGTCTTTTAGCCATGTTCCTTTCTTTGTAATTGTTATAGAGGGAATATACTTGTGTTCCCCGGCTCCCCAGACGTATGTATATTGCACTCGGGTTAGGGCAACATTCGTAATATCATTACTCTTTAATGCAGCTTCTATTTTTTTAAGTTTCTTGCCTGGTATATAACCAATTGTAGAAAACCGTCGTTTACTTTTGCTTGAACAACGATTGCATTTTCATCGTCAACGTTCATAGGCTCTTTCGAAAGTTTTATCTCCACAGAACAATTTTCCAAAAGCATTTGTTGCTTACAGTCCCCAAGGACGTTTTGAAAGTCTCTGTGGAAAGTACTTCCTTTTAAAGAAAACGTTTCGCAATATAAAACATCTGTTGGCGATGCGGTACACGTTTCATCAGCCTCCATATCCATGTTTTGGTTTTCCTCCGGCTCCATGTTTTCGTTTCTTCCTCCGGATGCAATATTGCCTTGACTTTGTGTGTCCTCTTCTTCGAATAAGACATCCGAAAGTTGAGGGAACGTGGAACAGTTGCAAGTTGAAGAATTTAAATTCAATAAGGGCATTGAGAGTACATCGTCAGTGTCTTCTCTGTATCCAGAGATGGGATGTAATGCCTGGGCGACGACCGAATTGTTGACCAAGACATCGAATTTAAACACCAAGACAACACTACAACCATTGTCCAGTCCTTCATCTTCAATCTGTAACGAGAAAAATGTATAAATATGCAAATAATATCATGCGGTGTTTGTCCTGAACACTGAGATATACCCAAAAGTGATTTTTAACTTACTGTGTGAGTGCAGCTGGACGTAACTTCTATAACAACTGGTGAACGTTGTCCCCGCAATTTTGTAATATTCTCTTCGCTGTGTAAGAACAAAACACCGCGACGTTCATGAAGTTTCGCTGGAAAACTAACGTGTCCCAACACCATGTAAAGCTCGATACGAGGAATGACCTTCGTGTGAAGAACTTTTTCAACTCTAAGGTTCAAACAGTGTAAATATAAACATCTATCATATTTAAACGTGTCCGCAACATGATCTCTGACATCCATGGCGACTGGAGAAGAAATGAAATTAACATAGCGCGCGCGTTGATAATATGGTTCAACGCTGATGCATTATGGGATAGCTGATTAATCCTCCTTTGGTCAAATAATTGTTGTTCACTAAATTTTTCACTACATGTCTTCACCACCGACAAACATTTCCGAATCAGTAAATAACGCCGCTTCGGATATGTTGGGAGCGGGTCATCTATCCACTGAAGCGCTTTCATCATCACCCCCGTTATCTCTTGAAGATCTCTTTCTTCGTTCATGGGTAGAAACCTATACATCTGCGGAATGGTTGTCAGCATCTGGATAATGTCAGGTTGAAAACTAATTAAAAATTCCATTAGAGTATTAGGTGACAGATTGCCACACTTTGCCATACGACCCTCTATTATGGATCTCCGTGTAGAAAGACTACTCAACAGCTCGTTCAACTTCTTCTCCAAATCCGTTTGCTTGACCAGTTCAGATTGAAAATTCAATTTCTCAACGTCGTAGCCTTTTTCAACCATTTTTTTTAAAGGAATGAATATTTACTATCTCACTCGATCGTAGCAACTATATATATATTTATTAAAAAATTTTTCTGCAAAAAACTGTTAAGGGTTTATTATTAATTCTCGGAAGAGATCGTAACCACATTGGGTGTTTTCTTATTATACAACAATGAAGAGGACATTGTATACGCCATTTATAATAGTTTCTACGCGTTCTCCAAGTGCTCACTAACTTTGAACAATTTTCAATATCTATTCGAAGACGTGCTCTCAAAGGAATTCTCCTCCTTCACCGCAGCGTATGTGTAGAATGAAAAATCTTCTTCATTGCTGCTCCTCAAAAGAGTTCATATACCCAAATATTTCTTTATTCCATCTTTCAATAAACGGTGTTTGTTCAATTTCTTTAAATTGCTTAACACCTATCGCCCAAAAACGTCCCTTATAAGGTATGCTGCATTCTTCATTGGTATATATTGGGAAAAGAACTTTACGTGATTCCTCGCTATCATTTAAAAGCGGTTTGCTTATTTTCACTCCTTTAACACGTAAATGTTCGGTTCCACGTATTAATAAAGGTAATACATCATCAAGCACCATCACTTGAGCACCATAATACATGTATACGGACACAAATCGATAAGGCTTTTTTTTTCGTTGTTGAACGAGACGATTTCACATGGGTTATAAAACGTTTGCAATAAAAGTTAGAAAACAACAAAACAAAAAAAACGAGGGAAAAGAAGAAGGAAAATAAATAAAAGAAAACGTTGTTCTGGAATAAAAACGAATCAAAAAGGCGGTGTAAAATTTGATTTTTGGTGATAAAAAATTAAAATGAATTAAAAAAAAATCAAGAGGAAAATAAATCAAATTATTTAAATTGCTTAACACCTACCCTCCAATAAGACATTCTTACGTTGTGACACCATGGGAAAAGTTGGCAAAAAACCGAGAAAAAACAGGGTGAAAGAAGGAAGAAAATAAATTAAAAAAAATATTATTCTAGAACAAAAATGCAGCAAAAAGGTGGTAAACCATGGTGGCATTTTGATTGGTGAAAAAAAAAGAAGAAACATTTGATTTTTTGCGAATACAAAAATAAATAAATAAATAAAAAAAATTATCGCAAAATTCCTACAATTTTTTCTGATTTTTTTTTTCTATTAGAAAAAAATAAAAAAATCTACCGGTGAAAAAATCACAAAAATCTCATCGTTCGTTTAAAAAATCAACGTATAAAATTTCACGATCACTTCGGCTTGGCTTTCGTCAGAGGATTGTGTCAAGTCACTTGGTTTACAATTCGTGAACACACTTGGTGATGCACTATGGTACATTGATCGAAATCAAGATACACTGAGCAAGAGAGGCTATTCTATACCTCTTGTTTTACAGCAATTCTCCAGCTACAGATTTCCTGAGAAGCAGAAAAAGAGAAAGATTGACGAGTTGTACCTTTAAAATGATGAGATTAAAGTCCACAGTTCAGCACTTTTCAATTTGGCCATGGCATCCTACCAGAAGAAAGATCGTTGGAAGTCTGTACTTGCTGCAGTCCTAGGTCTGGCTGAAAGTCTCCAAACGTAGAGTGGCTATTTGACCGGTCATGCAAAACGTGTAAGTTGTCATTTCAAATTATTTTAAAATTCATGAGGTTTATAAAAATACAAAGAAAATCAGTACCATGCCAGTGGTTTTCATATGTTTTTCCAATTTCTTTATATTTAAAAATATAAAATATAAGTAAAATTTTGAGAACTTTCAAACTGATTTTCTCCTTATTAAAATACAGATTCATTTGAGATGTTCTATTATATATATATTTGTAATTTAATAATTTAATACATGTATGAAACACTCAAAAGAGTGTTTAATATTACATATAAATAATCATATACCTCTTAATATAACACCCCCCCTGGGTATTGGGTCATTCCAGAAAAGATCCACACTCCCCCCATGGAGGAAATTTCTGCCGTCCGGAGGGGGAGTATTGTGTATTAGGATATCCGTAAGGGGTAGGGGGTAGATTTCCAATTTGTTTCATGGGATATTTTCTGTATGGATATTTTCTGGAATGACCCATTAAAGCCCCCAGTGTAAATATGAGCTGGACCAATACTGGTTATTCTGAATATATTAAGTCAACCGTACATAAACCCCCATGTATAAAGCCCAGCAAACATTTTTACAGACATATATACTAAGTCAACGGCTTTATGTATTTGAAGGTTTATTGTAGTAAAACAGCACAAGGATTTCTCCAGCAGGACAGGGGATGCCTCTGGTGGGAGTGGGGGTAGAGCAGGGAATTTATCCCTCTCTGAACATTTTGCCTCAAACAAATTGTTTTCTGGGGAAAACCCCACAGTATTCATGTATTAAATAACTTTTTTAGGTAAAAGAAGACCATGCTAGACTGTTTTTAAGTCAAACTGAGAAAGACCATTTCAAAGTGCTATACAAGACCCATTCAATTGCACCCACTGTCGCCGCAAGGTATCAATGCATGTATGATGTTCTTCTGAAATGCAAGGACAATGAACCAATATGTGTGAATGCCTTTGCTCCAGCTGATCATCGCCGTCATTATGAATTTGTACATGAAATGAAGGTTCCATGCAAGGCTATTCTATACACTCACTCGGGAAGTGGTCCAACAAACCTTCATTTCTTGTGGCGAGTGTCTGAGTTCAGTGAGCAGGAGGAACTGTTAAATGAGGCACACACCATTTCTAAAGCCATTGCCAAGGACCTTCCAGAGTATCATAGCAGGTCACTTTGGAATGAGTTTACTGATTGCTTTGGTAAAGCTACCAGCTGGAACGCCGCCTTCCTACGCACCTGGGACAAGAAAGCAAGCTGAGGTTGATGAAATAATCAACAGAATCCTCAATGAAGAGGACCCAGATCTGATCTGGGATTTACGCAGTCAAAATAGTGGTTGGCCAGAACACTATTCATTTTTTCTAGAGCAATGCCAGGCGTACATATCCTCTACCGTTGAAACAGCTGTAGATGAAAGGTGCCACGACACCGTTGCAGAAGGGGATGTCATAACTCACCTTGCCAGTGCACTTAGTGTCCGGGATTTGCATGAAGAGGTAGCCAAAAAGTGTCCAGAGGGTACACCAATCCCAAGTATCCAGTGGCTGAGATTGCAGTTCTGGCCCAGGCGGCCCTGTGCAAAAACTGCCAGTAGATACACTGGTAAACTGAAAGTGAAGTTTATGATACAGGCACGCCAGGTCCGGGCACAACACGTAGATGCCCATTATGCGTCAGCTTTATTCCGATGTGAAAAGGAATTTGCCCTGAAACTCCGGGACTATGTTTCATTTATGAGTCTCGACGATAAGCATACAGTGAAGGTTGGGGAGCCTGGGTGTCCCGTTGCTTCTGTGGAAAGGGGGAAGAGCGTCATTGTTTCCGTGTCGAATACATTTGCCGTTGCTGATCATGATTTCACACGTCTGAGCCTTACTTCCAGTGTTTCTTTACTGATTGATGTACCAGAAACCATTGAAGAAAGTTTCTACTGAGGAAGAGTATTTGTGATACTGAAGGAAAATGCATTTGAGCCGTCCTCACCCATTCATCACATGACTGAACTCCAGCAAACCCTCAAAAGCCTGGGTCCAGTAAAGCCAATTCTTGTCGTCTATACAGATGGTGGTCCCGATCATCGCCTTACATATCTTTCACTGCAGCTATCTCTCATGGCCATATTCTTGGACTTGAACTTGGATTTCATCTGTGCTGTACGCACACCATCCCATCATAGTTGGAAAAACCCTGTTGAAAGGATCATGAGTATCCTCAACCTTGCTTTGCAGGGTGTTGGCAGCATGCGTGATGTGGTGGTACACGAAGATGAGCTCAAACAATGTAACACCTTGAAGTCTATCCGTTCCTTTGCATCCAAGATTCCAGAGATCCGAGAAGAGGTTACTGGGTGTGTAAATTCTACAAAGACCCTGATTTCTTCAATGATACAGCGGCTTAAATTGAAGGATCACAACTTCGAGACCCATAGTCCTCCCTCGGAAGCAGAAATGGATTCCTTGTGGGAAAATGTCTTAAAGGTGAGTGTTTTTGTCTTAAACTTTTTAGTCATAAACAAATAGAGTTCTTAACTATTAAAACATACAAAAAATTATTATTTTGCAGATAGACAACTCCCTGACTAAAGACACGCGTACCAAGAAGCAAATCAAGACGAAAGAAGAGCTAAAGTCGTTCTTAGAAAGCCACTGCAAAGTACGACGGTACATGTTTAGCATCTTGAAATGTGGAAAGCCAACGTGTACAGTATGCCAAGCTCCTCGCCTGCCAGAAGATGTCAAGGTGAAAAGTCAAGGTGAGATAATACGGCGACCATTTAATTACAGCAAGCAGTGTGTTTCTAAAATCACAAATCCTATGAGAGTGGTAATGTTCTGTAACAATGTTGCGTTGGAAGTTGAATCGAAATGTTGCGCGTATTTAATACCATCTACATCGTGCAACGTTCGAGCAACATGTTGAGAAAAATAAAAGTATAAACATATACTTTTCGTAACATGTTGCTTGCTGCAAATTGTAACAAACAGATGTGTTGCAGGAGTTGCCGAGTTGGTGGTGATATGGGTGACATTTTGTTCCATACAAAATTTCTTTAATACTTCTCGAGGAACAGTTCTAAAATTGTACTTTCCATCTGTGGTTGCTCCTGCGGATTTCCAACTCGAGACGTTAGGCGAAATTAGGCCGTTTGCGTCTTTATTAATATGTGTTTTGTCTTTATTAAAGATATTGTACCTATATCATGCGTTTATTTGGCCAGTTGTAAATAGTTGAAGTTAAATGTTCAAGATAAATTATTAAATTTTCCACATTTTAGGCACCCTTGACAAAAGAGTCGTGTATACACCAATTTAATAATAATAAAAAATTTTAAAAAACGTCCGCCCGCCCGCCCGCATTTCAGCAAACGTAAAGGACCATCACCAACTTTTTTTTAAGATATATATATATATATATATATATATATATATATATATATATATATATATATATATATATATATATATATATATATATGTATATGTATATGTATATCTACATGTACATGTACATGTACATGTACATGTACATGTACATGTACATGTACATGTATATTTATATGTATATGTATATGTATATGTATATGTATATATATATATATATATATATATATATATATATATATATATATATATATATATATATATATATGTATATGTATATCTACATGTACATGTACATGTACATGTACATGTACATGTACATGTACATGTATATTTATATGTATATGTATATGTATATGTATATATATATATATATATATATATATATATATATTTATAACATAGCTTTGATATAGCAACGTTTTTGATTGGCTGTCGTGCGTGCTCCATAACTCGATGGAGCATGGTAAAAAAGCGCGCGAAAAAATTTCAAAACAAAACTGAGTTTTAAATTGACTTTTTATGGCCTTTTATATTATCAAAATACCGAGTCATTTAATTTTATTGAGTAATAAAGAACAACGACCCAGAAGACATAAACTGGGTCTGCGTAACCGAGTTTAAACTGTCCTTTTGGTTGGATTTTAGTGAACAAAAAAGACTTTGGCTACGAAAGTAGAAAAACACAACAACCAAAACGATTCGCCGGCTTGTGAAAGGATTTAATGCTATATTATAAAAGAAATGGCTCATGGTTTAGTGTGTTCCATCGAGTCATGGATGCACTTGGGAAATTTGGAGAGCACTCAAAAATCTAGAGTTGGTCTCGGCTCGCCTCAACCAACTCTTACGATTTTTTCGTGCTCTCCCAATTTTCCGCGTGCATCCATAACTCGATGGAGCACGCTGAACCATGAGCCATTTCTTAAAGATATATATATATATAATATATATAATATGTATATAATATGTATATAATATATATAATATGTATATAATATATATAATATATATAATATATATATATATATATATATATATATATATATATATATATATATATATATATATATATAAAATATATATAATATATATATAATATATATATAATATATTTTATATATATATATTTTATATATATATATTTTATATATATATATTTTATATATATATATTTTATATATATATATTTTATATATATATATTTTATATATATATTTTATATAAAATATATATATTTTATATAAAATATATATATTTTATATATATATTTTATATATATATTTTATATATATATTTATATATATATATATATATATATATATATATATATATATATATATATATATATATATATATATATATATATATATATTATATATTTTATATATATATATATTATATATATATATATATTATATATATATATATATATATATATTAATATATTACCAGGGTTAAGTCACGTTGGCCTGAAAAAAAGAGAAAAATCTTCTCGACGTTTCGAGCGAAGGCCCTTCGTCAGGAGAAATTAGTAAACAACTCACATGTGGTCACGCGTATTTATAGCAGAGCTACAATGGGAATCACGTGAACACATGTAAGCCAATAAAAACAAAGTAAACAAATAAATTAATATGTATCTCTTGCAGTAAATGTCCCATGCTTTACATCGGAGAAACTGGAAGACGTTTAGGTGACAGGTTTGTTGAACACCTTCGTGATGTCAAATACAATGTGCAAAACAAACCTGTTGCCAGGCACTTCAACAGTGCCAACCACTCCTTTTCCAACATGAAAATCTGTGCCATTCAGCCCATTACAGGTTGTAATGATACTCGTCGTAAACAGGAAATGCGTCTCATTTACAAACTTGGTACCATTCACCCTCACGGCCTCAATGAGCGATTCTCTTTCATTTAGCTCACTCCACCACCATATTCCACACCTTTTCCTTAACCTTTTTCCGATGATTTAAATAGTAATTTATAACCTGTTTCTTTGCCTATTTGCAGGTAGCTGACCCACAAATTGGGCCAGCACCTGCACACAGGCTAAAATTACATATTAATTTATTTGTTTACTTTGTTTTTATTGGCTTACATGTGTTCACGTGATTCCCATTGTAGCTCTGCTATAAATACGCGTGACCACATGTGAGTTGTTTACTAATTTCTCCTGACGAAGGGCCTTCGCTCGAAACGTCGAGAAGATTTTTCTCTTTTTTTCAGGCCAACGTGACTTAACCCTGGTAATATTTGGATTTCAACCGTGGCCGACGCTGTCCTAGAAGCTTTTACTTATATATATATTATATATTTTACATATATATATATTATATATATATATATATTATATATATATATGTATATTTTATATATATATATATATATATATATATATATATATATATATTTATATATATATTATATATATTTTTTATATATATATTTTATATATATATATTTTATATATATATTTTGTATATATATTTTGTATATACATTTTGTATATTTTGTATATATATTTTGTATATATATTTTGTGTATACATTTTGTATATACATTTTGTATATACATTTTGTATATACATTTTGTATATATATTTTCTATATATATTTTATATATATATATATATATATATATTATATATATATATATATATATATATATATATATATATATATACTATAGCATGTTGAGAAAAATAAAAGTATAAACATCTACTTTTCGTAACATGTTGCTGCAAATTGTAACAAACAGATGTGTTGCAGGAGTTGCCGAGTTGGTGGTGATACGGGTGATCCCAGGCGGTGTACGCATAGCGACCGCAAAGCCCGACGGGGAAAATGAAGATATTTTCATTGTGCGTCCAGTCGTGGTCTGGTGAACATATGCAAATATAGCAAATGGGTATTAAGAATTTATTCCCCTTTCCAAAAGAATATTGTAAAGACGCAAATCTCGCGGATTTCGCTGGGAAGACAGTAGCTATCGAGGCTTCATGCTGGATTCATCGAGCGCTAGCAATTTCTGTATCTGGAGGTGGAAATCGAGAAAGGCAAGTGGCTTCGTTTGTAAAATATCTACACTAGTCAGTATAAAATGTGCAACTTTTGCGCTGAAATTTTGCATCATTTAGTCATTAATATTCATGTTATTTACTTTCAGATTGGGCAGTATTTTCCGAAAACATTTAACGTTGGTAAGAAGCGCTGGAGTTATTTCGTTTGTTGTCTTTGATGGTTCGCCTCTGCCTGCCAAGGCAAAGGAAGCAGCGAAAAGGCAAAGGTGAGTTAAGATCAAATGACTTAGTATTATTAAAGCATGTCAAAGATAGTTACCGTAAATCTAACGGCTAAATATATTTTCACCATACCACTGTAGAACGAAAGACGATGCATTAAGAAGAGCAAACGAAGCAGCCAGTCGAGAAGAGCAGAACAAACTACTTAGCCAAGGGATATCTATTTCATTTGAGGATATTTCAACATGCATAGAAGTAACTATTACTATATATATGCCTGTATATTCCATACTTACATGATCTAATTATTTAACTAGAGTATAAGGACATATAATAACTAAAGCCATGTTTGTATTATTAGTGTTAAGGAGAATATTCGTTACATTGTATCTCCATATGAGTCTGATGCTCAGATAGCATCTCTTGTAAAACAAGGTCATGCAGATTTTGTCATCACAGAGGACTCTGATTTACTCACCTATGGTTGTAAAGAGGTATACACTTTGCTTTTGGTTTCACTGTAGTTATTCGCACAACACCAGATCCCACAGCCCAAATGAAATTTACATTGTAGGGTTGAACTCTCCTTTGACTGGAAAAATCATTTGGCATTAGACAGAGTAAAATGCAAAACTAGTGCATGCCATTGTCTCTTTTACTCTGTCTTGATTATATAGCATACTAAATAGCCATATATTGAATATAAATGATTTTTCATGATGCTTGCAGATAATTTGTAAAGCAAAGATGTGTGGTACTGGAAAGCATGTTGCCCTTACACAAGTTTTGGATGGTTTGAAATTAAATTTTCAACAATTTCAAGAACTGTGCATTGCAGCTGGGTGCGATTATCTGGAAAATGTTAAAGGAATTGGAATCCATAGGGCATATGCATTTGTTTGTGGTCACCATTTGCTTGATGAATTGGCAAAGAAAGGGGCACCAGTTGATTATGAGGAGCATTTCGCCAACGCCTTGGCTGTTTTTAAAGTGCTTATGTCACAAAAAAATTTTTTTTAACTTTGGAGTAGAGGACAAAAAGTTAGTTAATAGGTTCTTTAACATTTTTCGGTTTTCTCTTTTCATTCGCGAGATATGCGGCTCTAAACAGCAATTTTCGTGAAAATGTCGCGTATCAACAAGAGTCTGGGACGAGCGTGGTGTGACGTAGCTTAAGGGACTTATTAATTTTAACAATAGCTTTTTAGTACTCCTTCACATGTGAATTCGAACCTCCGTCTCTTAAGCTACGTCACACGGCTGTCGCCCCAGACCCTTTTCTGTTTTTTTCTCGGGCGTGACAATTTTTTGCTAAAAGCCAATTTTTCAAGGTTTAGAGCCGCATATCTCGCGAATGAAAAGAGAAAACCAAAAAATGTTAAACAACCTATTAACTAACTTTTTGTCCTCTACTCAAAAGTCAAAAAAATTTTTTTGTGACATAAGCACTTTAACCATCAGACAGTCTTTAGCATTGGCAGTATGAAATGTGTTCCTCTGAATGAGTGGAACAAACCTGTTCCAGACAAACTTCAGCATTTTTGTGGAATGTAACTTTGAATAAAAAGTTGTTAATGCCTACATAATTTCATGAAAAACATATATTGATCAATTTTCTTAACTTACATCAGATTACTCAATGACACAATTTCCATCAACGTTGCCTCGGGTAATGTGGATCCAAAGAGTGGTGTGAAAGTGAATAATTATGCACTCATTAAACAGGTGATTTTCATTTCAGTGATAAAATTTCCATGCAGGAAAGTTCAGGAATAGAAAAAAAAGGCAGATGTTTTGGTAATTTTCAGAGAACCCAAACAAATGAATAGGGTCATTCCAGAAAACCAAAACAAATGAAATGGGAAAGTGAATCATCGATTTCTTATTTCAATTAACCATTAGCACATATACGATTCACTAGGAGCCTAAAAGCTTCTAAAAACTTTTTAAGCTCTGTATTACGATTAAATGAACTCATTAAAAATTTAGGTGCCTTATAACAGTGACAACCAGAATAGCACGAATGAGGACCAGTCTTCAGAAGAAACACACAAAGAAACAAATGGTATGTTTTTTGTCTAATCAATATGAAAAATAGACTGTAGTTTATTACAAATCCCAGTTTCAAAGCCCATTGTTTTTGAAGCATTATTATCATTCCTAACTATTTAAGGGAACAAATTAGTGCATATTGTTAGGGACCGGTCATTAATTACAGGGGAGGGGGGGGGGGCTGGTGGAAAGAGAGGGGGGGCAACAATTTTTGTGCAAGTAGTATTTACCCCATTTGTGTAATTTGAAGCACGGAAATATTAAAATTTTATGAAGTAGTTAGTCTACAGTCTAAATTTAAAAGTGTTTTCGTACCAGGACCGTGGAAAAGGAAGGTGGGGGCTTTAAACTCCAATAATTTTTCATACACATTGTGATTTTTATTTACATATATAAAACACTACTGGTAATCATGATTGGATAGTATGGATAGCACTGCTCTTCACATAGTCCAGAAAAATGCCTCATTGACATATTCGCATTTTGATGATGCAATTTGATTGCATTTGCCTGGGGCTCTGAGAGGCCTCAGATTTCAAGATTTTTTCCCCTAGTATGCTCACGCCTTCAGCATTCGCTAGCCCTCCTAACCCAAAAATGGTCCATGGTCCCTGTTGTAGAAAGCCAATAAATGGTTTCACTATATATACACACTTAAAATAAGGTGTGTATCTTTTCTTATTGTGTGTGGGGGGGGGGGGGGGGGGGGGCAAGAAAATTTGAACATCTCATTTCTTATTTCCACCAGCCCCCCTCCCCTGTAATTAATGACTGGTCCCTTAGATCGTATGTTGGAATGCTACTTGATTAATGACTTTTGTTGATTTACTCTGTCTAACGCCAGAGATTTACCAGCAAATGTACCAACAACTAGCGGGAGTGATTATGTTGATACAGATGAACTTGGTGAATCTCATTGCTTACCATTTAAGGTTTCGGGAAGTGCTTACAATACTTCAAGACAGAATGCCCTGGAAGAGGCATATGAGTACTTGTATGACTACAATCGACCCGTCTTGGTTAAGCTAGAAGCAGAGTCTGAGAATGAACATGATAAAAATGCTATTGGAGTATATGTAATGACAGGGGGCTTTTATACCAATGTTGGCTATATACCTAGTGAATTGACTAAATATTTACACCCACTGTTAGGAAGGGCAGACCTTGATGTTTCTGTAAAGCGCATTAGCTTCTGTACAACTTATTTAATGATTGGTTTTTATCTTACAATCGGAATAACAAAGAACGGCCCATGGCCAAATAAAGTTGTCCAGGCCAGTAAAAAAGTTGCTTAAAACCATACCATACTTGTAAATATTATGAATAAAATTTAAATGTCTAATTGTCTGTCAAATTGTCTCTCAAAACTGTACGTTAAGATAATTGCCAACCTTAAATTTGATGTGGTGGCAAACCAACTGGAGCTTTGTGAAACTTTTCTCTCGCAGTAAGTTCTCCTTTTTGCGGCAAGGATGCTCGGTTTGCAACAAATATTCCTGGGTCTCCTCTCTTTGAAATGCGTACTCTCTCAAGTCTCTCCTGTACACCATCACCTGATGGCTCGTTGAAAGAGGGTAGCTCCATTTCCCGAAATCGCTCTTTTGTACCAGTCCAGTAGTAGTCTGGATTTATCCGTTTAGTAAACTCATTTAAAATCTTGGGTTGGCAATCATGGAACTGCTTTAAATCAAATATTTCCAAGCATTTCGTGCATAACCGAAAACAGACATTCACAGTCATCACTTGAAGATGCCCTGGGGTGTTCTGGGGGAAGATCTCTTGCCACATATTCTTGGCTCCGGATTTCCCTACTCTCTAAGTTGGCGACCAATCCAACAACAATCTCTCTGGTAAGACCACAAACACCCTTGATAGGCCTATAAAACATTTGCATTATCATTTAACATTTACAACAATAGTACAGGTTCTAATCGTTTGTCCATAACTCTGTTCACCTCCTGAAAAAGGTACAAAAGGTAGTTGTGGTATACATGTACTTACCTGTTAACATCATGGAAGAAAAATCAGGTAAGTCCTTAAACCATGGCATCCAGTCGTTTAAGAGCCATTCCTTCATATCTTTACAGTACACAGAACGTACTGCTTCCGTTAATCGTCTTCCGTCTACTGCTTATGCCAGTTGTGGACTATTCGAATAACTTTGGCGGTAGAAGTGTAGCCCATACTGTCGAGGAATGAAATCACGCCGGTGCTGATCGAACGCTCACAATCTGGTACAGATTGCTTGGTTTGCCTGTTAGAGCCTCGTACGTCAATCCGGTTGATGGGTCATGCAGCGCCACTCTCAGGTGTCGTAGATCTACGCCTGGAATACGACCATCTCTCAAGCAGGTCACCACCCGTTTCAGCAGGTGATTGTGGTCTTCTCGGTGGTGGAGCCTTTCACTGGATGTACACTTTTCTGGTTGGTACAGAAACATGCTGAAATTCGCAGGATCGGTCTCGTCGTTCTTTAGATTCCGGACACGAATACGGAATATGTAGATGGCCATGATGGACTTTAGGACATCTACCGTAGTTTCAGGCCTTCCTGGAAATGTTAAATGAGAGGAACTGCTGTGTAATAGACGAATGAAGTGACAGAGAAATTTCTCTTCCTCTTCTTTTCAACTGTTTCTATCCTAACAATACTTACATCAACATGAATATGAGAACAGTTTGTTGCCTCACGTAGGCACTCTAAATATTAAAGAAATCTTAAATTAGTCGTACCTTCAACCTATAGATGTGGATCGTGCATGAACGGAAAAAGCTTTCGCCGTAAAATGTGGATAGCTTCAGCGAATTCCAACTTTTCCTCCCTATCATCCATAAAATCACGAAACCAACGTAAGTCTTCCACAGGGACAGCTGGGTGACTTTCTAATGGATCTCCTGTTGGAAAAGTTAAGAACAGAGTCAGAGTATAAATATTTTAACAAGAATCGTGTAACCCTATGTCTAATCAGCACCGCGTTTACTGTGAAAATCCAATCTTTTCCGTTCCTTTTTTTGCATCATTTACATTTTTATATTTTCCGCAATCAATCTCCATGCAATGTATATAGCGGTATATTTGTTTATTACTACAGTTTGTTACCTTTGCTATCCAGTGTGAAATATTTAGTCATTGTTGGCTCTCGCATACTTCGAGCGTTGTTTCTGGCATCTTGAATAAGGCCAATAATAGAAACGGGACGATTCTTCCCTGATGAGTGGAGAGAATTAAATGCACCATCAGTGGTGAATCCTGTAAAATGTATAGATAAAATATATTATTTGAATGAATATATATATATATATATATATATATATATATATATACATGCATGCTGAAAATTTTTAGTAACGGACATGCAATCCCAAACGAGTGAAACTTCGTACATTAGCTTCTTACCACAGAGAAGGTGAAAAGATTAAAAGCAGGTATGACTTAATAGGCACTTTGAAAACGTACAGTAAAGTGTTCAGACAACATACCAACGACTGTCATTCCATTTTTTTCCATAATACGCTGCAACTTTGTTTCCAGCTCAGTCAATTTTGCGTCAGTTATTGACTTGTAGGGCAAAAACTGAACTGGAACGGCGTATGGTTTTCTGTTCCTCAACTCATCCGCAATCATGAACACAAGGAGGTACTTAGCGGGGAGTCTCTTCTTCAAAAACAGATCCTTCAGATATTTTCTCATCCTTACTTTAAACTCTATCACGTCAATCTTCACCCCCTTCCTTTTGTCTGCTAACATGGTTTCAATTTCTAATTTTAAACGAGTAGCCTTCTTCAAAAGCTTTTGATACTCCAAAGCATCCCAGCCGACCTCCATCAATTTCTTTTCTGTTGAATGTCCTTTTTCCAGAACTTGATTATATAGTTTGTTAGACTGTTCATTTCCTTTTGTCAGGAAATCGAAATCGCCACACACCTCTTTCTTGATTTTTTCCAAATCACCACACACTGAGGCTAACCTTTTGGCTGTTCCTAGACCATTCACTACTGCCTTTCGTGACTTGTACTCACGGTACATTTGCTGCAGAGAACCGTCGCCGAAGTCTTCGTCACCTTCCCAAATTCCACACATACTTAATTTCCCGCAGTCCCTTTCGAACATCACAGGCATCAGCTTTGATCCACCACCAACCATTACTGAGCTTGCTTCAAGATTTTCATCTACAGTAAGACAAAAGTAAGAATTTTAGCTTTTGTGCACCTGTTACCAAATATGAAATCATTGGAAATTGTGAACTGCAAAACAATATTACACAATATTATATTTACTACAGTCCTTGTGCGTTAGTTTTACTTAAAACATACATGTATCTTACAAATATGTTATTAGCCTCATTAGAAAGCCAGACAACAATAAAAAACTTTCAAGAGTTGGAATGATGGTGCAAAAAATACTTGCTTTACTCACTTGTACATCAACTGTTCTTGAAAAACCTGAAGACTTAACACGTTTTTGTAACGCTCGTGGTCCCAAACTAGCAACATTAATCTGTGACTGGTCATGCAGCGTCTCGGCTATCACTATCGCACTATTTAACGCCACGCAAATCCAAACTCGTTTGTTCAGAGATAACCTGTACGTAATACATTTTGAAACAACGCTGTCATTGTACCTTTACACATGCATGTAAACTGTGTGGAAATATGTTTATTTATAATGCAGGAATAAGTTTTGAACGATAACATTTGATCATTGTGGTATTGTTTGACAAAAACAATCGCGATGTACTCGTAAGCAAAAAACAACGACGACATCGGCGGTTATAGAAGGAAAATAACATTTGCAATCTAACGCCCCATCAACGGCCCCCGTACCGCTAAAACGAGTGTGCTGTACTGTTCAGTCTGCATTGGAGTCAAAGCAATAAGCCTCATCTTTCAGAGGTGTTGTCTAAACCCGTCTTGGGTCTAATTGGGTCATTCACTTTTGTTTTGCAAGACGAAGTATCTTGTTTGAAAGACGTCGTCGTTGAGTGCCATAATAGATCTTAATTGTAAAGCCCTGCTAATTAACATGACTACAAGTGTTTATAATTAATTTCATTCAAGTCAAATACGTTGACGTTTTTAATGCTCTTGTGGCAATACCTTGGGCCTATATATATATATATATATATATATATATATATATACATAACAATGACTTGTTATAATTGCTCGTTAAACTGTGAGTTTTTACCATGCAGATGTTTTCAATTAAAATTGTAAAACAATGGCTGCGTTTTGTATATTACTCTTGGGAGTGTTCGCTGATCAAAACATTCAACCCTGTGTTGGTAAACGGTTTTAAAATCTGACGACAAGACGCGTGCTGCACAATTAAATTATAATACACACGATAACTGCAAATCTTCGCTACAATGCCTCCACGAGAAGTAATAAGATTCGGGAATTTAGAAAAAACTCTAATTCTTGCTAACTATCGTCAAAATGGTGCTATGTGGGATATTATTATCAATGAAATAAGCAGAAATCCAGTTTGCACAGCTTCCAGGGAACGTGCAGGATATGTACAGGAACGTGGACCGTCGAAATGCTTTACGAAGGCGGATTCGAGAGTACATTCGCAGGGAACAGAGGCAGTGAGTATATTGAATAGATTAATTCGACTTAATTCCGCATCTTGAAAACTATATATATATATATATATATATATATATATATATATATGTATATATATATATATATATATATATATATATATATATATATGATTTAGGGCACTACTTGAAAGGGTGAATGAGATGCGCTACGCCAATTTGGTAGACCCAGAGCAACGACAAGAAGCCCATGCTGCCATCAGACACCGCATTAGAGTGGATGCGGAAGATCTGCAAGATATTCCTCCTCCACCACCCCCTGTTGTTGCTCCTCCTCCTCCTCCTCCTCCAGCACCACCTGCACAAGGACAACAAGTAGGACAACAAGCCCAGGCAAACCTTGCTCCACCGGCTTTGCCAGATAATCACGACCATCAACCTGGCAACGGTCAAATGGATAGAGGCGAAAACCGCGGCCTTAATGGCATGATTGCCAAGGCTATTCCTGTGCCACAAGTACAAGCAGAAAGATGTCCTTACCATGCCTTAGCACGTGAAAATGCGGAGGCTCTAAACGTGCTCCTGACCAGAGATGTACCCATTTTGACTAACCAAATGCAGCAAAGTATTCAACTACTAGACACGCTTATCAGACGTCAATTGGACAATCAAATGTAGCATGCGGAATATGCTCTTTTCGCTTCCTTATTTTTGCATTTATTTTGTTTTTGTTAATAAAGTATTGTTGTAGTGCAAAATTACATAAAAGTCACAAAAATAATTTGTTAAATAATAATTTATGCATAATGGTTATATTCCTTCTTTTTTTAATTTGAACTTGGGGAGCATTGTATCATTACAATATATATCTCTTTCACGGTGTTACTTCTTTTTTTTAACAACTGTTATGGGTGATTACATGCAAGAAGAGTTTTAGACTTCTTTTTTAACAACTGTTATGGGTGATTGTATGCAAGAAGAGTTTTAGTTTGGGCTGAAATAAACCGTGAGTTATCGTCTTGCTATTTAGCTATTGCAGTCCAAACTAAAATTAATATGTAAACTGCATGCAAAATTTTACAATCCAACTCTTAGGAGGATTTCATTAGGAATTCAGGCAAAATTTCGACCTGGTTAGTTAACTCAGGATAAACTAACTGTGCATTATGAAAACGTACAATAGTATTGTGATACTATACACAACTGGCTGGTCAAAGTAAACTGATATATATATAGCAATTAATGAAACGTTCTTAACAAACGCAAAGTATAAACATATCTGATGACAAATATAGATTCATGTATTTACAAATTAACAAATCATAATACACTCGATAGCACGATGTGCCTTTGCGCCAAAAACGCGCATAACTCGGCAACAACTGGAAACATCCAACATTCGTGACGCCAAAGATGCTGAACAGCTCCATATTCTTTGACTCGTCTGATGCAGTGTTCTACTCTCACACGTCCTCGTCAAAGTACGAAGTTGAAAAGCTCTCTTCTTTGATTACCAGCAGCATCTGCTTGTCGCCGTGGTGTGACAAGAGGGTACTGTAGGGGATAACCTTTATCCGCAATAATGTACAATCCGTGTGGAAAATGCAGTTCTTCTCCAGGTCCAATTCTCGGCATCATATAGAACTGTCCACTGTCGTTGTTGTGTCCTAAGAAGCCTGATTGAATGAATACAATATTTCCATGGTTGTCCATTATTATTTGCGTGGAAAAGTTGTGATAGCAACAGTGACCGCTATAGAAAAGTTGTTGAGGCTCTGTTTGCGGTCGTTGGATCTCGTGTCTAGTTCCGTCAATGACAGCAACAGCTCCCGGTAACATTTCCCAGTGGTTAGCCATCTGAAGCCACTGCTGAGCTGTAGGCCATTTCACCAGCTCTTTAAAATAGTGCCACAGTAATGGTAGAATAAATCTTATTTCTCTTTCTACTGTCGTAGGGCTAACCATAAACATACCGCTAAGCATAGTAACTTCTGGATACATTCTAAGCCAAATTATAATGAGAAGGACCCTGTTTCGCATATCCAATATATATGGGTAGTCGTGGCGTCTTGTGTGCCCCCTCCGTGTTTGGAAATAAACCGTTGGGCCTACATCACGTACTATCCACGTGAATGACTCGACACTTTCTCCTGTTAAACTCCAAAACAGATGCTGGCATCGCTCTAATTCACTAAAAAAGTCACGACCATGAAACTCAGAGCCAACAAAATGTGGAAACAATACTCCCTCGATACGTGGCTTAGGAATGTTAGCTTGTGCACATGTTGCCGTCAGGCTTAACAGTTGGTAGTAACTGCGAATAAATAGGCCAACTGTTGACAATAATGAATTTATTTCGTTGTTTGAACGTATATAGTTTTCTTCTAGAGCTGTTCCTACTACCGGCAAGTAAACCGAGAACAAAAAGTCGAATACCAGCGTTACTGCCATTTGCAAGCCACCGTTAGGCGAGCGATTTTTTTCATGTTTGTTTACGTTTGAAAGTTGCACGTTTCACACGAAAACATTGAACGTTTAAAAACAAATCAATCAACTTGCGGCGTCATTTTGACAGGTTTCTTTGAACTGACGCCGAAACTTGATTTATTTGTTTTTAAACGTTCAACGTTTTCGTGTGAAACGTGCAACTTTCAAACGTAAACAAACATGAAAAAAATCGCTCGCCTAACGGTGGCTTGCAAATGGCAGTAATAACTGTAAAACGGTTGCACTAACATCTAAATCATCCACCATGATTCCGTTCAGATACCAGAATTGAACACCTTTCTTCACCGTCAATGGAGAACTATTATTTAATACATTTCATAACCCTATACCTTAGGTACTTTCTATTTTGTACCGATCTTATTAAAATGGGCTTATGAATACCATGTATATATGGTTCTCGATCAGCTTCCTGCGTAAAGGGTATACGGCTATACGCGTTTGGTCATCCTTACTTAATTTTGACGAATATTGATTAATTTCCGGCGACGTGCAAATGAACATCTGAGATTTTTCTTGCTGTATAATTAGCATAACTGCATATTCGTCCATTCTCGTTGGATTGTGCAGGTTCACTACTTAGTTCAAAATCTTTATTTCAATCACACTACTGTCAGTTATCCCAATGAGCATTTAAATATTTTTTTTGGGGGGTGGGTGGGTGCAAATTTCTCTAGGTGGGGTGGTGCACCCCCACCCCCACCCACCCCCCACCCCCCGCACACCCCCCCAGAAAATCCGTCTATGAACACATATAACAATGATCTTACTTTTAGTGGATTGAAGATAGATGCCTGGATTACATTGCACGACTTTGGATTTGGTTGGGCAAACGTGATGGTGCTTCTCCATTTCAACTGGACCAGCATTTCCAAGCCTGATCTCATTCTGATCATCATCTGTTGCATGGGTCCACAAGTGCGAAAGGTTTATCAGGTTTGTTGCAGAGTCAACAGTTGAAACGCTCTCTTCTGAATAACACAGTAATAAAACAACAATAAGTAAAACACTAAACAAGTATATGTACAGACATATCTTAAATTCTAATTGCTTACAATATCACATGTTATTATACTCTCACATTCAATTAAGCAATCACAAGTCTTAGTTTATCAAATCTTTTCAGCTGTTTTTTTCAATACACAACAAGCAATAAGGCAAAGTAAAGAAAAAAATTTCGAACATTGAATACGTTTTGTCGAAAATTACAAAAGCACGGGAAAAATGTCTTTGCAAAAGAAAACACCTATTGGATTTCTCTTTGCCTATTATGAAAAAATATTAGATCTCAACTTCAATATTTAAATCCCTGTCTAGTATTGGGCTCAGAGGAATCCAATAAGTTATATTATTCTAACTTCAGTCTGGCAATGTCTCGCTATACAATCCTGTAATCATAGCCAAATAGTTATATCGAAGGGCATTACCTGATACACACATTCTGGAATTCTCATCAACACTTGTGGATAAACTACTTTCGAAGGATGAACAACTCGAAAGTGTGAAATCTGCCAAAGAGATTTCGAACATTTCAAGCGATTCATCATAATTCACATCTCCTTGTAATGATGACTGCTGAAACATATTCTCTGCAGCATGTAAATCACTAACATCTCCATCATAGGTGTCTAGGTCAATCCCACTTTGCTGAAGTGCTTTTTCCATGAGTGAATTCAATCCTGTTTCATCATTAGCATCTGCTGTATCTTTGTCAGCAGTGTTGGCATCTGCTGTATCTTTGACAGCAGTGTTGGCATCTGCTGTATCTTTGACAGCAGTGATGGCATTTCCTCTATCTTTGACAGCAGTGTTGGCATCTGCTTTGACATCTGCTTCGTCCACTTTATATTGCCATACTGGACCTCTATGAAGACACAACCATTTATGCCCAAATTGGGAGAACATCGTATCCAGCCATGAACCGTGATGTTCCTCATACCCTAATGCATTTGTTCGATTAGATGCAAAAAAACGAATGTTATAGTCCAGAAGACCAAAGGGCATTCTGTCGAGTGGCATTCTGCACTGACAGTTCACATCTGTTCTTTCAAAACACTTGCACAACTCTAGAATAAGGTTATGCCTCTTTTCCTCATGTAATGTCTTCATTGAACTGAAACATATGTTCACAAAAACTCGAGAGATATAGTTTAAATATTCCATTCCACCAATGTCTAATACTACTAATTTAAAGATGTAGTTCATGATTTGCATTTTTAACCTCGATGACATTGAACGTTGAAAACACTTTAAAAACGTCTGGACAACATCACCAACATATCGAGGAGCTGCATTCTCTTGCTTGGGAATTGGTGAGGATTTAAACACAGGAGATAAAGTCGATAAGAGATCACCAATGGAGGTTGCTGTTTTAGGAGTTGTTGATTTGCGTTCAGTGTTGTAGCAACCAAAATCGTTCGACATATAATCAATGTTTAAGGATTCTTCAGCCTGGGACAATGTTATGTACCTTACAGCCAGGTGCTTATTTACCCCTGTACGACATGCTCCACCTGCCAAGAAAAAGTAATGTTATATATTTTGAGAAAGTTATCGCAGAAAAGCAAGTCTGTTGAATATGCCGGAACTTGATGTGTCATAGTTGTTCATTCGACATGAATAATTTTTATAAAGAAACCCTGACCCACACAAAAAACCTGACCCTTCACACCAAAACCTAGACCTACAACCTCATGAAGCATTTGATAGTTAAAAACAGTCTAAAATTGAATAAATGACAAACCTGTTCTTGTTGAGTTGCAAGCATTATTGACAGCCTCTGCACAAGCATTCCAGAATTCTTGTCAGGAATATTAAAGCCCAGCATATAATTTTAAAAAGCCCCAAAAATTATAATAAATTTAAAAAAATATGAAAAAAAAATTTAAAATTATATGCTGGGCTTTAATATTCCTGACAAGATTACGCTTTCCGCCTGGTTCGTCTATTGCTACCATTCCAGAATTCCATGTCTTTTGTTGTTGGCCATTCATTAGAATAAGCATTGCTCCAAAACAGGCAAATGTATTGGACTAAGCAGGATTCCTCCATTTCTGTCCAACGACTCGCACGTGCCTTCGGTATTTCATCCTCGATTTCATCCTCATTCGATCCAAAGAGGCTTCTTCTAGACGTGCCTTTTACTGTTCGCTTACACGATGGTTTACCAGGAGTATTGCCTTCTACAACCGAAGGTCTCTTGGCCGCCATATTATCAACTATCAAGTTTCAACCTACGAAAAATGTGTATGTTTAGAGTGAAAAAACCCCAGTTATTCGAAGGGGTGCGTTGGGGTGTGTTTATACTAGGCTGTTTATTAAAGCTTCTATTTTAGGTTCATGGTCGTTGAGACGAGAATTGAGCAGTAGTAGTTCAGTTGCTGCGAAGGCTTTTCAACATTAGTTAAAATTAGCATCAAAATAGCATCCTATTTCATGGCGAAAATAGCATGTAAAATAAGGCAATCAATACAAATTATGATATGGAAATCTCAAGATGGTAGACAATAGTTGCTTAAAATACATAAAACGAAAATATTTACCTCTTGACATTGCAGTAAAGTGCCCAGGAACTTCAGCAAATTTCGCCACACTTTCCGCCATATTGAAAAAGTTCGACCCAGTGTGCTTTGCAGTCCCTATGCGCACACCGCCTGGGGTGATCCACAGAGGAGGCCGGACAAGTATCATGTGATTGTCACGTGACATTGTCGACCAATGAAATTGCGCTATTTTCTTATCGTTGCTCGGCTGAAAATTTTGCATTGGACTTGGAATACTGAATATTATGCTTTTGTCATTCATTTTTTTCTTTAAAAAAGCAGCGATATCGTTTGATATATTGTTGGACTATCCATATCTGCAGGATTTTGCAAGGTAAATGTATTTTTCTACTTTATTTTGATCGTTTGTGTAGGTCGTTTATGTAGGTCGAACCTCACTTCCGGTTTGTCAACAATCTTCAAAGCAAAAAATCTCGAATTCCCATGGTTCGAATTCTCTAATTTTTGCGTAATAAGTTGAAGAAATGTCTAGTCTTGGATTCTATCCGGACGCCCCCCTCCTGGCCCCCGCAACCGTTTTCGAGATATTCGCCGTTGAACCGACCATGGTATTTCGGCTTTCGCTAAGATGGCGCCCAATAAGTTTAAGAGAGACTTTCGCCACTAAAGTTTGTTTTTTTCTCAAGAATTTTGGAACTTTCCTAATATCTACAGCTTTGTTCGTTTGAGTATAAAGTGTAGAATGAGTGGTGGACTATTATTAAAGAGTAAAATTTGGTATTTGTCTGTTTTTATGGTCCAAAACGCTTGTCCTCGCTGTATAAAAACACCATCATTCTGGAAAAATTGTATACATAATACATATCAGGCCTGCATACATTTGTAATTATTACAGAATGTACTGAACTTTTTTAAACACGGAGCGAGCGCATAAAAGGCAACCACCCCCCGGTATTCAGCGCTAGAATTTTGAAATTTAAGAATGGCCGTCAGCCAGTAAACAAGGAAGTGTAAATGTTGGCTGAATAGCAAGTCATTTACGATTGTTTTGTTTTCCTTCAAAGCTTTAGAGCTTTATGTAAATGTAATTCGCATGTAGCAGTATACACTTCGTGAAAAATACAGCCCCTTTCAATTGCATGAACTGTTGCATCGAAGTATAGGCCTTGTCGTTTCAAATATGGCGCGCAAAAGTCTCTCTCGACCAAGGGTGTTTATACATTCCTTGCTGCTTTTATTGACGCCTGCAATGCTGCTTTCGTTGACGGTTTCATTCATTTGACCATGCGTTTGTCGAATAAATTTAGCATAATAAACTGCATTTATTATTGGCCATGGCAGATGATAACAACGTCGAAAGGCTGTCAGATCTTTCACCATCAAAGAAAAGACAGTGACGGAATAAGCGATATTATGAAAAAATAAGGACAGTTCCAAAAGTAACAAATGTAGTTACCACTTTAAAATGGAATTGCCGAAAGAAGATGAACATCGCTTGACTGAAATCAAAGCGAAAATCGAGAACGCGAAGGAACGGCTGAAGCAGCGAACCGGAAAGACCACGAATGTTGATCTGTTGGAGGCGCTCCTTGATAGTTGGCTAAATGCGTCAAGTCCTGATATTACTTCGACATCTACATCTGTAAGTGACCCAATGCAGTTTCTACATTCTAACAGCGATCCAGTTCCTTCCTTTGGTAGCACTGCAACGGTTCCTCCATCATTAGTCAACCCGAAGGTTCAGCTTCATAGTGCCAACAAAGAAAATGATGAAATTTATCTTGTTTGTGGAACTGCGTTGGAGCGCCTATTTAAATATTTTGTCGAGAGTGGTAACGTTTGTAGTTGTGGACGCAAACTTGATCCGTCCAGCATAAAAATTGGAAGAGTGGCCAAGCACAGTCATTGTGTGAAGGTTGTTGTTGGCTGTGACAAGAAACACGTAACTGAGTGGTTTTCCTCATCTATAATGAGCAGTCAATCAGCTGGAAAATACTATGTGAATGTCAGGTGAGTTCAAACTTATATATTTAAGAAATACTGTACAAAATGGCCGCTTGTGTTTACAGTATATGCAAACGCCAGAGGGAGTTTGGAACTTTGGGAGAAATCAAAAGTTTATTTGAACCCGAGCTGTAGGTGGTTACCAATGGTTTACATAAGTACTTTTCAATTCTCTCAAACTGCCCCAAGTATATATTAGAAGCTATATTATAAAACACAGGGTATCTGTTTTATTTCCTTTATAAAATATAATTAAGAAATTTGCAGTGATATCACAATGGTGTTTGCATAGCGTGATATAAACTTGACCAATCACAGCATACATAGGGTGCAATTATATGTACCTCTGTATGTCTGTCTGTCAACATCGCCATTTCCAAAATCATAATATGACCTGATTCAGAATTGATATACTGTACTGGTATTTGTTACATTTTAGGGTGGTGCATGGTTTTACTTCAACTGGTATGTTCCCATCACAATATGAAGGATTCTGCCAGGCTGCTAAACTTGGATTTGTAAATGAACACTATGTTGCTGATGGTAAGCCAATGAAACTGCTATAAATTATGGAACTGCTATAATATATAAACCATAACATTTTATTTCTTAATTTCAGTGTACCATTCAATAAAGTACATAGAAGCTGTGCAGGGTCTAACAGACTATGAGTGTTCAGGAATTATTGAGGAAATAAGAAGCAGTGACAGTTATAAGAAAAATGGAGAGGTGAATATATTATGCACTTGTCAATCATTTTTTATGTTTAACTTTGTCTGTGATATGCAATGATTGTGCAAGAGACAGAGTTAAATATTAAACTATTTTATTATTTTCATGTTTTAGGGTGTAATGCTGGACGCTCGTTATGACTTTGTTCGTACTGCCTATCACACAACTGTGTCAGATATCAGTATGACGTAAGTCAAAATTGCAAACATTCTTATGTGCCTACTTTAGGTTGTTTTCTTGTTTTATTATTTACTTTATGCAGCTAACTATTTATGATGAAACAGAAAAAGTATAATATACATGATACACTGTAGCGATAGACACCAGGCGGAAAACGCAATTTAAAAATGAATATCAGAGCCCAGCAAATGACTTTGAAACAAGACATAATAAAAAGAAAAGAAAATTTATTTACTGACGTTTCGTTGTTACATCACAACATCTTCAGAGCATTTAAACTATATTACAGTTGGTTCACTATATATACTACAAAGATATACTGGTTTAAAATTACAAGAACGGTTACAAAATTTAAAGTTCAAACGGACAAATGAACGTCAAGAACAGACAACAGAGATTGAATATCAATAACAGACAACATACTTAAAATAGATCAAGAGGAGTTGATCTTATAGTGGCGTTAAGAACTGGATTAAGTTTGGAGATTAGAAGGCTTTCACGTATAAGTAGATCGTGTTCAGAAATGCCAGATGAAAGTATTTTAAAGTCAGAGGAGGAGACAGTGTGTTTGAGGAGATGTTTATGTGCAAGTATACTTGACATAGTTGATACAGAGTGATCCTTTCCAGTCAAAGGCGAGATACCCATATGCTCTGAGATACGTGTGTGAATATGTCGGCGTGTTTGGCCAACATACAATGCACTACAGCATTGACACTTAAACAAATACACAACACGTGATCTCAGGTCAAATGGGATTTTGTCTTTGAAAGGAAAGAAACTAGAGAGACGGCTAGATGGACGGAAAACGACTCGTAGAGAGATATGTGGATAAGCAGAGGAGAGAATTTTATGGAGGTGTGAGCGAATCTGTAGGCCATGATGACCGGGGAATGGAAGGCAGAAATAGACAGTCTTTTTAGCACACGTGTGAACTAAGTCTTGTGAAGTGTAAATTTTGTCAAGGAAGGTCTTAATACAACTGTCCAAGAGTACTGCGGGATAGCCATTGAGAGAGAAAGTCTTTTTAAATCTTTCCATTTCAGAATGAAAAAAATTCGTAAGAAGAGCAAATGT
Organism: Corallium rubrum; assembly: GCA_964035015.1. Lineage (NCBI taxonomy): Eukaryota > Metazoa > Cnidaria > Anthozoa > Scleralcyonacea > Coralliidae > Corallium > Corallium rubrum. The sequence continues at coordinate 3,623,959 of OZ036003.1, forward strand.
AGCCTGCGTGCAGACGCTCCTTCCCCCTCCTGAAATCGGGGAAACGGAGGTCTGCAAAACGGCGTTCGAAATCGTGTTCCTGGTCACGTGAACCAAAATAATTAATTTATATGCTGGAATAATTACCACACCAATACTTGCATTTGCAAGCCACCGTTATTACGGCTTTCGATTATTTTCAAGTTTGTTTACGTCTGAAAACGTTGAACATTTACAAACAATTCAATCAACTTGCGGCGTCGGATTTTGACAGGTTGCTTTGAAATGACGCCGCAAGTTGATTGATTTGTTTTTAAATTTCAACGTTTTCTGGTGAAATTTGCAAATATAGTGTTTATTTTGGTCGACCGTTCTGTGCTGAGAGAGATTATATTGATGAGAGAATGGACGAACTGGATGCGAAGAAATTGAGACTTTGTTGGTGTCGATGTGTACTCGATGTTATTCCAAGCACCACGATGCGCACTGATTACCATGAGAATTATTTCGGTAGATCTGTGTTTTTTCTCCCAAACTGGTAAGTTCGGCTGTTTCCTGTTAATTGCACTGTGTGGTTTTCTATTAAAGGTATTAACTGCTATTTCATTTAAAAATTAAATTATTTTGATGTTGAGCGGCGACAATACCGGATCCAGACAATATTAAATCGCAATCAGAAAGTCGATCGTTTCGACGGAGAACGCGCGTAGTACTCACACAATCGATTTCTCTTTTTTACATTGAGCGGCTGGCATGAAAGTCTTGAATGATGTAAATCGTAGAGGTCGGCCTCGACTTTTCGCAGAATATTTATTATACCGCGGCGTTTTTTAAGCTTCTCGACACAAGATTTTCAAATATATGGTGACTTCGAGTGAATTATAAATTCAAGCGTAGCTAATTCTTCTTTCACTTCACATGCACCTTTACCATCAACCAGGTTTTTGTCGTTATGTTTCAAAGAGAATACATGTTGACATTTCAAAGTAGGATAGACACAAAGGGAGACAATATAATATAGAGAGGGAAAAGCCGCTATAGCACTTTCGCATGAGAATTTCCTAATGATCGGAAATTTGACCAATGAAATATCGGCTACTTTAAATTATCCTTTGTCAACCAATCACATATTAGTCCTTAAAATCCTGTGACGATTCACGTGACCAGAACACGATTTCGAACGCCGTTTCGCAGACCTCCGTTTCCCCGATTTCAGGAGGGGTAAGGAGCGTCTGCACGCAGGCTAAGCAAATGTTGAAATAACGAGAAATAAGTGAGAGTAAGAGACCTTTCTTGTACATCATAGGAATAAAACTATCAAAGTTAGTAAATAATCCAGTGGAGGTACATTTGTGATGGACAGATGTTGAAAAAGATCCATTTGAACGCATTATGTTAATGTCTAGGAAAGGAAGAGTTGAGTTACTTTCAAGTTCATGGGTGAATTCAATGTTAGGGTGTTTTGAATTAAGATAAGAGAGAAATGGAAGGATGTGGTCACGTGATTTGAATATCAAAAAGCAGTCATCAACGTAACGGCGATAGAAAAGAGGTTTGAAGTGAGTAGGGCAATCAGCCAACCAAGATTTTTCATGAAACGAAAGAAAAATATTTGCAAAAATTGGACCAAGTGGTGAACCCATCGCAACGCCATCAATCTGTTTACATAAAACAGCATTGAATAAGAAATGACAGTTTTTCACAGATAAATTTAAAAGTTGAGTAAACTGGTCACGTGAGAAACCATGAAAGCGAAGGGCACTAGAGAAACATTTATCTACGATTATATTAATGGTTTCGTCAAGTGGTATATTAGTGAAAAGCGATTTAATATCAAAGCTTGCCATCACAATATGGTTAGTGTTAAAGGGTAGGTCACGCAATTCCTTAACAAAAGAAAAGGTGTCAGTAATGGTAAAGCTATTGTTAGAAATAGGACGAAGGAGCGCAACAAGAAATTTAGCAAGTTCGTAACAGTGAGTACCTACAGCAGAGATTATTGGTCTAAGTGGAAAGTTAGGTTTATGAACTTTAGGTAGACCATATAATATACCTGGTCGAGAACCAACAGGAGAAAGTTCCTCATACAAATGTGCAGATATTATTTCATCACTTTTGAGTTCTTTTAATAATTGGCGAACTTTCTCTTCAGTTCGCCAATTATTAAAAGAACTCAAAAATGATGAAATAATATCTGCACATTTGTATGAGGAACTTTCTCCTGTTGGTTCTCGACCAGGTATATTATATGGTCTACCTAAAGTTCATAAACCTAACTTTCCACTTAGACCAATAATCTCTGCTGTAGGTACTCACTGTTACAAACTTGCTAAATTTCTTGTTGCGCTCCTTCGTCCTATTTCTAACAATAGCTTTACCATTACTGACACCTTTTCTTTTGTTAAGGAATTGCGTGACCTACCCTTTAACACTAACCATATTGTGATGGCAAGCTTTGATATTAAATCGCTTTTCACTAATATACCACTTGACGAAACCATTAATATAATCGTAGATAAATGTTTCTCTAATGCCCTTCGCTTTCATGGTTTCTCACGTGACCAGTTTACTCAACTTTTAAATTTATCTGTGAAAAACTGTCATTTCTTATTCAATGCTGTTTTATGTAAACGGATTGATGGCGTTGCGATGGGTTCACCACTTGGTCCATTTTTTGCAAATATTTTTCTTTCGTTTCATGAAAAATCTTGGTTGGCTGATTGCCCTACTCACTTCAAACCTCTTTTCTATCGCCGTTACGTTGATGACTGCTTTTTGATATTCAAATCACGTGACCACATCCTTCCATTTCTCTCTTATCTTAATTCAAAACACCCTAACATTGAATTCACCCATAAACTTGAAAGTAACTCAACTCTTCCTTTCCTAGACATTAACATAATGCGTTCAAATGGATCTTTTTCAACATCTGTCCATCACAAATGTACCTCCACTGGATTATTTACTAACTTTGATAGTTTTATTCCTATGATGTACAAGAAAGGTCTCTTACTCTCACTTATTTCTCGTTATTTCAACATTTGCTCTTCTTACGAATTTTTTCATTCTGAAATGGAAAGATTTAAAAAGACTTTCTCTCTCAATGGCTATCCTGCAGTACTCTTGGACAGTTGTATTAAGACCTTCCTTGACAAAGTTTACACTTCACAAGACTCAGTTCACACATGTGCTAAAAAGACTGTCTATTTCTGCCTTCCATTTACTGGTCATCATGGCCTACAGATTCGCTCACATATCCATAAAATTCTCTCCTCTGCTTATCCACATATCTCTCTACGAGTCGTTTTCCGTCCATCTTGCCGTCTCTCTAGTTTCTTTCCTTTCAAAGACAAAATCCCATTTGACCTGAGATCACGTGTTGTGTATTTGTTTAAGTGTCAATGCTGTAGTGCATTGTATGTTGGCCAAACACGCCGACATATTCACACACGTATCTCAGAGCATATCGGTATCTCGCCTTTGACTGGAAAGGATCGCTCTGTATCAACTATGTCAAGTATACTTGCACATAAACATCTCCTCAAACACACTGTCTCCTCCTCTGACTTTAAAATACTTTCATCTGGCATTTCTGAATACGATCTACTTATACGTGAAAGCCTTCTAATCTCCAAACTTAATCCAGTTCTTAACGCCACTATAAGATCAACTCCTCTTGATCTATTTTAAGTATGTTGTCTGTTATTGATATTCAATCTCTGTTGTCTGTTCTTGACGTTCATTTGTCCGTTTGAACTTTAAATTTTGTAACCATTCTTGTAATTTTAAACCAGTATATCTTTGTAGTATATATAGTGAACCAACTGTAATATAGTTTAAATGCTCTGAAGATGTTGTGATGTAACAACGAAACGTCAGTAAATAAATTTTCTTTTCTTTTTATTATGTCTTGTTTCAAAGTCATTTGCTGGGCTCTGATATTCATGATACACTGTGTTCTATATTTGATATTAAAGAATGAATCTTTTTTTATATAACCTTTAGGAATCATAAAGTCATTGGTGTGACAAACTGCTCGAGAGCTGACATCGCCAGTGCACAGGCCCGTGAAAAGCCTATGAGTCTTACATTAATAGACAATTTGAAGACAGGTGAGTAATGTAACAGACTTTAGTACAGTATATCAGCTGTTGGTCATGTAGCTGTAATGTGAAAATAATAGTCATCACAGTTAGAATTTGGAGGTATTTATCTGATATGATTTTTTTAGAGTTAAATACTGTCATTTCTATAAAGAATGATCTGGTTTCTCGTGGAATAAATAATTCATTTGACACATGGCATGGTAAGGGGGATATATTTTGACTATACAATAAAAGTCATTGTTAAGTTTACCAATATTGTACAGTATTTAATTTGGCAACTTATATTAATAGGTGGTAAAAGTGTAAAGAAAGCATTGACAAAAGTGGCTAAGCGAACTTTAAATAAATAAATAAATAAATAAATAAATAAATGGTTTATTCACATATCTTGGCATTAATACAATGAATTATGATATGTTTACATAAGTTCAATAAGATATCTAAAAGTTAAAATCTATATAATATACAAATAATGAAATTACAAAACGATATTTAAAAGCTATCACTGAAGTTTATTCCTTGCGTCAAAGCACATTGCTGGAATAAAACTATGTTTGTACTTAATAGTACGACACTTTGGTAGGGACAGACAGTCCTTATTGCGCAAAGTCCGTCCATGCACGGCTACCCGTGTTGGAGGCAGGAGGTGGTTCAATCGGTTGTTGGGTTTAGCAATCTTCTCAAAGGTTTTCGTACACAAATCATGTCTCCTAGTAGCTAAGCAAGGGATTTGGGCAATTTGAAGTGCGTCGGTGTAATGCAAACCTGGGTATAATATGCGCAAGGCACGTTTCTGAACAAGTTCAATCTTGTTTGAGAGATAATCAGGGAGACTCGTATGCCAAACTGTGCATGCGTACTCTAGGACTGAACGTACCAGGGCGAGGAAAACTGGTAGTAGGTCAGCTGATGGAACACCACTTCTCCGCAGTATACGCAAGATGTACAGGCGTTTAGAAGCTTTCTTCACGATACTGTTGACATTATCATTCCACTTCAGATGGTCGTTAAAAGTGACACCAAGTACTTTAAATGATGATACGACGTTGAGTGGATTCCCATTAATATGCAGGGAGGCAATGTTCGGACTTTGTCGTAGAAAGCTGATCACCATTTCTTTGCATTTCTTGACATTCAACCGCATGTCATTTCGCTCTGCCCATTGTTGTATTTCGTCTAGGTCAGACTGTAGTGTCGATTGATCACGTATAGATAGAGATTCAGAAAGAGTAAGATCATCAACATATTTCCAGTGACTTGTATGTGAAGACTTTAGTTCAAGATCGTTAATCATAACAAGAAATAATATCGGACCCAGCTTGGTTCCTTGTGGGACACCTCCATTAACACTCCCCCATGCTGACTGAAATCCACCGATCTTAACTAATTGACGACGATTAGAGAGAAAGTCACAGATCCAACTTTAAAAAATGAGGGGGAAACCTGGTTTTGTGAGCTGTCAGACAAAGGTAAATATTGTGAAATATTAACCAGAACCTTGATTCTTTTCACACACTGTGATTTTGTGTGCAGTATATAGTGTATTTCCACTATTATCACCAGGGGGACATATTGTATCAATTTTATGCCGTTACAAGAGGGTTCACAGAGACTAGTAGGGGTGTGATAGATGGAGGTGTGACTTCATAGAGGAAATAGGAAAAACTATTCAATGCACAAGTTTGTATATTTCTTGTAGTGAAAAGTGTCAAGACACACTTTTATTATGCCATGAAAAATTGTGACAATGACTCGGAGGAACTTAAGAAAGGTTTAATAAATATAGTTGAGCATTACAAGGTTTGTTTAATAGTGATATGTGGTCTTTTCTACCTTACTAACCTTTCATACCCATTTTTTTGAGATTACATATGGCTCAGCTCTAGGAAGATTTCTTTATAAATAGGGCAACCATGCAAAATGCAATGAGGAGTCAAGATGCAAAACCCAAGATGATTATATTCCAACAAAAAGGGTAATCAAAAGTCCTGCTGCAGCAAAAGCACTTATGGACACAATCAAATCAACAAGTATATACAAAAATGCAAAAGACTTTGCAACTGTAAGTACTGTACAATGTTGGTGTAAAGAGTTGCGTGCAAGGTACACGTATATTATTAGTACACAAACTTACTCGTGTCAATTTAATGATATACTTTCAGTGTCGTGATACTTACTACACTGAAAGTTTTCATAATGCCATTCTTGTTTACGCTCCCAAGAGAATTCATTTTAGTGATGAAGTATACAACATGAGAATCAATACAGCTATATTAGACTGGGTATGTGCTTAAATAGATTACTATTATATATTGTTGTAATTCTAAATTATTTCAAATTAAGCTGTTTCTTCTCAAACTGTATATGATAATTCATAGCATTTTTGCTCATTAGATAAATACTGTATTTGTATTTTTTCACTGTTAGTTTCTTAATTTCATCATTATTCTCTGGTTATTGTGTTATGTCTATGTCAGTCTATGTTGTTTATCTTTGTGGGTGTACACCTTACCAAACATGATGATATGGGACATATATGGTCCAAGTATGGAAAAATAATGGGTTGAACTATGGTCCATACATGGGGTACATATGGTTTTGCTATGGGCTTCTACTTTCCTTACCAGACCCATATATATGGAAAATGTAGGAAATTGGCAAAAATCCATAGGATTCCCATATTCCTGATGGGAATTATATGGGGTTCCATAGTATTGCCATATATTTAGTAATTTTCTGCAGTGATATGGTTTTGCTATGGGCTTCTATCTCCCATATCATTTCCATATATATGGAAAATGTAGGAAATTGGCAAAAATCCATAGAATTCCCATATGGGATTTTTGCAAACTATGGGAAAACTATGGGAATCCTGAATGATTTCATGGTTGGATTTGTTACCCATAGAAAACCCATTTGTTGGATCCTGTGTCACTTCAGTGATCTTACAGTCGAGCAATGGTTTTATTAAAATAAATCAATCAAGCAAGACATCAACAGTCAATCAAAATTGGTTTAATTAATTTAAGTAAACAAATTTGCTAATTTAACTACAAAACTACAGCTTAATGTGAGCAATATAATATAATACAAATGTAAATTTTCATTATAATACTTAAACAAATTTAAAAATAAAAAAGTTAATTATAATATTAATATAATATTTATTACGTATAATAATAAAAATGAATTGAGGAAAACACCACTTTAAACTTGTAATAATAACTTAATCTAAATCTAAATAGTATAAATAAATAAATAAAGCCGATTCAGCTTGACCGTTTAGCGAAAATAATTGACCGTACCGAAAAAGATGGCGACTTGTACATTTAACCACAATCCTTTGTGCACATTATATATTGTTTCTTGTACAATTATTGGAAGATAGGTCTTTAAAAAAATCAACTTTGGTAAGAATGAAGTTCTTGCTTAGTTAATCCATGTTAACATGATAAACAATGTTTTGTTATTATTTGAGCTGATTTGAGGTCGCAAAGCATTATGGTTAAATGTACCGCCGCCATCTTTTCACGTTAGGATTTCCTATTGAATCCTATAGGATTTCCTATTGAGCAAATGCTATGGAAATTAATCAGCGAGAAAGACAAAGCAACTTCCCCTTACGAAAATATCCAATAGAATATTGCATAAAAAAATTCTATAGAATATTCTATTAGATTTTGGGACGTATTCTATTAGATTCTCTATGCAATATTGTATAGGATATGCTATAATATGTAATAGAAAGTGCTTTAGAATATTTTATAAGCTATCTTACAAGATATACAATAGAATATTCTTTGTAATGTTTACAACACGAGCGGCCGTGTTGTATTGAATATACAATCACGAGTCGAAGGCGAGTGATTGTATATTCAATACAACAAGGACGCGAGTGTTGTAAACAACTTGTGAAATGAATGAATAGTAAAAATCCCTTTGGGATATTGAGATGCTAATTAGTTACAAGCACTAGTGGTTGTATCGGAAGAGTATACATCCACTAGTGGTTGTATCGGAAGAGTATACATCCACTAGTGGTTGTAACTAATTAGCATCATTGGTTTTAGTTTGTATGGGGTTTACAGGGGTATACATGTGACGTAATTTCTGAAATTGGATTGGCTGCAAAACTCATGAATTAGTAATGAATTTCACAAGGAATTCTACAAGATACTCTACAAAACATCTTATCAATGGTTTTTTTTGGCTTGTCCAAATCTTGACACACCATAAGGTGTGTTTTGTTAAATGGTGCACAGGTCGAAATAAAATCCTTTAATCAACGTTAAAGGTAATTTAAAGTAGTGTTAATGGGGCCATTAAACATCTTTAATTGTTTTTTTTAAAGAAGTTAAATTTAACTTTAATCCCCTATCCATTCGTTATTAAAGGTTCTAATGAAGGCTTTAATGGTGTCAAGTTAAAGTGCGGTTAAAGTTGATTAATTATATGTATAAAATTACAGTTTAAAGTTGTGTAAAGTAAAGTAAACGTTCGTATATATATTGAAAGATATCTTTAAGATTCTTTAGGCAACATTAACTTTCAGTATTAAGAGATATTTATTTCAACTTTAATCACCTTTAATTCTCGGGTTTATATACGGTATTTCTCAAACCGTCCGGGGGAGGTTTTGTTTTAGTTTCTCAGGGGGGTTAATTCAGCATAGGTAATTTCAAGACCCGGCTTAATTAATATTATGTCTTTAATGGGGCCCAATTAAAGTTCGGTTAAAGTTGAATAAAGATGTGTTTTTTATTACAGTTTAAAGTTGTATAAAGCAAAATAAAGGTTTGTAAATCACCTTTAACTATCAAAGAAAAGGTTATTTAAAGAGAGGTTTATTTCAGAATTAATCATTGATTCCCGATATATATATATATATATATATATATATATATATATATATATATATATATATATATATGGCCGTATTTGTCAAACCATTGCGGGAGGTTTTATTCAGGGGGAATTTAAATTCAGTATAAAAACATTTTATTTAAGATGTTGACTGTAAGGACTGTAGTACAATATTGTACCATGATTGTGAAGATGTCTTTCCGCTTCGAGTGAAAGCACAGACGAAAGACTAGAAGTATATGTATAAATTATCTAGCCACACTTAGTCAAAAACTCTCCTTGCAGTTCAACCTCGTACACCAGTGAGTGCGATTTTACTCGGATAAAAACAACAGAGTTTATACATGTAGTTGTGAAATTGTTTATTGCAATAAACCCATACTACCAATAAGTTAAATAGCATTAAATTAACCCAAGCTGTTCTTGTGCAAAAAAGTTTATAAAACAACATTGAAAGTTAACACACCATACACTGAAGCAATAAATCCAGTGGTGCTATACAAAAAGTATTTAACTAAGTATTACAAATTTGAAAGTCTTACAGCAGTAAGTTACAGTTGGATAAAAACCTGGCTGGAAACAACACTAGGTTTTCACATTCTTTTTCAATTTTGTATGTTGATACAGTAAAAATCCGAGTGACCAAAAGCAGTCAAATCTGAGGCTCTGGCTTAAAATTGTGTGCGAAATAAAATGGTTATTTCTGAAATTGTACTGTAAATATGCACAAGAACCTCAGGCTGAAATTATGAATTTATATCTATATCTATATATATATATATATATATATATATATATATATATATATATATATATATATATATATATATAAAAGAACCTATCCCAGGCTGATTTGGTAAAATGTAGGTTCTGTTAGCGGGTTTTTACTGTATGTGTATACATATTATAAAAAACCTGCTGGCATTTGCTACGAACTGAAAGCATATCATCATATCATATCATATCATATCATACAATATCATATCATATCATATATCATATCATATCATATCATATCATATCATATCATATCATATCATATCATATCATATCATATATTTGAAAGTCTTACAGCAGTAAGTTACAGTTGGATAAAAACCAGGCTGGAAACATACACTAGGTTTTGGCATTCTTTTTCAATTTTGTATGTTGATACAGTAAAAATCCGAATGACCAAAAGCAGTCAAATCTGAGGCTCTGGCTTAAAATTGTGTACGAAATAAAATGGTTATTTCTGAAATTGTACTGTAAATATGCACAAGAACCTCAGGCTGAAATTAAGAATTTACATATATATATATATATATATATATATATATATATATATATATATATATATATATATATATATATATATATATATATATATATATTATAAATAATATTGGGCATTTCACTCGATTACATAGCATGTTCTAAGGATTTAGGGTGAAGGAAAATTCGAGTGTAGGATATATACATTTTAAGACCAAACCGGGAGCAGTTGCGAATAATGCAACTACACAGGCCCTCCGGCAGGAATTGAACCCACGACCTTGCGATTCTAGTGCAATACTCTGACCACTGAGCCATGGAGGCCGTTGCCGAGAGCTTGATCGCGAGTTCTGTATATATAATAAGGTGGTAATGCCAGGAGAGAATTGGGTATATTATAAATAATATTGGGCACTTCACTCGATTACATAGCATGTTCTAAGGATTTAGGGTGAAGGAAAATTCGAGTGTAGGATATATACATTTTAAGACCAAACCGGGAGCAGTTGCGAAAAATGCAACTACAGAGGCCCTCTGGCTGGAATTGAACCCACGACCTTGCGATTCTAGTGCAATGCTCTGACCACTGAGCCACGGAGGCCGTTGCCGAGAGCTTGATCGCGAGTTCTGTATATATAATAAGGTGGTAATGCCAGGAGAGAATTGAGTATATTATAAATAATATTGGGCATTTCACTCGATTACATAGCATGTTCTAAGGATTTAGGGTGAAGGAAAATTCGAGTGTAGGATATATACATTTTAAGACCAAACCGGGAGCAGTTGCGAAAAATGCAACTACACAGGCCCTCCGGCAGGAATTGAACCCACGACCTTGCGATTCTAGTGCAATGCTCTGACCACTGAGCCACGGAGGCCGTTGCCGAGAGCTTGATCGCGAGTTCTGTATATATAATAAAGTGGTAATGCCAGGAGAGAATTGGGTATATTATAAATAATATTGGGTATTTCACTCGATTACATAGCATGTTCTAAGGATTTAGGGTGAAGGAAAATTCGAGTGTAGGATATATACATTTTAAGACCAAACCGGGAGCAGTTGCGAAAAATGCAACTACACAGGCCCTCCGGCAGGAATTGAACCCACGACCTTGCGATTCAAGTGCAATGCTCTGACCACTGAGCCACGGAGGCCGTTGCCGAGAGCTTGATCGCGAGTTCTGTATATATAATAAGGTGGTAATGCCAGGAGAGAATTGGGTATATTATAAATAATATTGGGCATTTCACTCGATTACATAGCATGTTCTAAGGATTTAGGGTGAAGGAAAATTCGAGTGTAGTATATATACATTTTAAGACCAAACCGGGAGCAGTTGCGAAAAATGCAACTACACAGGCCCTCCGGCAGGAATTGAACCCACGACCTTGCGATTCTAGTGCAATGCTCTGACCACTGAGCCACGGAGGCCGTTGCCGAGAGCTTGATCGCGAGTTCTGTATATATAATAAGGTGGTAATGCCAGGAGAGAATTGGGTATATTATAAATAATATTGGGCATTTCACTCGATTACATAGCATGTTCTAAGGATTTAGGGTGAAGGAAAATTCGGGTGTAGGATATATACATTTTAAGACCAAACCGGGAGCAGTTGCGAAAAATGCAACTACACAGCCCCTCCGGCAGGAATTGAACCCACGACCTTGCGATTCTAGTGCAATGCTCTGACCACTGAGCCACGGAGGCCGTTGCCGAGAGCTTGATCGCGAGTTCTGTATATATAATAAGGTGGTAATGCCAGGAGAGAATTGGGTATATTATAAATAATATTGGGCATTTCACTCGATTACATAGCATGTTCTAAGGATTTAGGGTGAAGGAAAATTCGAGTGTAGGATATATACATTTTAAGACCAAACCGGGAGCAGTTGCGAATAATGCAACTACATTATAAATAATATTGGGCATTTCACTCGATTACATAGCATGTTCTAAGGATTTAGGGTGAAGGAAAATTCGAGTGTAGGATATATACATTTTAAGACCAAACCGGGAGCAGTTGCGAATAATGCAACTACACAGGCCCTCCGGCAGGAATTGAACCCACGACCTTGCGATTCTAGTGCAATACTCTGACCACTGAGCCATGGAGGCCGTTGCCGAGAGCTTGATCGCGAGTTCTGTATATATAATAAGGTGGTAATGCCAGGAGAGAATTGGGTATATTATAAATAATATTGGGCACTTCACTCGATTACATAGCATGTTCTAAGGATTTAGGGTGAAGGAAAATTCGGGTGTAGGATATATACATTTTAAGACCAAACCGGGAGCAGTTGCGAAAAATGCAACTACACAGCCCCTCCGGCAGGAATTGAACCCACGACCTTGCGATTCTAGTGCAATGCTCTGACCACTGAGCCACGGAGGCCGTTGCCGAGAGCTTGATCGCGAGTTCTGTATATATAATAAGGTGGTAATGCCAGGAGAGAATTGGGTATATTATAAATAATATTGGGCATTTCACTCGATTACATAGCATGTTCTAAGGATTTAGGGTGAAGGAAAATTCGAGTGTAGGATATATACATTTTAAGACCAAACCGGGAGCAGTTGCGAATAATGCAACTACACAGGCCCTCCGGCAGGAATTGAACCCACGACCTTGCGATTCTAGTGCAATACTCTGACCACTGAGCCATGGAGGCCGTTGCCGAGAGCTTGATCGCGAGTTCTGTATATATAATAAGGTGGTAATGCCAGGAGAGAATTGGGTATATTATAAATAATATTGGGCACTTCACTCGATTACATAGCATGTTCTAAGGATTTAGGGTGAAGGAAAATTCGAGTGTAGGATATATACATTTTAAGACCAAACCGGGAGCAGTTGCGAAAAATGCAACTACAGAGGCCCTCTGGCTGGAATTGAACCCACGACCTTGCGATTCTAGTGCAATGCTCTGACCACTGAGCCACGGAGGCCGTTGCCGAGAGCTTGATCGCGAGTTCTGTATATATAATAAGGTGGTAATGCCAGGAGAGAATTGAGTATATTATAAATAATATTGGGCATTTCACTCGATTACATAGCATGTTCTAAGGATTTAGGGTGAAGGAAAATTCGAGTGTAGGATATATACATTTTAAGACCAAACCGGGAGCAGTTGCGAAAAATGCAACTACACAGGCCCTCCGGCAGGAATTGAACCCACGACCTTGCGATTCTAGTGCAATGCTCTGACCACTGAGCCACGGAGGCCGTTGCCGAGAGCTTGATCGCGAGTTCTGTATATATAATAAGGTGGTAATGCCAGGAGAGAATTGGGTATATTATAAATAATATTGGGTATTTCACTCGATTACATAGCATGTTCTAAGGATTTAGGGTGAAGGAAAATTCGAGTGTAGGATATATACATTTTAAGACCAAACCGGGAGCAGTTGCGAAAAATGCAACTACACAGGCCCTCCGGCAGGAATTGAACCCACGACCTTGCGATTCAAGTGCAATGCTCTGACCACTGAGCCACGGAGGCCGTTGCCGAGAGCTTGATCGCGAGTTCTGTATATATAATAAGGTGGTAATGCCAGGAGAGAATTGGGTATATTATAAATAATATTGGGCATTTCACTCGATTACATAGCATGTTCTAAGGATTTAGGGTGAAGGAAAATTCGGGTGTAGGATATATACATTTTAAGACCAAACCGGGAGCAGTTGCGAAAAATGCAACTACACAGCCCCTCCGGCAGGAATTGAACCCACGACCTTGCGATTCTAGTGCAATGCTCTGACCACTGAGCCACGGAGGCCGTTGCCGAGAGCTTGATCGCGAGTTCTGTATATATAATAAGGTGGTAATGCCAGGAGAGAATTGGGTATATTATAAATAATATTGGGCATTTCACTCGATTACATAGCATGTTCTAAGGATTTAGGGTGAAGGAAAATTCGAGTGTAGGATATATACATTTTAAGACCAAACCGGGAGCAGTTGCGAATAATGCAACTACACAGGCCCTCCGGCAGGAATTGAACCCACGACCTTGCGATTCTAGTGCAATACTCTGACCACTGAGCCATGGAGGCCGTTGCCGAGAGCTTGATCGCGAGTTCTGTATATATAATAAGGTGGTAATGCCAGGAGAGAATTGGGTATATTATAAATAATATTGGGCACTTCACTCGATTACATAGCATGTTCTAAGGATTTAGGGTGAAGGAAAATTCGAGTGTAGGATATATACATTTTAAGACCAAACCGGGAGCAGTTGCGAAAAATGCAACTACAGAGGCCCTCTGGCTGGAATTGAACCCACGACCTTGCGATTCTAGTGCAATGCTCTGACCACTGAGCCACGGAGGCCGTTGCCGAGAGCTTGATCGCGAGTTCTGTATATATAATAAGGTGGTAATGCCAGGAGAGAATTGAGTATATTATAAATAATATTGGGCATTTCACTCGATTACATAGCATGTTCTAAGGATTTAGGGTGAAGGAAAATTCGAGTGTAGGATATATACATTTTAAGACCAAACCGGGAGCAGTTGCGAAAAATGCAACTACACAGGCCCTCCGGCAGGAATTGAACCCACGACCTTGCGATTCTAGTGCAATGCTCTGACCACTGAGCCACGGAGGCCGTTGCCGAGAGCTTGATCGCGAGTTCTGTATATATAATAAGGTGGTAATGCCAGGAGAGAATTGGGTATATTATAAATAATATTGGGTATTTCACTCGATTACATAGCATGTTCTAAGGATTTAGGGTGAAGGAAAATTCGAGTGTAGGATATATACATTTTAAGACCAAACCGGGAGCAGTTGCGAAAAATGCAACTACACAGGCCCTCCGGCAGGAATTGAACCCACGACCTTGCGATTCAAGTGCAATGCTCTGACCACTGAGCCACGGAGGCCGTTGCCGAGAGCTTGATCGCGAGTTCTGTATATATAATAAGGTGGTAATGCCAGGAGAGAATTGGGTATATTATAAATAATATTGGGCATTTCACTCGATTACATAGCATGTTCTAAGGATTTAGGGTGAAGGAAAATTCGAGTGTAGTATATATACATTTTAAGACCAAACCGGGAGCAGTTGCGAAAAATGCAACTACACAGGCCCTCCGGCAGGAATTGAACCCACGACCTTGCGATTCTAGTGCAATGCTCTGACCACTGAGCCACGGAGGCCGTTGCCGAGAGCTTGATCGCGAGTTCTGTATATATAATAAGGTGGTAATGCCAGGAGAGAATTGGGTATATTATAAATAATATTGGGCATTTCACTCGATTACATAGCATGTTCTAAGGATTTAGGGTGAAGGAAAATTCGGGTGTAGGATATATACATTTTAAGACCAAACCGGGAGCAGTTGCGAAAAATGCAACTACACAGCCCCTCCGGCAGGAATTGAACCCACGACCTTGCGATTCTAGTGCAATGCTCTGACCACTGAGCCACGGAGGCCGTTGCCGAGAGCTTGATCGCGAGTTCTGTATATATAAGAAGGTGGTAATGCCAGGAGAGAATTGGGTATATTATAAATAATATTGGGCATTTCACTCGATTACATAGCATGTTCTAAGGATTTAGGGTGAAGGAAAATTCGAGTGTAGGATATATACATTTTAAGACCAAACCGGGAGCAGTTGCGAAAAATGCAACTACACAGGCCCTCCGGCAGGAATTGAACCCACGACCTTGCGATTCTAGTGCAATGCTCTGACCACTGAGCCACGGAGGCCGTTGCCGAGAGCTTGATCGCGAGTTCTGTATATATAATAAGGTGGTAATGCCAGGAGAGAATTGGGTATATTATAAATAATATTGGGCATTTCACTCGATTACATAGCATGTTCTAAGGATTTAGGGTGAAGGAAAATTCGAGTGTAGGATATATACATTTTAAGACCAAACCGGGAGCAGTTGGGAAAAATGCAACTACACAGGCCCTCCGGCAGGAATTGAACCCACGACCTTGCGATTCTAGTGCAATGCTCTGACCACTGAGCCACGGAGGCCGTTGCCGAGAGCTTGATCGCGAGTTCTGTATATATAATAAGGTGTTAATGCCAGGAGAGAATTGGGTATATTATAAACAATATTGGGCATTTCACTCGATTACATAGCATGTTCTAAGGATTTAGGGTGAAGGAAAATTCGAGTGTAGGATATATACATTTTAAGACCAAACTGGGAGCAGTTGCGAAAAATGCAACTACACAGGCCCTCCGGCAGGAATTGAACCCACGACCTTGCGATTCTAGTGCAATGCTCTGACCACTGAGCCACGGAGGCCGTTGCCGAGAGCTTGATCGCGAGTTCTGTATATATAATAAGGTGGTAATGCCAGGAGAGAATTGGGTATATTATAAATAATATTGGGCATTTCACTCGATTACATAGCATGTTCTAAGGATTTAGGGTGAAGGAAAATTCGAGTGTAGGATATATACATTTTAAGACCAAACCGGGAGCAGTTGCGAAAAATGCAACTACACAGGCCCTCCAGCAGGAATTGAACCCACGACCTTGCGATTCTAGTGCAATGCTCGGACAACTGAGCCACGGAGGCCGTTGCCGAGAGCTTGATCGCGAGTTCTGTATATATAATAAGGTGGTAATGCCAGGAGAGAATTGAGTATATTATAAATAATATTGGGCATTTCACTCGATTACATAGCATGTTCTAAGGATTTAGGGTGAAGGAAAATTCGAGTGTAGGATATATACATTTTAAGACCAAACCGGGAGCAGTTGCGAAAAATGCAACTACACAGGCCCTCCGGCAGGAATTGAACCCACGACCTTGCGATTCTAGTGCAATGCTCTGACCACTGAGCCCGTTGCCGAGAGCTTGATCGCGAGTTCTGTATATATAATAAGGTGGTAATGCCAGGAGAGAATTGGGTATATTATAAACAATATTGGGCATTTCACTCGATTACATAGCATGTTCTAAGGATTTAGGGTGAAGGAAAAATTCGAGTGTAGGATATATACATTTTAAGACCAAACTGGGGAGCAGTTGCGAAAAATGCAACTACACAGGCCCTCCGGCAGGAATTGAACCCACGACCTTGCGATTCTAGTGCAATGCTCTGACCACTGAGCCACGGAGGCCGTTGCCGAGAGCTTGATCGCGAGTTCTGTATATATAATAAGGTGGTAATGCCAGGAGAGAATTGGGTATATTATAAATAATATTGGGCATTTCACTCGATTACATAGCATGTTAACAAACTACAGTTTGGTTTTCTTAAGGGAAAGTCTACCACGTCTCAGCTCCTACTAGTTCTACATGAAATTGGGGAATTGCTCGACAAGAGAGTGCAAACGGATACAATCTATCTAGACTTTGCTAAAGCTTTTGACAGGGTCGACCACCAACTGCTGCTCATAAAGTTATGCAACTTCGGCATTTGTGGAAATTTGTTGAAGTGGTTTGAGAACTACCTAGTAGATCGTCGTCAGAAGGTCACCGTCCTTGGAAAAACATCACAGCCACTCCCAGCTCTATCTGGCGTGCCCCAAGGCTCGATTCTCGGTCCTTTGTTATTTCTTATATATGTGAATGATCTTCCTAATGTAACCAACACATCGTCCGTTGCTTTATTTGCTGATGACACTAAATGTTATCGTGATATAAGAAATTCAGAGGATGGGAAATGTCTCCAGCGTGATCTTGACAAGATATCCGAGTGGTGTGAAATCTGGCGCATGGATCTCAACCAAACCAAATGTGGTCTCCTGAGAGTAACAAGGAATACCAAACCTATTCAGACATGCTATCGTGTGACGGACACGCCAGTTAAGACCATCAGCGTTCAAAGAGATCTTGGGGTTCTAGTTACTCCTAATCTAAAATGGAACTCGCATGTATCTGCAGTATTGACTAAAGCCAACAAAATGCTGGGTTTTATTCGAAGATCTTCAATTGAT
This sequence comes from Corallium rubrum, assembly GCA_964035015.1. Taxonomy (NCBI): domain Eukaryota; kingdom Metazoa; phylum Cnidaria; class Anthozoa; order Scleralcyonacea; family Coralliidae; genus Corallium; species Corallium rubrum. The sequence goes on from OZ036003.1 coordinate 3,642,077, forward strand.
ATTCATGACCAGCGTGTCCGTACTGCACTATACACAGCTTTAGTTAGGAGTCACTTTGCATATTGTTCCCAAGTTTGGTCGCCGCAGTCTGTGTCGTTAATTCTCAACGTTGAAAGAGTCCAACGCCGCGCCACAAGGTTTATTCTGTCATTGCCATTTAGATCCGACAACACCTATCAGGATAGACTCGTAAAAACAGGACTTCTACCTCTGTCCTACTGGCAAGAGTACCTTGACTTAGTATACCTCTTTAAACGTTTATGTATTGCAAGTGACCCTTACATTTCTGTTAAGTCCTCTAACCGTGTAACTAGGCGCTCTAACCAAAAAAATGAAATTATTCTAAATATTCCTAAAGTAAACACTCTAACTTTTCAAAACAGCTTTTATTGTAGAGCACCGCGAATTTTCAACTCCTTGCCATCACATTTGCGAAATGTCAACCTCTCTACTAGTCAATTTAAATCTAAATTATTAGAATATTACCAACACGCAACCGAACACGTATACAATGTTGAAACTCCACAAACTTTTAAAACCGTCTGTGTTAAATGTCACTCGTGCCGTCCTCTGTCCGGTCTTCTTGTTAAAATGTGCTGTTAATTTATGTATATTCACGAGTCTTAGGTGAGAACTTACTTTTAATATTTATGTTTTAATGTTTTCCATATTAATTTTGTATTTTGGGGATCCCGTAATGGAGCCACAAGCTCTGTGGGACTTCCCTGTCATTTTGGCAAAGCTTGTAAATAAATAAATAAAATAAAATGTTCTAAGGATTTAGGGTGAAGGAAAATTCGAGTGTAGGATATATACATTTTAAAACCAAACCGGGAGCAGTTGCGAAAAATGCAACTACACAGGCCCTCCAGCAGGAATTGAACCCACGACCTTGCGGTTCTAGTGCAATGCTCTGACAACTGAGCCACGGAGGCCGTTGCCCAGAGCTTGATCGCGAGTTCTGTATATATAATAAGGTGGTAATGCCAGGAGAGAATTGGGCATATTATAAATAATATTGGGCATTTCACTCGATTACATAGCATGTTCTAAGGATTTAGGGTGAAGGAAAATTCGAGTGTAGGATATATACATTTTAAGACCAAACCGGGAGCAGTTGCGAAAAATGCAACTACACAGGCCCTCCGGCAGGAATTGAACCCACGACCTTGCGATTCTAGTGCAATGCTCTGACCACTGAGCCACGGAGGCCGTTGCCGAGAGCTTGATCGCGAGTTCTGTATATATAATAAGGTGGTAATGCCAGGAGAGAATTGGGTATATTATAAATAATATTGGGCATTTCACTCGATTACATAGCATGTTCTAAGGATTTAGGGTGAAGGAAAATTCGAGTGTAGGTTATATACATTTTAAGACCAAACCGGGAGCAGTTGCGAAAAATGCAACTACACAGGCCCTCCGGCAGGAATTGAACCCACGACCTTGCGATTCTAGTGCAATGCTCTGACCACTGAGCCACGGAGGCCGTTGCCGAGAGCTTGATCGCGAGTTCTGTATATATAATAAGGTGGTAATGCCAGGAGAGAATTGGGTATATTATAAATAATATTGGGCATTTCACTCGATTACATAGCATGTTCTAAGGATTTAGGGTGAAGGAAAATTCGAGTGCAGGATATATACATTTTAAGACCAAACCGGGAGCAGTTGCGAAAAATGCAACTACACAGGCCCTCTGGCTGGAATTGAACCCACGACCTTGCGATTCTAGTGCAATGCTCTGACCACTGAGCCACGGAGGCCGTTGCCGAGAGCTTGATCGCGAGTTCTGTATATATAGTAAGGTGGTAATGCCAGGAGAGAATTGAGTATATTATAAATAATATTGGGCATTTCACTCGATTACATAGCATGTTCTAAGGATTTAGGGTGAAGGAAAATTCGAGTGTAGGATATATACATTTTAAGACCAAACCGGGAGCAGTTGGGAAAAATGCAACTACACAGGCCCTCCGGCAGGAATTGAACCCACGACCTTGCGATTCTAGTGCAATGCTCTGACCACTGAGCCACGGAGGCCGTTGCCGAGAGCTTGATCGCGAGTTCTGTATATATAATAAGGTGGTAATGCCAGGAGAGAATTGGGTATATTATAAACAATATTGGGCATTTCACTCGATTACATAGCATGTTCTAAGGATTTAGGGTGAAGGAAAATTCGAGTGTAGGATATATACATTTTAAGACCAAACTGGGAGCAGTTGCGAAAAATGCAACTACACAGGCCCTCCGGCAGGAATTGAACCCACGACCTTGCGATTCTAGTGCAATGCTCTGACCACTGAGCCACGGAGGCCGTTGCCGAGAGCTTGATCGCGAGTTCTGTATATATAATAAGGTGGTAATGCCAGGAGAGAATTGGGTATATTATAAATAATATTGGGCATTTCACTCGATTACATAGCATGTTCTAAGGATTTAGGGTGAAGGAAAATTCGAGTGTAGATATGATATATACATTTTAAGACCAAACCGGGAGCAGTTGCGAAAAATGCAACTACACAGGCCCTCCAGCAGGAATTGAACCCACGACCTTGCAATTCTAGTGCAATGCTCTGACCACTGAGCCACGGAGGCCGTTGCCGAGAGCTTGATCGCGAGTTCTGTATATATAATAAGGTGGTAATGCCAGGAGAGAATTGGGTATATTATAAATAATATTGGGCATTTCACTCGATTACATAGCATGTTCTAAGGATTTAGGGTGAAGGAAAATTCGAATGTAGGATATATACATTTTAAAACCAAACCGGGAGCAGTTGCGAAAAATGCAACTACACAGGCCCTCCAGCAGGAATTGAACCCACGACCTTGCGGTTCTAGTGCAATGCTCTGACAACTGAGCCACGGAGGCCGTTGCCCAGAGTTTGATCGCGAGTTCTGTATATATAATAAGGTGGTAATGCCAGGAGAGAATTGGGCATATTATAAATAATATTGGGCATTTCACTCGATTACATAGCATGTTCTAAGGATTTAGGGTGAAGGAAAATTCGAGTGTAGGATATATACATTTTAAGACCAAACCGGGAGCAGTTGCGAAAAATGCAACTACACAGGCCCTCCGGCAGGAATTGAACCCACGACCTTGCGATTCTAGTGCAATGCTCTGACCACTGAGCCACGGAGGCCGTTGCCGAGAGCTTGATCGCGAGTTCTGTATATATAATAAGGTGGTAATGCCAGGAGAGAATTGGGTATATTATAAATAATATTGGGCATTTCACTCGATTACATAGCATGTTCTAAGGATTTAGGGTGAAGGAAAATTCGAGTGCAGGATATATACATTTTAAGACCAAACCGGGAGCAGTTGCGAAAAATGCAACTACACAGGCCCTCTGGCTGGAATTGAACCCACGACCTTGCGATTCTAGTGCAATGCTCTGACCACTGAGCCACGGAGGCCGTTGCCGAGAGCTTGATCGCGAGTTCTGTATATATAGTAAGGTGGTAATGCCAGGAGAGAATTGAGTATATTATAAATAATATTGGGCATTTCACTCGATTACATAGCATGTTCTAAGGATTTAGGGTGAAGGAAAATTCGAGTGTAGGATATATACATTTTAAGACCAAACCGGGAGCAGTTGGGAAAAATGCAACTACACAGGCCCTCCGGCAGGAATTGAACCCACGACCTTGCGATTCTAGTGCAATGCTCTGACCACTGAGCCACGGAGGCCGTTGCCGAAAGCTTGATCGCGAGTTCTGTATATATAATAAGGTGGTAATGCCAGGAGAGAATTGGGTATATTATAAACAATATTGGGCATTTCACTCGATTACATAGCATGTTCTAAGGATTTAGGGTGAAGGAAAATTCGAGTGTAGGATATATACATTTTAAGACCAAACTGGGAGCAGTTGCGAAAAATGCAACTACACAGGCCCTCCGGCAGGAATTGAACCCACGACCTTGCGATTCTAGTGCAATGCTCTGACCACTGAGCCACGGAGGCCGTTGCCGAGAGCTTGATCGCGAGTTCTGTATATATAATAAGGTGGTAATGCCAGGAGAGAATTGGGTATATTATAAATAATATTGGGCATTTCACTCGATTACATAGCATGTTCTAAGGATTTAGGGTGAAGGAAAATTCGAGTGTAGGATATATACATTTTAAGACCAAACCGGGAGCAGTTGCGAAAAATGCAACTACACAGGCCCTCCAGCAGGAATTGAACCCACGACCTTGCGATTCTAGTGCAATGCTCTGACCACTGAGCCACGGAGGCCGTTGCCGAGAGCTTGATCGCGAGTTCTGTATATATAATAAGGTGGTAATGCCAGGAGAGAATTGGGTATATTATAAATAATATTGGGCATTTCACTCGATTACATAGCATGTTCTAAGGATTTAGGGTGAAGGAAAATTCGAGTGCAGGATATATACATTTTAAGACCAAACCGGGAGCAGTTGCGAAAAATGCAACTACACAGGCCCTCTGGCTGGAATTGAACCCACGACCTTGCGATTCTAGTGCAATGCTCTGACCACTGAGCCACGGAGGCCGTTGCCGAGAGCTTGATCGCGAGTTCTGTATATATAGTAAGGTGGTAATGCCAGGAGAGAATTGAGTATATTATAAATAATATTGGGCATTTCACTCGATTACATAGCATGTTCTAAGGATTTAGGGTGAAGGAAAATTCGAGTGTAGGATATATACATTTTAAGACCAAACCGGGAGCAGTTGGGAAAAATGCAACTACACAGGCCCTCCGGCAGGAATTGAACCCACGACCTTGCGATTCTAGTGCAATGCTCTGACCACTGAGCCACGGAGGCCGTTGCCGAGAGCTTGATCGCGAGTTCTGTATATATAATAAGGTGGTAATGCCAGGAGAGAATTGGGTATATTATAAACAATATTGGGCATTTCACTCGATTACATAGCATGTTCTAAGGATTTAGGGTGAAGGAAAATTCGAGTGTAGGATATATACATTTTAAGACCAAACTGGGAGCAGTTGCGAAAAATGCAACTACACAGGCCCTCCGGCAGGAATTGAACCCACGACCTTGCGATTCTAGTGCAATGCTCTGACCACTGAGCCACGGAGGCCGTTGCCGAGAGCTTGATCGCGAGTTCTGTATATATAATAAGGTGGTAATGCCAGGAGAGAATTGGGTATATTATAAATAATATTGGGCATTTCACTCGATTACATAGCATGTTCTAAGGATTTAGGGTGAAGGAAAATTCGAGTGTAGGATATATACATTTTAAGACCAAACCGGGAGCAGTTGCGAAAAATGCAACTACACAGGCCCTCCAGCAGGAATTGAACCCACGACCTTGCGATTCTAGTGCAATGCTCTGACAACTGAGCCACGGAGGCCGTTGCCCAGAGCTTGATCGCGAGTTCTGTATATATAATAAGGTGGTAATGCCAGGAGAGAATTGGGTATATTATAAATAATATTGGGCATTTCACTCGATTACATAGCATGTTCTAAGGATTTAGGGTGAAGGAAAATTCGAGTGTAGGATATATACATTTTAAGACCAAACCGGGAGCAGTTGCGAAAAATGCAACTACACAGGCCCTCCGGCAGGAATTGAACCCACGACCTTGCGATTCTAGTGCAATGCTCTGACCACTGAGCCACGGAGGCCGTTGCCGAGAGCTTGATCGCGAGTTCTGTATATATAATAAGGTGGTAATGCCAGGAGAGAATTGGGTATATTATAAATAATATTGGGCATTTCACTCGATTACATAGCATGTTCTAAGGATTTAGGGTGAAGGAAAATTCGAGTGTAGGTTATATACATTTTAAGACCAAACCGGGAGCAGTTGCGAAAAATGCAACTACACAGGCCCTCCGGCACGAATTGAACCCACGACCTTGCGATTCTAGTGCAATGCTCTGACCACTGAGCCACGGAGGCCGTTGCCGAGAGCTTGATCGCGAGTTCTGTATATATAATAAGGTGGTAATGCCAGGAGAGAATTGGGTATATTATAAACAATATTGGGCATTTCACTCGATTACATAGCATGTTCTAAGGATTTAGGGTGAAGGAAAATTCGAGTGTAGGATATATACATTTTAAGACCAAACTGGGAGCAGTTGCGAAAAATGCAACTACACAGGCCCTCCGGCAGGAATTGAACCCACGACCTTGCGATTCTAGTGCAATGCTCTGACCACTGAGCCACGGAGGCCGTTGCCGAGAGCTTGATCGCGAGTTCTGTATATATAATAAGGTGGTAATGCCAGGAGAGAATTGGGTATATTATAAATAATATTGGGCATTTCACTCGATTACATAGCATGTTCTAAGGATTTAGGGTGAAGGAAAATTCGAGTGTAGGTTATATACATTTTAAGACCAAACCGGGAGCAGTTGCGAAAAATGCAACTACACAGGCCCTCCGGCAGGAATTGAACCCACGACCTTGCGATTCTAGTGCAATGCTCTGACCACTGAGCCACGGAGGCCGTTGCCGAGAGCTTGATCGCGAGTTCTGTATATATAATAAGGTGGTAATGCCAGGAGAGAATTGGGTATATTATAAATAATATTGGGCATTTCACTCGATTACATAGCATGTTCTAAGGATTTAGGGTGAAGGAAAATTCGAGTGTAGGATATATACATTTTAAGACCAAGCCGGGAGCAGTTGCGAAAGATGCAACTACACAGGCCCTCCGGCAGGAATTGAACCCACGACCTTGCGATTCTAGTGCAATGCTCTGACCACTGAGCCACGGAGGCCGTTGCCGAGAGCTTGATCGCGAGTTCTGTATATATAATAAGGTGGTAATGCCAGGAGAGAATTGGGTATATTATAAATAATATTGGGCATTTCACTCGATTACATAGCATGTTCTAAGGATTTAGAGTGAAGGAAAATTCGAGTGTAGGATATATACATTTTAAGACCAAACCAGGAGCAGTTGCGAAAAATGCAACTACACAGGCCCTCCGGCAGGAATTGAACCCACGACCTTGCGATTCTAGTGCAATGCTCTGACCACTGAGCCACGGAGGCCGTTGCCGAGAGCTTGATCGCGAGTTCTGTATATATAATAAGGTGGTAATGCCAGGAGAGAATTGGGTATATTATAAATAATATTGGGCATTTCACTCGATTACATAGCATGTTCTAAGGATTTAGGGTGAAGGAAAATTCGAGTGTAGGATATATACATTTTAAGACCAAACCAGGAGCAGTTGCGAAAAATGCAACTACACCGGCCCTCCGGCAGGAATTGAACCCACGACCTTGCGATTCTAGTGCAATGCTCTGACCACTGAGCCACGGAGGCCGTTGCCGAGAGCTTGATCGCGAGTTCTGTATATATAATAAGGTGGTAATGCCAGGAGAGAATTGGGTATATTATAAATAATATTGGGCATTTCACTCGATTACATATCATGTTCTAAGGATTTAGGGTGAAGGAAAATTCGAGTGTAGGATATATACATTTTAAGACCAAGCCGGGAGCAGTTGCGAAAAATGCAACTACACAGGCCCTCCGGCAGGAATTGAACCCACGACCTTGCGATTCTAGTGCAATGCTCTGACCACTGAGCCACGGAGGCCGTTGCCGAGAGCTTGATCGCGAGTTCTGTATATATAATAAGGTGGTAATGCCAGGAGAGAATTGGGTATATTATAAATAATATTGGGCATTTCACTCGATTACATAGCATGTTCTAAGGATTTAGGGTGAAGGAAAATTCGAGTGTAGGATATATACATTTTAAGACCAAACCGGGAGCAGTTGCGAAAAATGCAACTACACAGGCCCTCCGGCAGGAATTGAACCCACGACCTTGCGATTCTAGTGCAATGCTCTGACAACTGAGCCACGGAGGCCGTTGCCCAGAGCTTGATCGCGAGTTCTGTATATATAATAAGGTGGTAATGCCAGGAGAGAATTGGGTATATTATAAATAATATTGGGCATTTCACTCGATTACATAGCATGTTCTAAGGATTTAGGGTGAAGGAAAATTCGAGTGTAGGATATATACATTTTAAGACCAAACCGGGAGCAGTTGCGAAAAATGCAACTACACAGGCCCTCCGGCAGGAATTGAACCCACGACCTTGCGATTCTAGTGCAATGCTCTGACCACTGAGCCACGGAGGCCGTTGCCGAGAGCTTGATCGCGAGTTCTGTATATATAATAAGGTGGTAATGCCAGGAGAGAATTGGGTATATTATAAATAATATTGGGCATTTCACTCGATTACATAGCATGTTCTAAGGATTTAGGGTGAAGGAAAATTCGAGTGTAGGATATATACATTTTAAGACCAAACCGGGAGCAGTTGCGAAAAATGCAACTACACAGGCCCTCTGGCAGGAATTGAACCCACGACCTTGCGACTCTAGTGCAATGCTCTGACCACTGAGCCACGGAGGCCGTTGCCGAGAGCTTGATCGCGAGTTCATTTTATTTTTATTTTATTTTATTAGATTTGCCATGTAAGGAAAATATAAACTAACTAAATACAAAAGAATAATATAAATGGCAGGGTGACCGCAACAGCGTATGGCCAATTACCGCGGGCCCAAGTTATATAAATAGAATATGTAAAAACTTAGAAACAACATGTTATCGGGCGCGTTAGGCTCCGCGATGTGTTGCATTTGCAACAAATGGTCTTAAATGTCGTAGGATTATCTGGATCATATGTTGTTGCCAGTGAAGTATGGTAATACTGGTTTATAATGTTTTTAAAATAGTTCAAGTTGTCGGTTCTTAAATCAAGTTCCTCTGCCAAAGCATTCCATGTTCTGGTAACTCTTACGAAGAAAGATCTTTGATAGGTTGTGGTCTTGCTCCTTGGTACAACATATAGCGTATTAGGGTTATTTGAAGATCTAGTATGTTTCGTATTTTTACGCAGACGTGGAATGAGAGATTGTTTAATATTTACCAGGCCATGCGTTATTTTGAATAGAAAAACGAGGTCCAGATATTCATGCCAGTAACATATGGGTTGCAGAGACAGGGATTGCAGTCTTGAGGCGTAGCTGGTCGTAGTGGAAAAAGGCAAGCCAAGTATGAATTTTGTAGCGCGCCTCTGAGTCCTTTCTAGTTTGACTATAAGGTCTATGGACTGGGGTGCCCAGATCTGCGTAGCGTACCCTAAATGAGAACGGATTAAACTCAAATAAATAGTCCGTTTAACTGAAGTGTTACTGATGCAACGTGTGTTCCTTTTGATGTAACCCAGTGTCTTATTTGCACGAGTAGCTTGTTCCAAAACTTGCTTTTTCCAAGATAGATCAGTGCATATCCACACTCCAAGATCTCGTTCGATGTCTGTGGTCTCTAAAATCTTGTCCTTCAGCTTATACTGGGTGACTACTGGCTTTAGTTTACGAGTTACAGATTGTAAGCGACATTTTTTTTCGTTGAAGACCAGGCCAGTAGTTGAGGACCAGGTGTCCAAGTTCATCAAGGCAGTTTCAAGGTCCGATGCATCATCCGCAGATTTGATGGTTTTAAACACTTTCGTGTCGTCTGCAAACATTGCGACCTGGCTAGAGGTAATAGCATCTGGAAGTTCGTTCACATATAATAGGAAAAGTGCCGGCCCTAGTATAGAACCTTGCGGAACCCCTGAAGTTACCGGAAGTGTATCCGAGCTCGCCCCAAGTACAATTACTCGTTGACTGCGGTCTGTCACGTAGTTCCGAAACCATTGCAGTAAGTTCCCTCCAAAACCGAAGCTGCGCAGTTTGTAGAGGAGCAGCTCGTGGTTTACTTGATCGAAAGCTTTACTCATATCCAAATATACTACCTCTGTCTGACCGCCGTTATCTAAGATGGACCCAATGTGTTCTAGGACTTCAATTAGATTAGTCGTGCATGACTTTCCAGGGATGCATCCATGTTGACAATTATTCACCAGGTCGTATAGACAAGTTTTTATGTTATTGAGAACGACACGTTCAAGAACTTTAGATACGATGGGTAGCAGCGAAATCGGTCTATAATTTTCGGTGTGCTCCTTGTCCCCTTTCTTGTATATCGGCACAACATTTGCCAGTTTCCATTCATGGGGTATGATCCCCAAACTAAGCGATTTGTTAAATAAAACGCATAGTGATGGTGCAATGACAGCGGCAGTGTCGCGCAGCAACCTGGCTGGGATTCCATCTGCTCCAGTCGCCTTGGTGACGTCTAAGGACTGAAGGGCAGTTTGGACTACGCTTACGGACAGACATACGTCGGATAAAACTGGACTGGTATTCGGTTGAGAACTGCTGTTATACTGGACATTTCTTGTAGTAAACACCGATGCAAAGTAGCGGTTAAATAAGTTAGCAATCGCTATTGGGCGGTCAGCGGTAATTCTTGGTAAAGAATGCATGTGGTCAGTTATCGTGCCAGGGACGGCTGGCATCGAGATGCGGTCCGGCACACCACGTGACTTAGATTTTTGTTTCATAACTGACCAGAAACGTTTTTGATTAGATTTTATATCGCCTTCAAGCGACCCAAAGAATTTGTCACGGCTTTCACGCAATAGACGTTTAACCTCGGTGCGTAGAGATTTAAATTTTTCCCTTAGATATAAACTGAATGATTTCTTCAATTTTTGTCGCACTGAATCTTTCTTCTTTATCAGGTGAAGAATTTTCCCAGTGATCCACGGTAAAGGATTCCGGCCTTTGAGCCTCTTAATAGGGATGTAGTCCAACACCGCAGCTAGAAAGGTGTCTCGCCATTGCTGCCAATCAGTATTAATGTCGCCTGTACCTAAAACCGCGGATAGGTCGATCGCTTTGAGAGCTGAACGTAAGCCTTCAAAGTCACCCTTTTCGTAATCATACACTGACCGATGAATTTTTGTTGAAGCTTTTATAAAGGCGGAAAATTCAAAGGAGATCACGCAATGGTCAGTAAACACCTCAACTTGTTCTGGAGACAGAACTTCACGTATGCTGACATGATCTGGTTTGCTTGTTATCACTAGGTCCAATATATTCTTACCACGCGTGGGAGTATTGTTCATCTGCGACAAGTAATGGTCGTTGTGTGACTCGATGAAACATAACTCATTAGTGCCACTTGTGTTGGCAACTGAGTCCCAAGGGATATGTGGTAAGTTGAGATCACCACAAATTACCATACTGTCGTATGAATCACGGGCAAGAGTTAAAAATGTATTAAACTTTTCCATCCAACTTGAATCAGAATCTGGTGGCCGATAAATGGAGCTAAAAAGCAATTTTTGATTACAGCTTGTGATTACTTCGGCGGACACGACTTCAAGTTGTTGTGGATCTTCTGAGTGTTGTGAATATTCTCTGACTGATTTAAAGGAGTCCGATTTAACCGCAATAAGAACACCGCCACCGATTCGGCTAGTTCGATCTTTCCTGTATGTAGTGAAGCCAGAGTGAAACACTTCTTCGTTGTCAATGTCACTGCTTAGCCAAGTTTCGTTGATACAGACTATATCAGAATTTTCAGCGTATACAAGATCCTGAACGTGTTGTAAATTACATACGGTCGAAGAATCTACGATAGATAGATAGATAGATAGATAGATGGTTTATTTTCAAAAACATTGCAGCCGAAAAGCTGAATTATGTTAAGAATTACATGAATACAGAATAAATTAGAATAACAATTAAAAAGTATGAACAATCGTGATGATAATTATAAACAAAGGTTGAAATTTAGAACTTGAATTGTAAATAATATTATGTACAATTTTTAAGCACGCGTTTTTAGTGCATTGTAAATGATGAAACTCTTTTTAAACCGATCAGTTCTAAATGGTTGAATTTGGAAAAGGCGTTTCTTTCTTAAGTTGAACTGGCATTTGTTTGCTGGTGGTAGAAGATCATTTAGTTTATGGCTAGTGTCGCCAATAACTTGCTGGAATAGTTTGTCCGTTAGCTGCTGTCTACGCACCACTAGAGGGACTAACTCTGCGACGGAAAGAGCCTCATCATATGATAATTCAGGAAAGATTATTCGCATAGCTCGTTGCTGTATTCTTTCAATGTCTTTAGCGAGATAGTCTGGCAGGCTATCGTGGAAGACCGGACACGCATACTCTGTAACAGGTCTTATGCAAGTACGGTAAAAGGAGACAAGTTCCCTGCGGCCCACGTTGGAACGTTTTAGTTGGCTTAGAAAGTATAGCCGCTTATTCGTTTTCTTTATGATTACAGATGTATGGGTATTCCACTTAAGATCACGAGATATATGTAAGCCTAAAACTTTTACGTTTTCAACGAGCTCCAGTTCCTTGTTGTTAATGATAATGGGGTCAAAGTCGGGACAAGACTTTCTGAAGCTGATACGCAGCTCTTTACACTTGGTCTCATTTAGCTTGAACTTATCAACAGCGATCTTCCTTGTAAGATTATCAACTGTCTCTTGAATGTTGGAGTGGCCGTTTCTTTCGACAGTCTCAGCGATCGTTGTATCGTCGACATACTTCCAGAGTTCTGTACCTGGGAGGTTTAGGTCATTTATCATAATGATAAATAACCATGGTCCGAGCTTTGTACCCTGGGGAACACCGGATGGAATGTTTCCCCATTCGGAATAGCATTCATTACCTAGTTTGACGCGCTGTTTACGACATGTAAGGAAATCGATAATCCAGTCGACAATGCCTTCAGGAATATCGTAAGATTTCAGTTTCAGTACAAGTATATGGTGGTCAATAAGGTCGAATGCTTTCTTGAAGTCAACCAAAACTGTCCTGACTGTTGCACCACTACCATCCGTCGCTTTATTCCACGAATGCAGCATACTGATTAAAGCTTGAGTGGTGTTACTGCCTGGTATCGTCCCAAATTGACGACAATCTACTTTCTTGAGTACCGCAGGCTTTACAAAACCCTCCACGATGAAGTCCTCTGCCACCTTCGATAAAATGGGTGTCAAAGATATGGGTCGCAAATGACTATTCACGTCAAGGATCGGTTTTTGCTTTGGGACTGGTGAAATGTTGGCCTCTTTCCATGATGATGGCAGACGAGCTTCCGTGTATGAGCAGTTTAGAATATTCGATACTGGTAGCGCAAGTAGGTCGGCGTTATCCCGCAGAAGCCAACTCGGGATACCATCGGGCCCAGTGGCCTTGGTTGGATTCAATGAAGATAGCTTCTTGTTGACAGAGAACTCAGAGACTTGGAAAACACAAGCTTCGGAAACTTGGGTGGTTTGCGCGAATTCATTAGGTTGTAGGGGGGTAAAATCACTCATAGGTACAAGAAATGCCTTATTGATAACATTGGCGAGGACGATATTACTGGCAGATGCCTCCCCTTGGCCACAATCAATATGCTGAAACATAGAGGCTTGGTCAGCCTGGGTTGAATCAACAGCAGTCATCCCACTAAGCCTTTTCACTTCTTTCCACCACAGTGCAGGCTTGCAGTCTTTCAAATGCTCGACCTTAGACTCGTAGTACTTAGCACGACACGTCTTCCGTTCGCGGTTGACCCGATTTCTCAATTGGAGGAATAGCACCTGGTCTCCTTGTTCTAAGGCTTTCTGGCGCTTGCGAATTAAGTGTTTAAGTGACTTGTTGATCCAAGGCGGTTCGCTTGTGATGACGGTTTTGGACTTTAAGGGAAGTACCATATCCATGCCAGTATTGATGATTGTTTCCAGCAGCATCACCTTGTCTTCACACGTACTTTGGCTATCGATAAGAGTTGGAATGTCGACTTTCTCTAGGTATGAGCGCATCGCAAAGCGCTTAGAAGGCCGCAAGTCTCTTGATTTTACAGTGATCTTGGGCTTAGATACCATACTTCGCTTGAGAGGCTTGACTTCAATGGAGTCATGATCAGACAGACCGAAAGGGGATCGCTTAATTGGACAGCCATAAAACTTACTCATGTTGGTGTATATCAGGTCCAAGGTATTTTGACCGCGCGTTGAAAACTTTACAATCTGCTTTAGTTTGAAGAAATTGCAGAGACGTGAGCTGTTCAGTTTATTGAAGTCACCAAGAAGAATTATACCACTGCCTGGAAAGCGAGCTTCAATGAAGGATAAACTGTTGTACAGGTAGTCCAACATAAGCGAGTCGACAGCGCTCGGGGGATGATAAACGGTTCCAACTACAATACTGGTGATGCCCCTTGGGAGACGCTGAGGACGTATTTGAGTCCAGAGAACTTCGAAGTTAGGATCCATAATATCGTCTAGGACCTTGAATTTAATGGAGTTCTTAACGTACATGCATACACCACCATGTTGACCCTCAATTCTATCACGACGAATCACGTTAAACCCAGAGATGGCGATGACATTGTCAACAATGTGTTCTCGAAGCCACGTCTCCGTTATGCATATAAGATCTAGGTATGTATGATTAATTACATCACGAATCTCGTCAATTTTTGGAGCCAAGGACATAACATTGGACAACATAAAAGCTGGAACAAAAAGATGGACAGAACCAAGTACCTGGTGAAATTGTAGAGGTATAGTAACGCAGTTCGAAGGATTGTGACACGATTTGGGTCTCGAAGAGCCAAGGTCATGGTTAACTGGTCTCGGTGAAACAATGTCGATGCAATGACGGCGTAAATATGGCTTCGTGACTGACGAATATAAGGGGTTTATCGGCTTAAAATCATCAATACAATTCAAAAATTGTCCTCCACGCTTTCCTCTTAGCCTCCGAACTAAGCCATTCGATCTCAGAGAGTCCCAAACGAGATAGTTAAGAGGCTTTGTCGGTTGTATTCGAATATGGCCGGTAGATTGAAGTCCAAGCGAACCAGATTTCCACCAAAAGCGAAGGGAAAATAAAAAGCTTCTTGAATACGTAACTTGCATTATGGCACCAATAGTCCTTAGACTTAAGCTAGTAACAACATTTAATATAAAAACTTGTAGTAGGTAGTTTAAAAACTCCAATTTATGGAGCGAATATATAAGCAGCCAGCCGGCGCTATCTACTCGGTGTATACTCTTTAAACTCCTAGCGTTAACGACGAGACATTTGATTGGTAATCTAGGACTTGTCGATGGACCCGGCTGGGAAATGATATCACCGCAAAGTAGCAGGAAACCAGCAACAAAGCCATTAAAACCTCTGAACTTTCGGCCAGGGGAAACGGTTAGTGTAGGCCGTTGCTTAAATCCAGTTCTTGACGTAGCTGTCATCCCAGACCCAAACATAGGCCTAAAATATCTCCAAGTCGTATCCGCAAAACTTTCCCCAGATCTCAGTGGTTGCAGAAAACCATCCATAGTGACTTGGTCCAGTTTAGAACGGTAATGAATAAGGAGAAACCGAAGTAAAAGCACAAAGAACACGGAGCACATACGAGCACGTCCATTCGCCATGCTTTTATGGTATAATAATATAATAAGGTGGTAATGCCAGGAGAGAATTGAGTATATTATAAATAGTATTGTGCATTTCACTCGATTACATAGCATGTTCTAAGGATTTAGGGAGAAGGAAAATTCGAGTGTAGGATATATACATTTTAAGACCAAACCGGGAGCAGTTGCGAAAAATGCAACTACACAGGCCCTCCGGCACGAATTGAACCCACGACCTTGCGATTCTAGTGCAATGCTCTGACCACTGAGCCACGGAGGCCGTTGCCGAGAGCTTGATCGCGAGTTCTGTATATATAATAAGGTGGTAATGCCAGGAGAGAATTGAGTATATTATAAATAATATTGTGCATTTCACTCGATTACATAGCATGTTCTAAGGATTTAGGGTGAAGGAAAATTCGAGTGTAGGATATATACATTTTAAGACCAAACCGGGAGCAGTTGCGAAAAATGCAACTACACAGGCCCTCCGGCAGGAATTGAACCCACGACCTTGCGATTCTAGTGCAATGCTCTGACCACTGAGCTACGGAGGCCGTTGCCGAGAGCTTGATCGCGAGTTCTGTATATATAATAAGGTGGTAATGCCAGGAGAGAATTGGGTATATTATAAATAATATTGGGCATTTCACTCGATTACATAGCATGTTCTAAGGATTTAGGGTGAAGGAAAATTCGAGTGTAGGATATATACATTTTAAGACCAAACCGGGAGCAGTTGCGAAAAATGCAACTACACCGGCCCTCCGGCAGGAATTGAACCCACGACCTTGCGATTCTAGTGCAATGCTCTGACCACTGAGCCACGGAGGCCGTTGCCGAGAGCTTGATCGCGAGTTCTGTATATATAATAAGGTGGTAATGCCAGGAGAGAATTCGGTATATTATAAATAATATTGGGCATTTCACTCGATTACATAGCATGTTCTAAGGATTTAGGGTGAAGGAAAATTCGAGTGTAGGATATATACATTTTAAGACCAAACCGGGAGCAGTTGCGAAAAATGCAACTACACAGGCCCTCCGGCAGGAATTGAACCCACGACCTTGCGATTCTAGTGCAATGCTCTGACCACTGAGCCACGGAGGCCGTTGCCGAGAGCTTGATCGCGAGTTCTGTATATATAATAAGGTGGTAATGCCAGGAGAGAGTTGGGTATATTATAAACAATATTGGGCATTTCACTCGATTACATAGCATGTTCTAAGGATTTAGGGTGAAGGAAAATTCGAGTGTAGGATATATACATTTTAAGACCAAACCGGGAGCAGTTGCGAAAAATGCAACTACACAGGCCCTCCGGCAGGAATAGAACCCACGACCTTGCGATTCTAGTGCAATGCTCTGACAACTGAGCCACGGAGGCCGTTGCCCAGAGCTTGATCGCGAGTTCTGTATATATAATAAGGTGGTAATGCCAGGAGAGAATTGGGTATATTATAAATAATATTGGGCATTTCACTCGATTACATAGCATGTTCTAAGGATTTAGGGTGAAGGAAAATTCGAGTGTAGGATATATACATTTTAAGACCAAACCGGGAGCAGTTGCGAAAAATGCAACTACACCGGCCCTCCGGCAGGAATTGAACCCACGACCTTGCGATTCTAGTGCAATGCTCTGACCACTGAGCCACGGAGGCCGTTGCCGAGAGCTTGATCGCGAGTTCTGTATATATAATAAGGTGGTAATGCCAGGAGAGAATTGGGTATATTATAAATAATATTGGGCATTTCACTCGATTACATAGCATGTTCTAAGGATTTAGGGTGAAGGAAAATTCGAGTGTAGGATATATACATTTTAAGACCAAACCGGGAGCAGTTGCGAAAAATGCAACTACACAGGCCCTCCGGCATGAATTGAACCCACGACCTTGCGATTCTAGTGCAATGCTCTGACCACTGAGCCACGGAGGCCGTTGCCGAGAGCTTGATCGCGAGTTCTGTATATATAATAAGGTGGTAATGCCAGGAGAGAGTTGGGTATATTATAAACAATATTGGGCATTTCACTCGATTACATAGCATGTTCTAAGGATTTAGGGTGAAGGAAAATTCGAGTGTAGGATATATACATTTTAAGACCAAACCGGGAGCAGTTGCGAAAAATGCAACTACACAGGCCCTCCGGCAGGAATTGAACCCACGACCTTGCGATTCTAGTGCAATGCTCTGACAACTGAGCCACGGAGGCCGTTGCCCAGAGCTTGATCGCGAGTTCTGTATATATAATAAAGTGGCAATGCCAGGAGAGAATTGGGTATATTATAAATAATATTGGGCATTTCACTCGATTACATAGCATGTTCTAAGGATTTAGGGTGAAGGAAAATTCGAGTGTAGGATATATACATTTTAAGACCAAACCGGGAGCAGTTGCGAAAAATGCAACTACACAGGCCCTCCGGCAGGAATTGAACCCACGACCTTGCGATTCTAGTGCAATGCTCTGACAACTGAGCCACGGAGGCCGTTGCCCAGAGCTTGATCGCGAGTTCTGTATATATAATAAGGTCGTAATGCCAGGAGAGAATTGGGTATATTATAAATAATATTGGGCATTTCACTCGATTACATAGCATGTTCTAAGGATTTAGGGTGAAGGAAAATTCGAGTGTAGGATATATACATTTTAAGCCAAACCGGGAGCAGTTGCGAAAAATGCAACTACACAGGCCCTCCGGCAGGAATTGAACCGACGACCTTGCGATTCTAGTGCAATGCTCTGACCACTGAGCCACGGAGGCCGTTGCCGAGAGCTTGATCGCGAGTTCTGTATATATAAGGTGGTAATGCCAGGAGAGAATTGGGTATATTATGAATAATATTGGGCATTTCACTCGATTACATAGCATGTTCTAAGGATTTAGGGTGAAGGAAAATTCGAGTGTAGGATATATACATTTTAAGACCAAACCGGGAGCAGTTGCGAAAAATGCAACTACACAGGCCCTCTGGCAGGAATTGAACCCACGACCTTGCGAATCTAGTGCAATCCTCTGACCACTGAGCCACGGAGGCCGTTGCCGAGAGCTTGATCGCGAGTTCTGTATATATAATAAGGTGGTAATGCCAAGAGAGAATTGAGTATATTATAAATAATATTGGGCATTTCACTCGATTACATAGCATGTTCTAAGGATTTAGGGTGAAGGAAAATTCGAGTGTAGGATATATACATTTTAAGACCAAACCGGGAGCAGTTGCGAAAAATGCAACTACACAGGCCCTCCGGCAGGAATTGAACCCACGACCTTGCGATTCTAGTGCAATGCTCTGACCACTGAGCCACGGAGGTCGTTGCCGAGAGCTTGATCGCGAGTTCTGTATATATATAATAAGGTGGTAATGCCAGGAGAGAATTCGGTATATTATAAATAATATTGGGCATTTCACTCGATTACATAGCATGTTCTAAGGATTTAGGGTGAAGGAAAATTCGAGTGTAGGATATATACATTTTAAGACCAAACCGGGAGCAGTTGCGAAAAATGCAACTACACAGGCCCTCCGGCAGGAATTGAACCCACGACCTTGCGATTCTAG
Organism: Corallium rubrum; assembly: GCA_964035015.1. Lineage (NCBI taxonomy): Eukaryota > Metazoa > Cnidaria > Anthozoa > Scleralcyonacea > Coralliidae > Corallium > Corallium rubrum. The sequence goes on from OZ036003.1 coordinate 3,660,972, forward strand.
TGCAATGCTCTGACCACTGAGCCACGGAGGCCGTTGCCGAGAGCTTGATCGCGAGTTCTGTATATATAATAAGGTGGTAATGCCAGAAGAGAATTGAGTATATTATAAATAATATTGGGCATTTCACTCGATTACATAGCATGTTCTAAGGATTTAGGGTGAAGGAAAATTCGAGTGTAGGATATATACATTTTAAGACCAAACCGGGAGCAGTTGCGAAAAATGCAACTACACAGGCCTCCGGCAGGAATTGAACCCACGACCTTGCGATTCTAGTGCAATGCTCTGACCACTGAGCCACGTAGGCCGTTGCCGAGAGCTTGATCGCGAGTTCTGTATATATAATAAGGTGGTAATGCCAGGAGAGAATTGAGTATATTATATATAATATTGGGCATTTCACTCGATTACATAGCATGTTCTAAGGATTTAGGGTGAAGGAAAATTCGAGTGTAGGATATATACATTTTAAGACCAAACCGGGAGCAGTTGCGAAAAATGCAACTACACAGGCCCTCCGGCAGGAATTGAACCCACGACCTTGCGATTCTAGTGCAATGCTCTGACCACTGAGCCACGGAGGCCGTTGCCGAGAGCTTGATCGCGAGTTCTGTATATATAATGTGGTAATGCCAGGAGAGAATTGGGTATATTATAAATAATATTGGGCATTTCACTCGATTACATAGCATGTTCTAAGGATTTAGGGTGAAGGAAAATTCGAGTGTAGGATATATACATTTTAAGACCAAACCGGGAGCAGTTGCGAAAAATGCAACTACACAGGCCCTCCGGCAGGAATTGAACCCACGACCTTGCGATTCTAGTGCAATGCTCTGACCACTGAGCTACGGAGGCCGTTGCCGAGAGCTTGATCGCGAGTTCTGTATATATAATAAGGTGGTAATGCCAGGAGAGAATTGGGTATATTATGAATAATATTGGGCATTTCACTCGATTACATAGCATGTTCTAAGGATTTAGGGTGAAGGAAAATTCGAGTGTAGGATATATACATTTTAAGACCAAACCGGGAGCAGTTGCGAAAAATGCAACTACACCGGCCCTCCGGCAGGAATTGAACCCACGACCTTGCGATTCTTGTGCAATGCTCTGACCACTGAGCTACGGAGGCCGTTGCCGAGAGCTTGATCGCGAGTTCTGTATATATAATAAGGTGGTAATGCCAGGAGAGAATTGGGTATATTATAAATAATATTGGGCATTTCACTCGATTACATAGCATGTTCTAAGGATTTAGGGTGAAGGAAAATTCGAGTGTAGGATATATACATTTTAAGACCAAACCGGGAGCAGTTGCGAAAAATGCAACTACACAGGCCCTCCGGCAGGAATTGAACCCACGACCTTGCGATTCTAGTGCAATGCTCTGACCACTGAGCCACGGAGGCCGTTGCCGAGAGCTTGATCGCGAGTTCTGTATATATAATAAGGTGGTAATGCCAGGAGAGAGTTGGGTATATTATAAACAATATTGGGCATTTCACGCGATTACATAGCATGTTCTAAGGATTTAGGGTGAAGGAAAATTCGAGTGTAGGATATATACATTTTAAGACCAAACCGGGAGCAGTTGCAAAAAATGCAACTACACAGGCCCTCCGGCAGGAATTGAACCCACGACCTTGCGATTCTATTGCAATGCTCTGACAACTGAGCCACGGAGGCCGTTGCCCAGAGCTTGATCGCGAGTTCTGTATATATAATAAGGTCGTAATGCCAGGGGAGAATTGGGTATATTATAAATAATATTGGGCATTTCACTCGATTACATAGCATGTTCTAAGGATTTAGGGTGAAGGAAAATTCGAGTGTAGGATATATACATTTTAAGCCAAACCGGGAGCAGTTGCGAAAAATGCAACTACACAGGCCCTCCGGCAGGAATTGAACCCGCGACCTTGCGATTCTAGAGCAATGCTGTGACCACTGAGCCACGGAGGCTGTTGCCGAGAGCTTGATCGCGAGTTCTGTATACATAATAAGGTGGTAATGCCAGGAGAGAATTGGGTATATTATAAATAATATTGGGCATTTCACTCGATTACATAGCATGTTCTAAGGGTTTAGGGTGGAGGAAAATTCGAGTGTAGGATATATACATTTTATGACCAAACCGGGAGCAGTTGCGAAAAATGCAACTACACAGGCCCTCCGGCAGGAATTGAACCCACGACCTTGCGATTCTAGTGCAATGCTCTGACCACTGAGCCACGGAGGCCGTTGCCGAGAGCTTGATCGCGAGTTCTGTATATATAATAAGGTGGTAATGCCAGGAGAGAATTGAGTATATTATAAATAATATTGTGCATTTCACTCGATTACATAGCATGTTCTAAGGATTTAGGGTGAAGGAAAATTCGAGTGTAGGATATATACATTTTAAGACCAAACCGGGAGCAGTTGCGAAAAATGCAACTACACAGGCCCTCCGGCAGGAATTGAACCCACGACCTTGCGATTCTAGTGCAATGCTCTGACCACTGAGCCACGGAGGCCGTTGCCGAGAGCTTGATCGCGAGTTCTGTATATATAATAAGGTGGTAATGCCAGGAGAGAATTGAGTATATTATAAATAATATTGGGCATTTCACTCGATTACATAGCATGTTCTAAGGATTTAGGGTGAAGGAAAATTCGAGTGTAGGATATATACATTTTAAGACCAAACCGGGAGCAGTTGCGAAAAATGCAACTACACAGGCCCTCCGGCAGGAATTGAACCCACGACCTTGCGATTCTAGTGCAATGCTCTGACCACTGAGCCACGGAGGTCGTTGCCGAGAGCTTGATCGCGAGTTCTGTATATATATAATAAGGTGGTAATGCCAGGAGAGAATTGGGTATATTATAAATAATATTGGGCATTTCACTCGATTACATAGCATGTTCTAAGGATTTAGGGTGAAGGAAAATTCGAGTGTAGGATATATACATTTTAAGACCAAACCGGGAGCAGTTGCGAAAAATGCAACTACACAGGCCCTCCGGCAGGAATTGAACCCACGACCTTGCGATTCTAGTGCAATGCTCTGACCACTGAGCCCGTTGCCGAGAGCTTGATCGCGAGTTCTGTATATATAATAAGGTGGTAATGCCAGAAGAGAATTGAGTATATTATAAATAATATTGGGCATTTCACTCGATTACATAGCATGTTCTAAGGATTTAGGGTGAAGGAAAATTCGAGTGTAGGATATATACATTTTAAGACCAAACCGGGAGCAGTTGCGAAAAATGCAACTACACAGGCCCTCCGGCAGGAATTGAACCCACGACCTTGCGATTCTAGTGCAATGCTCTGACCACTGAGCCACGTAGGCCGTTGCCGAGAGCTTGATCGCGAGTTCTGTATATATAATAAGGTGGTAATGCCAGGAGAGAATTGAGTATATTATAAATAATATTGGGCATTTCACTCGATTACATAGCATGTTCTAAGGATTTAGGGTGAAGGAAAATTCGAGTGTAGGATATATACATTTTAAGACCAAACCGGGAGCAGTTGCGAAAAATGCAACTACACAGGCCCTCCGGCAGGAATTGAACCCACGACCTTGCGATTCTAGTGCAATGCTCTGACCACTGAGCCACGGAGGCCGTTGCCGAGAGCTTGATCGCGAGTTCTGTATATATAATGTGGTAATGCCAGGAGAGAATTGGGTATATTATAAATAATATTGGGCATTTCACTCGATTACATAGCATGTTCTAAGGATTTAGGGTGAAGGAAAATTCGAGTGTAGGATATATACATTTTAAGACCAAACCGGGAGCAGTTGCGAAAAATGCAACTACACAGGCCCTCCGGCAGGAATTGAACCCACGACCTTGCGATTCTAGTGCAATGCTCTGACCACTGAGCCACGGAGGCCGTTGCCGAGAGCTTGATCGCGAGTTCTGTATATATAATAAGGTGGTAATGCCAGGAGAGAATTGAGTATATTATAAATAATATTGGGCATTTCACTCGATTACATAGCATGTTCTAAGGATTTAGGGTGAAGGAAAATTCGAGTGTAGGATATATACATTTTAAGACCAAACCGGGAGCAGTTGCGAAAAATGCAACTACACAGGCCCTCCGGCAGGAATTGAACCCAGGACCTTGCGATTCTAGTGCAATGCTCTGACCACTGAGCCACGGAGGCCGTTGCCGAGAGCTTGATCGCGAGTTCTGTATATATAATAAGGTGGTAATGCCAGGAGAGAATTGGGTATATTATAAATAATATTGGGCATTTCACTCGATTACATAGCATGTTCTAAGGATTTAGGGTGAAGGAAAATTCGAGTGTAGGATATATACATTTTAAGACCAAACCAGGAGCAGTTGCGAAAAATGCAACTACACAGGCCCTCCGGCAGGAATTGAACCCACGACCTTGCGATTCTAGTGCAATGCTCTGACCACTGAGCCACGTAGGCCGTTGCCGAGAGCTTGATCGCGAGTTCTGTATATATAATAAGGTGGTAATGCCAGGAGAGAATTGAGTATATTATAAATAATATTGGGCATTTCACTCGATTACATAGCATGTTCTAAGGATTTAGGGTGAAGGAAAATTCGAGTGTAGGATATATACGTTTTAAGACCAAACCGGGAGCAGTTGCGAAAAATGCAACTACACAGGCCCTCCGGCAGAAATTGAACCCACGACCTTGCGATTCTAGTGCGATGCTCTGACCACTGAGCCACGGAGGCCGTTGCCGAGAGCTTGATCGCGAGTTCTGTATATATAATAAGGTGGTAATGCCAGGAGAGAATTGGGTATATTATAAATAATATTGGGCATTTCACTCGATTACATAGCATGTTCTAAGGATTTAGGGTGAAGGAAAATTCGAGTGTAGGATATATACATTTTAAGACCAAACCAGGAGCAGTTGCGAAAAATGCAACTACACAGGCCCTCCGGCAGGAATTGAACCCACGACCTTGCGATTCTAGTGCAATGCTCTGACCACTGAGCCACGGAGGCCGTTGCCGAGAGCTTGATCGCGAGTTCTGTATATATAATAAGGTGGTAATGCCAGGAGAGAATTGGGTATATTATAAATAATATTGGGCATTTCACTCGATTACATAGCATGTTCTAAGGATTTAGGGTGAAGGAAAATTCGAGTGTAGGATATATACGTTTTAAGACCAAACCGGGAGCAGTTGCGAAAAATGCAACTACACAGGCCCTCCGGCAGGAATTGAACCCACGACCTTGCGATTCTAGTGCAATGCTCTGACCACTGAGCCACGGAGGCCGTTGCCGAGAGCTTGATCGCGAGTTCTGTATATATAATAAGGGTAATGCCAGGAGAGAATTGGGTATATTATAAATAATATTGGGCATTTCACTCGATTACATAGCATGTTCTAAGGATTTAGGGTGAAGGAAAATTCGAGTGTAGAATATATACATTTTAAGACCAAACCGGGAGCAGTTGCGAAAAATGCAACTACACAGGCCCTCCGGCAGGAATTGAACCCACGACCTTGCGATTCTAGTGCAATGCTCTGACCACTGAGCCACGTAGGCCGTTGCCGAGAGCTTGATCGCGAGTTCTGTATATATAATAAGGTGGTAATGCCAGGAGAGAATTGGGTATATTATAAATAATATTGGGCATTTCACTCGATTACATAGCATGTTCTAAGGATTTAGGGTGAAGGAAAATTCGAGTGTAGGATATATACATTTTAAGACCAAACCGGGAGCAGTTGCGAAAAATGCAACTACACAGGCCCTCCGGCAGGAATTGAACCCACGACCTTGCGATTCTAGTGCGATGCTCTGACCACTGAGCCACGGAGGCCGTTGCCGAGAGCTTGATCGCGAGTTCTGTATATATAATGTGGTAATGCCAGGAGAGAATTGGGAATATTATAAATAATATTGGGCATTTCACTCGATTACATAGCATGTTCTAAGGATTTAGGGTGAAGGAAAATTCGAGTGTAGGATACATTTTAAGACCAAACCGGGAGCAGTTGCGAAAAATGCAACTACACAGGCCCTCCGGCAGGAATTGAATCCACGACCTTGCGATTCTAGTGCAATGCTCTGACCACTGAGCCACGGAGGCCGTTGCCGAGAGCTTGATCGCGAGTTCTGTATATATATAATAAGGTGGTAATGCCAGGAGAGAATTGAGTATATTATAAATAATATTGGGCATTTCACTCGATTACATAGCATGTTCTAAGCATTTAGGGTGAAGGAAAATTCGAGTGTAGTATATATACATTTTAAGACCAAACCGGGAGCAGTTGCGAAAAATGCAACTACACAGGCCCTCTGGCAGGAATTGAACCCACGACCTTGCGACTCTAGTGCAATGCTCTGACCACTGAGCCACGGAGGCCGTTGCCGAGAGCTTGATCGCGAGTTCTGTATATATAATAAGGTGGTAATACCTGGAGAGAATTGAGTATATTATAAATAATATTGTGCATTTCACTCGATTACATAGCATGTTCTAAGGATTTAGGGTGAAGGAAAATTCGAGTGTAGGATATATACATTTTAAGACCAAACCGGGAGCAGTTGCGAAAAATGCAACTACACAGGCCCTCCGGCAGGAATTGAACCCACGACCTTGCGATTCTAGTGCAATGCTCTGACCACTGAGCCACGTAGGCCGTTGCCGAGAGCTTGATCGCGAGTTCTGTATATATAATAAGGTGGTAATGCCAGGAGAGAATTGAGTATATTATAAATAATATTGGGCATTTCACTCGATTACATAGCATGTTCTAAGGATTTAGGGTGAAGGAAAATTCGAGTGTAGGATATATACATTTTAAGACCAAACCGGGAGCAGTTGCGAAAAATGCAACTACACAGGCCCTCCGGCAGGAATTGAACCCACGACCTTGCGATTCTAGTGCGATGCTCTGACCACTGAGCCACGGAGGCCGTTGCCGAGAGCTTGATCGCGAGTTCTGTATATATAATAAGGTGGTAATGCCAGGAGAGAATTGGGTATATTATAAATAATATTGGGCATTTCACTCGATTACATAGCATGTTCTAAGGATTTAGGGTGAAGGAAAATTCGAGTGTAGAATATATACATTTTAAGACCAAACCGGGAGCAGTTGCGAAAAATGCAACTACACAGGCCCTCCGGCAGGAATTGAACCCACGACCTTGCGATTCTAGTGCAATGCTCTGACCACTGAGCCACGGAGGCCGTTGCCGAGAGCTTGATCGCGAGTTCTGTATATATAATAAGGTGGTAATGCCAGGAGAGAATTGGGTATATTATAAATAATATTGGGCATTTCACTCGATTACATAGCATGTTCTAAGGATTTAGGGTGAAGGAAAATTCGAGTGTAGAATATATACATTTTAAGACCAAACCGGGAGCAGTTGCGAAAAATGCAACTACACAGGCCCTCCGGCAGGAATTGAACCCACGACCTTGCGATTCTAGTGCAATGCTCTGACCACTGAGCCACGGAGGCCGTTGCCGAGAGCTTGATCGCGAGTTCTGTATATATAATAAGGTGGTAATGCCAGGAGAGAATTGGGTATATTATAAATAATATTGGGCATTTCACTCGATTACATAGCATGTTCTAAGGATTTAGGGTGAAGGAAAATTCGAGTGTAGGATACATTTTAAAACCAAACCGGGAGCAGTTGCGAAAAATGCAACTACAGAGGCCCTCCGGCAGGAATTGAACCCACGACCTTGCGATTCTAGTGCAATGCTCTGACCACTGAGCCACGGAGGCCGTTGCCGAGAGCTTGATCGCGAGTTCTGTATATATATAATAAGGTGGTAATGCCAGGAGAGAATTGGGTATATTATAAATAATATTGGGCATTTCACTCGATTACATAGCATGTTCTAAGCATTTAGGGTGAAGGAAAATTCGAGTGTAGTATATATACATTTTAAGACCAAACCGGGAGCAGTTGCGAAAAATGCAACTACACAGGCCCTCCGGCAGAAATTGAACCCACGACCTTGCGATTCTAGTGCGATGCTCTGACCACTGAGCCACGGAGGCCGTTGCCGAGAGCTTGATCGCGAGTTCTGTATATATAATGTGGTAATGCCAGGAGAGAATTGGGTATATTATAAATAATATTGGGCATTTCACTCGATTACATAGCATGTTCTAAGGATTTAGGGTGAAGGAAAATTCGAGTGTAGGATATATACATTTTAAGACCAAACCGGGAGCAGTTGCGAAAAATGCAACTACACAGGCCCTCCGGCAGGAATTGAACCCACGACCTTGCGATTCTAGTGCAATGCTCTGACCACTGAGCCACGTAGGCCGTTGCCGAGAGCTTGATCGCGAGTTCTGTATATATAATAAGGTGGTAATGCCAGGAGAGAATTGAGTATATTATAAATAATATTGGGCATTTCACTCGATTACATAGCATGTTCTAAGGATTTAGGGTGAAGGAAAATTCGAGTGTAGGATATATACATTTTAAGACCAAACCGGGAGCAGTTGCGAAAAATGCAACTACACAGGCCCTCCGGCAGGAATTGAACCCACGACCTTGCGATTCTAGTGCGATGCTCTGACCACTGAGCCACGGAGGCCGTTGCCGAGAGCTTGATCGCGAGTTCTGTATATATAATGTGGTAATGCCAGGAGAGAATTGGGAATATTATAAATAATATTTGGCATTTCACTCGATTACATAGCATGTTCTAAGGATTTAGGGTGAAGGAAAATTCGAGTGTAGGATACATTTTAAGACCAAACCGGGAGCAGTTGCGAAAAATGCAACTACACAGGCCCTCCGGCAGGAATTGAATCCACGACCTTGCGATTCTAGTGCAATGCTCTGACCACTGAGCCACGGAGGCCGTTGCCGAGAGCTTGATCGCGAGTTCTGTATATATATAATAAGGTGGTAATGCCAGGAGAGAATTGAGTATATTATAAATAATATTGGGCATTTCACTCGATTACATAGCATGTTCTAAGCATTTAGGGTGAAGGAAAATTCGAGTGTAGTATATATACATTTTAAGACCAAACCGGGAGCAGTTGCGAAAAATGCAACTACACAGGCCCTCTGGCAGGAATTGAACCCACGACCTTGCGACTCTAGTGCAATGCTCTGACCACTGAGCCACGGAGGCCGTTGCCGAGAGCTTGATCGCGAGTTCTGTATATATAATAAGGTGGTAATGCCTGGAGAGAATTGAGTATATTATAAATAATATTGTGCATTTCACTCGATTACATAGCATGTTCTAAGGATTTAGGGTGAAGGAAAATTCGAGTGTAGGATATATACATTTTAAGACCAAACCGGGAGCAGTTGCGAAAAATGCAACTACACAGGCCCTCCGGCAGGAATTGAACCCACGACCTTGCGATTCTAGTGCAATGCTCTGACCACTGAGCCACGTAGGCCGTTGCCGAGAGCTTGATCGCGAGTTCTGTATATATAATAAGGTGGTAATGCCAGGAGAGAATTGAGTATATTATAAATAATATTGGGCATTTCACTCGATTACATAGCATGTTCTAAGGATTTAGGGTGAAGGAAAATTCGAGTGTAGAATATATACATTTTAAGACCAAACCGGGAGCAGTTGCGAAAAATGCAACTACACAGGCCCTCCGGCAGGAATTGAACCCACGACCTTGCGATTCTAGTGCGATGCTCTGACCACTGAGCCACGGAGGCCGTTGCCGAGAGCTTGATCGCGAGTTCTGTATATATAATAAGGTGGTAATGCCAGGAGAGAATTGGGTATATTATAAATAATATTGGGCATTTCACTCGATTACATAGCATGTTCTAAGGATTTAGGGTGAAGGAAAATTCGAGTGTAGAATATATACATTTTAAAACCAAACCGGGAGCAGTTGCGAAAAATGCAACTACAGAGGCCCTCCGGCAGGAATTGAACCCACGACCTTGCGATTCTAGTGCAATGCTCTGACCACTGAGCCACGGAGGCCGTTGCCGAGAGCTTGATCGCGAGTTCTGTATATATATAATAAGGTGGTAATGCCAGGAGAGAATTGGGTATATTATAAATAATATTGGGCATTTCACTCGATTACATAGCATGTTCTAAGCATTTAGGGTGAAGGAAAATTCGAGTGTAGTATATATACATTTTAAGACCAAACCGGGAGCAGTTGCGAAAAATGCAACTACACAGGCCCTCTGGCAGGAATTGAACCCACGACCTTGCGACTCTAGTGCAATGCTCTGACCACTGAGCCACGGAGGCCGTTGCCGAGAGCTTGATCGCGAGTTCTGTATATATAATGTGGTAATGCCAGGAGAGAATTGGGTATATTATAAATAATATTGGGCATTTCACTCGATTACATAGCATGTTCTAAGGATTTAGGGTGAAGGAAAATTCGAGTGTAGGATACATTTTAAAACCAAACCGGGAGCAGTTGCGAAAAATGCAACTACAGAGGCCCTCCGGCAGGAATTGAACCCACGACCTTGCGATTCTAGTGCAATGCTCTGACCACTGAGCCACGGAGGCCGTTGCCGAGAGCTTGATCGCGAGTTCTGTATATATATAATAAGGTGGTAATGCCAGGAGAGAATTGGGTATATTATAAATAATATTGGGCATTTCACTCGATTACATAGCATGTTCTAAGCATTTAGGGTGAAGGAAAATTCGAGTGTAGTATATATACATTTTAAGACCAAACCGGGAGCAGTTGCGAAAAATGCAACTACACAGGCCCTCTGGCAGGAATTGAACCCACGACCTTGCGACTCTAGTGCAATGCTCTGACCACTGAGCCACGGAGGCCGTTGCCGAGAGCTTGATCGCGAGTTCTGTATGTATAATAAGGTGGTAATGCCAGGAGAGAATTGAGTATATTATAAATAATATTGTGCGTTTCACTCGATTACATAGCATGTTCTAAGGATTTAGGGTGAAGGAAAATTCGAGTGTAGGATATATACATTTTAAGACCAAACCGGGAGCAGTTGCGAAAAATGCAACTACACAGGCCCTCCGGCAGGAATTGAACCCACGACCTTGCGATTCTAGTGCAATGCTCTGACCACTGAGCCACGGAGGCCGTTGCCGAGAGCTTGATCGCGAGTTGTGTATATATAATAAGGTGGTAATGCCAGGAGAGAATTGAGTATATTATAAATAATATTGTGCATTTCACTCGATTACATAGCATGTTCTAAGGATTTAGGGTGAAGGAAAATTCGAGTGTAGGATATATACATTTTAAGAGCAAACCGGGAGCAGTTGCGAAAAATGCAACTACACAGGCCCTCCGGCAGGAATTGAACCCACGACCTTGCGATTCTAGTGCAATGCTCTGACCACTGAGCCACGGAGGCCGTTGCCGAGAGCTTGATCGCGAGTTCTGTATATATAATGTGGTAATGCCAGGAGAGAATTGGGTATATTATAAATAATATTGGGCATTTCACTCGATTACATAGCATGTTCTAAGGATTTAGGGTGAAGGAAAATTCGAGTGTAGGATACATTTTAAGACCAAACCGGGAGCAGTTGCGAAAAATGCAACTACACAGGCCCTCCGGCAGGAATTGAACCCACGACCTTGCGATTCTAGTGCAATGCTCTGACCACTGAGCCACGGAGGCCGTTGCCGAGAGCTTGATCGCGAGTTCTGTATATATATAATAAGGTGGTAATGCCAGGAGAGAATTGGGTATATTATAAATAATATTGGGCATTTCACTCGATTACATAGCATGTTCTAAGCATTTAGGGTGAAGGATAATTCGAGTGTAGTATATATACATTTTAAGACCAAACCGGGAGCAGTTGCGAAAAATGCAACTACACAGGCCCTCTGGCAGGAATTGAACCCACGACCTTGCGACTCTAGTGCAATGCTCTGACCACTGAGCCACGGAGGCCGTTGCCGAGAGCTTGATCGCGAGTTCTGTATATATAATAAGGTGGTAATGCCGGGAGAGAATTGAGTATATTATAAATAATATTGTGCATTTCACTCGATTACATAGCATGTTCTAAGGATTTAGGGTGAAGGAAAATTCGAGTGTAGGATATATACATTTTAAGACCAAACCGGGAGCAGTTGCGAAAAATGCAACTACACAGGCCCTCCGGCAGGAATTGAACCCATGACCTTGCGATTCTAGTGCAATGCTCTGACCACTGAGCCACGTAGGCCGTTGCCGAGAGCTTGATCGCGAGTTCTGTATATATAATAAGGTGGTAATGCCAGGAGAGAATTGAGTATATTATAAATAATATTGGGCATTTCACTCGATTACATAGCATGTTCTAAGGATTTAGGGTGAAGGAAAATTCGAGTGTAGGATATATACATTTTAAGACCAAACCGGGAGCAGTTGCGAAAAATGCAACTACACAGGCCCTCCGGCAGGAATTGAACCCACGACCTTGCGATTCTAGTGCGATGCTCTGACCACTGAGCCACGGAGGCCGTTGCCGAGAGCTTGATCGCGAGTTCTGTATATATAATGTGGTAATGCCAGGAGAGAATTGGGTATATTATAAATAATATTGGGCATTTCACTCGATTACATAGCATGTTCTAAGGATTTAGGGTGAAGGAAAATTCGAGTGTAGGATACATTTTAAAACCAAACCGGGAGCAGTTGCGAAAAATGCAACTACACAGGCCCTCCGGCAGGAATTGAACCCACGACCTTGCGATTCTAGTGCAATGCTCTGACCACTGAGCCACGGAGGCCGTTGCCGAGAGCTTGATCGCGAGTTCTGTATATATATAATAAGGTGGCAATGCCAGGAGAGAATTGGGTATATTATAAATAATTTTGGGCATTTCACTCGATTACATAGCATGTTCTAAGCATTTAGGGTGAAGGAAAATTCGAGTGTAGTATATATACATTTTAAGACCAAACCGGGAGCAGTTGCGAAAAATGCAACTACACAGGCCCTCTGGCAGGAATTGAACCCACGACCTTGCGACTCTAGTGCAATGCTCTGACCACTGAGCCACGGAGGCCGTTGCCGAGAGCTTGATCGCGAGTTCTGTATATATAATAAGGTGGTAATGCCAGGAGAGAATTGAGTATATTATAAATAATATTGTGCGTTTCACTCGATTACATAGCATGTTCTAAGGATTTAGGGTGAAGGAAAATTCGAGTGTAGGATATATACATTTTAAGACCAAACCGGGAGCAGTTGCGAAAAATGCAACTACACAGGCCCTCCGGCAGGAATTGAACCCACGACCTTGCGATTCTAGTGCAATGCTCTGACCACTGAGCCACGGAGGCCGTTGCCGAGAGCTTGATCGCGAGTTGTGTATATATAATAAGGTGGTAATGCCAGGAGAGAATTGAGTATATTATAAATAATATTGTGCATTTCGCTCGATTACATAGCATGTTCTGAGGATTTAGGGTGAAGGAAAATTCGAGTGTAGGATGTATACATTTTAAGAGCAAACCGGGAGCAGTTGCGAAAAATGCAACTACACAGGCCCTCCGGCAGGAATTGAACCCACGACCTTGCGATTCTAGTGCAATGCTCTGACCACTGAGCCACGGAGGCCGTTGCCGAGAGCTTGATCGCGAGTTCTGTATATATAATAAGGTGGTAATGCCAGGAGAGAATTGGGTATATTATAAATAATATTGGGCATTTCACTCGATTACATAGCATGTTCTAAGGGTTTAGGGTGAAGGAAAATTCGAGTGTAGGATATATACATTTCATGACCAAACCGGGAGCAGTTGCGAAAAATGCAACTACACAGGCCCTCTGGCAGGAATTGAACCCACGACCTTGCGACTCTAGTGCAATGCTCTGACCACTGAGCCACGGAGGCCGTTGCCGAGAGCTTGATCGCGAGTTCTGTATATATAATAAGGTGGTAATGCCAGGAGAGAATTGAGTATATTATAAATAATATTGCGCATTTCACTCGATTACATAGCATGTTCTAAGGATTTAGGGTGAAGGAAAATTCGAGTGTAGGATATATACATTTTAAGACCAAACCGGGAGCAGTTGCGAAAAATGCAACTACACAGGCCCTCTGGCAGGAATTGAACCCACGACCTTGCGATTCTAGTGCAATGCTCTGACCACTGAGCCACGGAGGCCGTTGCCGAGAGCTTGATCGCGAGTTCTGTATATATAATAAGGTGGTAATGCCAGGAGAGAATTGGGTATATTATAAATAATATTGGGCATTTCACTCGATTACATAGCATGTTCTAAGGATTTAGGGTGAAGGAAAATTCGAGTGTAGGATATATACATTTTAAGACCAAACCGGGAGCAGTTGCGAAAAATGCAACTACACAGGCCCTCTGGCAGGAATTGAACCCACGACCTTGCGATTCTAGTGCAATGCTCTGACCACTGAGCCACGGAGGCCGTTGCCGAGAGCTTGATCGCGAGTTCTGTATATATAATAAGGTGGTAATGCCAGGAGAGAATTGGGTATATTATAAATAATATTGGGCATTTCACTCGATTACATAGCATGTTCTAAGGATTTAGGGTGAAGGAAAATTCGAGTGTAGGATATATACATTTTAAGACCAAACCGGGAGCAGTTGCGAAAAATGCAACTACACAGGCCCTCTGGCAGGAATTGAACCCACGACCTTGCGATTCTAGTGCAATGCTCTGACCACTGAGCCACGGAGGCCGTTGCCGAGAGCTTGATCGCGAGTTCTGTATATATAATAAGGTGGTAATGCCAGGAGAGAATTGGGTATATTATAAATAATATTGGGCATTTCACTCGATTACATAGCATGTTCTAAGGATTTAGGGTGAAGGAAAATTCGAGTGTAGGATATATACATTTTAAGACCAAACCCGGAGCAGTTGCGAAAAATGCAACTACACAGGCCCTCAGGCAGGAATTGAACCCACGACCTTGCGATTCTAGTGCAATGCTCTGACCACTGAGCCACGTAGGCCGTTGCCGAGAGCTTGATCGCGAGTTCTGTATATATAATAAGGTGGTAATGCCAGGAGAGAATTGAGTATATTATAAATAATATTGGGCATTTCACTCGATTACATAGCATGTTCTAAGGATTTAGGGTGAAGGAAAATTCGAGTGTAGGATATATACATTTTAAGACCAAACCGGGAGCAGTTGCGAAAAATGCAACTACACAGGCCCTCCGGCAGGAATTGAACCCACGACCTTGCGATTCTAGTGCAATGCTCTGACCACTGAGCCACGGAGGCCGTTGCCGAGAGCTTGATCGCGAGTTCTGTATATATAATGTGGTAATGCCAGGAGAGAATTGGGTATATTATAAATAATATTGGGCATTTCACTCGATTACATAGCATGTTCTAAGGATTTAGGGTGAAGGAAAATTCGAGTGTAGGATATATACATTTTAAGACCAAACCGGGAGCAGTTGCGAAAAATGCAACTACACAGGCCCTCCGGCAGGAATTGAACCCACGACCTTGCGATTCTAATGCAATGCTCTGACCACTGAGCCACGGAGGCCGTTGCCGAGAGCTTGATCGCGAGTTCTGTATATATATAATAAGGTGGTAATGCCAGGAGAGAATTGGGTATATTATAAATAATATTGGGCATTTCACTCGATTACATAGCATGTTCTAAGCATTTAGGGTGAAGGAAAATTCGAGTGTAGTATATATACATTTTAAGACCAAACCGGGAGCAGTTGCGAAAAATGCAACTACACAGGCCCTCTGGCAGGAATTGAACCCACGACCTTGCGATTCTAGTGCAATGCTCTGACCACTGAGCCACGGAGGCCGTTGCCGAGAGCTTGATCGCGAGTTGTGTATATATAATAAGGTGGTAATGCCAGGAGAGAATTGAGTATATTATAAATAATATTGTGCATTTCACTCGATTACATAGCATGTTCTAAGGATTTAGGGTGAAGGAAAATTCGAGTGTAGGATATATACATTTTAAGAGCAAACCGGGAGCAGTTGCGAAAAATGCAACTACACAGGCCCTCCGGCAGGAATTGAACCCACGACCTTGCGATTCTAGTGCAATGCTCTGACCACTGAGCCACGGAGGCCGTTGCCGAGAGCTTGATCGCGAGTTCTGTATATATAATAAGGTGGTAATGCCAGGAGAGAATTGGGTATATTATAAATAATATTGGGCATTTCACTCGATTACATAGCATGTTCTAAGGGTTTAGGGTGAAGGAAAATTCGAGTGTAGGATATATATATTTCATGACCAAACCGGGAGCAGTTGCGAAAAATGCAACTACACAGGCCCTCTGGCAGGAATTGAACCCACGACCTTGCGACTCTAGTGCAATGCTCTGACCACTGAGCCACGGAGGCCGTTGCCGAGAGCTTGATCGCGAGTTCTGTATATATAATAAGGTGGTAATGCCAGGAGAGAATTGAGTATATTATAAATAATATTGTGCATTTCACTCGATTACATAGCATGTTCTAAGGATTTAGGGTGAAGGAAAATTCGAGTGTAGGATATATACATTTTAAGACCAAACCGGGAGCAGTTGCGAAAAATGCAACTACACAGGCCCTCTGGCAGGAATTGAACCCACGACCTTGCGATTCTAGTGCAATGCTCTGACCACTGAGCCACGGAGGCCGTTGCCGAGAGCTTGATCGCGAGTTCTGTATATATAATAAGGTGGTAATGCCAGGAGAGAATTGGGTATATTATAAATAATATTGGGCATTTCACTCGATTACATAGCATGTTCTAAGGATTTAGGGTGAAGGAAAATTCGAGTGTAGGATATATACATTTCATGACCAAACCGGGAGCAGTTGCGAAAAATGCAACTACACAGGCCCTCTGGCAGGAATTGAACCCACGACCTTGCGACTCTAGTGCAATGCTCTGACCACTGAGCCACGGAGGCCGTTGCCGAGAGCTTGATCGCGAGTTCTGTATATATAATAAGGTGGTAATGCCAGGAGAGAATTGAGTATATTATAAATAATATTGTGCATTTCACTCGATTACATAGCATGTTCTAAGGATTTAGGGTGAAGGAAAATTCGAGTGTAGGATATATACATTTTAAGACCAAACCGGGAGCAGTTGCGAAAAATGCAACTACACAGGCCCTCTGGCAGGAATTGAACCCACGACCTTGCGATTCTAGTGCAATGCTCTGACCACTGAGCCACGGAGGCCGTTGCCGAGAGCTTGATCGCGAGTTCTGTATATATAATAAGGTGGTAATGCCAGGAGAGAATTGGGTATATTATAAATAATATTGGGCATTTCACTCGATTACATAGCATGTTCTAAGGATTTAGGGTGAAGGAAAATTCGAGTGTAGGATATATACATTTTAAGACCAAACCGGGAGCAGTTGCGAAAAATGCAACTACACAGGCCCTCTGGCAAGAATTGAACCCACGACCTTGCGATTCTAGTGCAATGCTCTGACCACTGAGCCACGGAGGCCGTTGCCGAGAGCTTGATCGCGAGTTCTGTATATATAATAAGGTGGTAATGCCAGGAGAGAATTGGGTATATTATAGATAATATTGGGCATTTCACTCGATTACATAGCATGTTCTAAGGATTTAGGGTGAAGGAAAATTCGAGTGTAGGATATATACATTTTAAGACCAAACCGGGAGCAGTTGCGAAAAATGCAACTACACAGGCCCTCCGGCAGGAATTGAACCCACGACCTTGCGATTCTAGTGCAATGCTCTGACCACTGAGCCACGGAGGCCGTTGCCGAGAGCTTGATCGCGAGTTCTGTATATATAATGTGGTAATGCCAGGAGAGAATTGGGTATATTATAAATAATATTGGGCATTTCACTCGATTACATAGCATGTTCTAAGGATTTAGGGTGAAGGAAAATTCGAGTGTAGGATATATACATTTTAAGACCAAACCGGGAGCAGTTGCGAAAAATGCAACTACACAGGCCCTCCGGCAGGAATTGAACCCACGACCTTGCGATTCTAATGCAATGCTCTGACCACTGAGCCACGGAGGCCGTTGCCGAGAGCTTGATCGCGAGTTCTGTATATATATAATAAGGTGGTAATGCCAGGAGAGAATTGGGTATATTATAAATAATATTGGGCATTTCACTCGATTACATAGCATGTTCTAAGCATTTAGGGTGAAGGAAAATTCGAGTGTAGTATATATACATTTTAAGACCAAACCGGGAGCAGTTGCGAAAAATGCAACTACACAGGCCCTCTGGCAGGAATTGAACCCACGACCTTGCGATTCTAGTGCAATGCTCTGACCACTGAGCCACGGAGGCCGTTGCCGAGAGCTTGATCGCGAGTTCTGTACATATATAATAAGGTGGTAATGCCAGGAGAGAATTGGGTATATTATAAATAATATTGGGCATTTCACTCGATTACTTAGCATGTTCTAAGGATTTAGGGTGAAGGAAAATTCGAGTGTAGGATATATACATTTTAAGACCAAACCGGGAGCAGTTGCGAAAAATGCAACTACACAGGCCCTCCGGCAGGAATTGAACCCACGACCTTGCGATTCTAGTGCAATGCTCTGATCACTGAGCCACGGAGGCCGTTGCCGAGAGCTTGATCGCGAGTTCTGTATATATAATAAGGTGGTAATGCCAGGAGAGAATTGAGTATATTATAAATAATATTGGGCATTTCACTCGATTACATAGCATGTTCTAAGGATTTAGGGTGAAGGAAAATTCGAGTGTAGGATATATACATTTTAAGACCAAACCGGGAGCAGTTGCGAAAAATGCAACTACACAGGCCTCCGGCAGGAATTGAACCCACGACCTTGCGATTCTAGTGCAATGCTCTGACCACTGAGCCACGGAGGCCGTTGCCGAGAGCTTGATCGCGAGTTCTGTATATATAATAAGGTGGTAATGCCAGGAGAGAATTGGGTATATTATAAATAATATTGGGCATTTCACTCGATTACATAGCATGTTCTAAGGATTTAGGGTGAAGGAAAATTCGAGTGTAGGATATATACATTTTAAGACCAAACCAGGAGCAGTTGCGAAAAATGCAACTACACAGGCCCTCCGGCAGGAATTGAACCCACGACCTTGCGATTCTACTGCAATGCTCTGACCACTGAGCCACGTAGGCCGTTGCCGAGAGCTTGATCGCGAGTTCTGTATATATAATAAGGTGGTAATGCCAGGAGAGAATTGAGTATATTATAAATAATATTGGGCATTTCACTCGATTACATAGCATGTTCTAAGGATTTAGGGTGAAGGAAAATTCGAGTGTAGGATATATACATTTTAAGACCAAACCGGGAGCAGTTGCGAAAAATGCAACTACACAGGCCCTCCGGCAGGAATTGAACCCACGACCTTGCGATTCTAGTGCAATGCTCTGACCACTGAGCCACGGAGGCCGTTGCCGAGAGCTTGATCGCGAGTTCTGTATATATATAATAAGGTGGTAATGCCAGGAGAGAATTGGGTATATTATAAGTAATATTGGGCATTTCACTCGATTACATAGCATGTTCTAAGCATTTAGGGTGAAGGAAAATTCGAGTGTAGTATATATACATTTTAAGACCAAACCAGGAGCAGTTGCGAAAAATGCAACTACACAGGCCCTCTGGCAGGAATTGAACCCACGACCTTGCGATTCTAGTGCAATGCTCTGACCACTGAGCCACGGAGGCCGTTGCCGAGAGCTTGATCGCGAGTTCTGTATATATATAATAAGGTGGTAATGCCAGGAGAGAATTGGGTATATTATAAATAATATTGGGCATTTCACTCGATTACTTAGCATGTTCTAAGGATTTAGGGTGAAGGAAAATTCGAGTGTAGGATATATACATTTTAAGACCAAACCGGGAGCAGTTGCGAAAAATGCAACTACACAGGCCCTCCGGCAGGAATTGAACCCACGACCTTGCGATTCTAGTGCAATGCTCTGACCACTGAGCCACGGAGGCCGTTGCCGAGAGATTGATCGCGAGTTCTGTATATATAATAAGGTTATATATATATTTATATATATAAATATATAAATATATATATATATATATATATATATATATATATATATATATATATAAAAATCTATCCCAGGCTGATTTGGTAAAATATAGGTTCTGTTAGCAGGTTTTTACTGTATGCGTATAGATATTATAAAAAACCTGCTGGCATTTGCTATGAACTGAAAGCATATCATATCATATCATATCATATCATATCATATCATATATCATATCATATCGTACAATATCACATCATATCATATCATATCATCATCATCATCATATATCATATTATATCATCATATATATCATATATCATATCATATCATCATATATCATATCATTTATCATATTATTATATTATATATATATATATATATATATATATATATATATATATATATATACATACATACATATATATATATACTGTATATTAGTACATATATGTATTATTCTCAGTTGCGTATTGGCTGTTCATCAACAGTAGTTGCCGGAAGATCTTTATAAGCCCAGTCAGGGCAATCACGAGGTTTTAGGCTGTTAGATGGTAAACCGTTTTCTCGACATATAAGTCTACTTCGTACAAAGCCAGACAAAGACTCCTTGTGCAATTTGTCCAGCTTTTTTGACTTGCACAATGACTGGCTCTCCCAAGGCAGTGTACGAACTCGGTATTTTGCAATTCTACTGGGATTAGCCTCATCAATTTCACTCTCCTCTGATGATATATATTCTGGTCTGAGTACCTCAGCAGCTCTGGCAATCTTGCCGGTACTCCAGGAGGTTTTGTTAAGCTGTTTGAGCCTGCATGCCAGTTTCTAGAAAACAAAATTACAAGTACATTAGTAAGTATAATAAGTATAAATCCAATAACCATTAATTATTTGGGAAGTTCCATTTAAAAGTTCCACAAATACCAAACTTGTATGAAATGGGTTAAAAATACATGCCATGTTTTAATAAAAGTAGGAATCCACTGGAACCAAATTTTTCAACTGGTAAGTAAACTGGTCAAAAGTGAGATAATTAGTTCAGACCAGCTCTTAAACCAATGAGAACCTGCATAGCTCGCAAAACAAGTAAATTGTTTGTGACAATTTGTGATTTTTCACGAGTTACCAGCAGCAGAGAACAAGACTTAGAAATATCTATAACATTGACAAAATAGCCTACATTCATGTAGGCTGGCCAATTTCCATATGTATTGATAATGTTCAAGTAATTTTAAAAAAACCCAAATAATTTTAATCTTCTGTTTATTTACACCATGGTGTTCTGTAAAAGCAGACACATACATTATTAACTTAAGCCTACCAATGTAATGTATAATTACTAACCGTATTTATATTTAATCATTAATGCCTATGATTCTGGAAACTGACCACATCACCCCTCCCCCAATGGGCAAGCAAAATGGCCAGCTTAAATTAACAGGATAAATATTTAACATTTTAGTTATTATTTGGTTAAAGTTGTCAAGTTAGCAGCCGCAAGTGCAAGTACTGAAAAAAAAGGTTCTGACCCCACTCAAATGTAGATCAAACCTATAACCTTCAGACAGTTACTGTACAAAGGTTATGGTGATCAGTAGATACTGTATTTAGTAAGATACACTTTAAGTTTACAGGTACAGCAATTAAGGTACAGTACAGGTAAAAACAAGGTAAGGTAAGTTACTGTACAAACAATTCAAATAGCTTACATCCAGGTATCAGAAACTTTCCCCTGAGTACTTACAATGTGTGAACAGCAAATTAACAGCTTTATCACTATGGTATTAGGTACCAAGCTGCCAACAATACAACTGAAAATTATTAATTATCAATTATTGATATCCAGATTCAGATATATAAAGTTGGAAATATGAATGAATCTCTCATACTGTATAAAGTTTAATACTAATTGACACACACCTCATCTTTCCTGTTACGCCTTCTGCATTTTGATACATGAGCCTGTTGTGTTCCCTTGGTCACACGTATTTGGCTGGCTCTTGGTGACTTAAAATAAATCTTGAAAGCTTCTGCAAGAAACGAAATGAGTTGTTGCCATTAAAATAAATAATTTATAACTTGCAAAACTGTCATCTATGAATTAATGCATCAGAAACAAATATCAATTAAATATAATATATACTGTAAATAATTATTAAATTAGAATTGATTGTACTCGCAATTTTCATAATAAATCTATAAGAGTAATAAACATTTAAATTTTTAATATTCTGCATGTGCTAGTTCTTCTCTCAATTTGCTAAATAGCATAGTGTTGTGTTCAGACTCCAGACTAAAAATCAATATAATAATAAATGCACATGATACATACAGTCTTCAGTTTATTGTCAGTATGTGCTCATGAGTCAGACTTGCACGAGAACATCCTATTCAATCGCATGCGTCAGAATAAGATTTGCGTCAGGCGATTTTTGGCATATTTGCATGCACATATTGAATACTATAATTATTTTTATACGGCAGCCACTTCTGTATAGACTGTAGTATACCTTGAGGGATTGCCACTATGTATTTAAAACTTAAATATTTATCAACACTGTGAATATAATGAATAAATTATTAATCAACAATAAAAGGACTTACTGCATATCCTTGGCACTCAGATAGGTCTTCCCGTTTGTCGTACACGCCGGCTTGGCAAAGCAGAAGAAGTAGCAAAAGTATCAACCTTCTTAATTTCTTCCAAAGAATTTTCCCCTTGCTCGATGGTTTGCTTCATCTGTCCTCGCAAGAGCTTGTTCTCGTCGACAACATTCTGAAGTAGAAGTACGTATTGATCTGGTAGAGAAACATCCATCTCGAAATAATACAGTATCTTAATACAAGCACTGAACGATAGCAACATGCAACTAAGAGAACCAACTCAACTGTGAACCTTGAACTGTATGAACCGTTGTGGGTATTCCGAAATCAAAAATTGAGCGGGAATTCACCAAAATAATTTCATTGGATCTCCCCTTAACGCAGCAGGAACAAGACAGATGTTTTGTTATGACGATGAGGACCCACTGCCCTACCGTCGCAAAATAACTAACACCTGGGCAAGAAAATAGTCTGGTAATGCTAAAATACTGAATTATCTATGTTATCAACATCACCTGTTCAGTTCGATGGAATAGCAGTAAGTTTGTATTACGTGAAATTTTCCATATGTGTTGATATAAACGTAGAATGACTGAACAGATCATTGTTCAATTTGTATTTGCTCTGGAGAGGGGACAATTTGCATTTCCCCCGCGGGACCCCGCAGCGCCTTATATAAAACAAAGCACGGGCGTGGGAAGTTTCATTCGTCTCGAGTCTTATCCGGATCATACGACTACGAGTATTAATAAACTGAACAGTGATTCGTTTCTGTTTCATCTGGTGGTAAGAGTTTACGTAAAGTCGGTTGGAATGGCGCATTTTAACCTGGCATCCCACACAGCGAGTGGCGCACTTGCTAAGAGTGGAATACGTCACGGTCCGGGAGAAATCTCGGTGCCACCAGCGATTCAGAGTGAATTGCCTGCGAAGCAACGTCGTCTATCTCGCAGCAATGCGATCGAGGAAATACGTCGCAAAAGACGTAAACGTAACAAGAAAGAACGAGAAAAGAAGAAATGACTATCACGACAAGAGAAAAGAGATAAGATGGCTAAAAAAATAGACAAAACATTTGTCGATCAAGAAAAGAAATTAAAGCATCTAAAAATACGAGCTGGTAAAGAAAGAAACCGCGCAATTGATTTCTGGCGAAAATGGGACAAGGAGAAAATGTTACGAACTACGAGCAATTTGTAAGTACATTATTGAGCACATGTGTATTATGTGCCAAATAATCTCTAAAAGCATATCTATCTCGTTTTGGAGGGAGATACTTGCATGGTATAAATCAGTGATTCAGTGTATTATGGCTCAATCTAGAAGTATTTAGATAACTTATTGTACAAGTTCCATATTAATTTTTATTATATTTTTCTTTTTTAAAAAGTTGACCATTGTATCTATTATAAAATATAAAACTAGAACTGATCGAGAGCAGTGTGCTGTGTTGCGTGAAGAATACCAAGTCAAATAGTACATGTTTTAATAGTATATAAATTATAATATTAAGTTGTGACCTGCCATATTATGTATCCATCTGCACTACCCCCACCCCACCCCCTGGGCAAACACTTGGGCATTTGACTTTTGGCATAAAACACAATCAAATGGCACTGTCTAGAGTATCAGATCAAGCTATTTCTTGATTTGTCACTATAAAACAGTGGTTTCAGGAGTGAAACTTGTGTATTACAATTAGAGAGGGGAATGAGATATTTTGCCAGCCAAAAAAGGGTGTGATTTCAGTGGTTTCCAATTATTAGGGTTCACCTGAATAGTATAATTACAACCAAGTTTTGAAATCTAAAACATTCAAGACAAGTTTTGTGGGAACACCAGTGACATTTAATATTTATTTACTAAGCTTTTATCCTGTTGACTCAGGCCTTCATCAGAGAAATAACAAGCTGTTGGCTATATATTGTAGCTGTTATTATATTGCTCTGATGAAGACCTCAGTCAACAGGCCAAAAGATTAACAAATAATATTAAACATGGTCTTTCCACGAAACTTATCTTGAATGCTATTATTGCCATGCAAACTTTCAAAGAATAAATCTAACTACAACTAGATAATAATTACAACCTACAGTTTTTGCACCAATCAACTTTCCTGACATAAGGTTGACCACCAAGCAGGTTATTTTGATATTTGCCCATCGAGATAGGATTTTCTGAGAGATTGAGGGGTGTCTCACCCTTCCAAGCCCCCCCCCCCTCATGTTATTCCATCCCCAAGTATTTTCTAATTTGGTACCCATCCCCAATCCCACAAAGAGTGTGCAATACATTTTCACTATAGTAATTTTAGTAGTTTAGTACAACGGTAAATATTATATTTTTAAGAGAAATTACTTGTATAAAAATATATTTAATATAGTTTCTAGTAATTTCCCTTTGAGAAGGGTAAGGTTTAGCTATTTTTACTTTGCTTTTGAAGACACGTGCACCATATAGACAGAAAAAACATCAAAGATTTGACAGAATGCAAAAGCAGTAAGATTGGAGAAGGTACATTTGGGTTGTGCATAAAGAAGATTTACCGAGGTCATATTGTTGCTGTCAAATACTACAACAGTCGATCATTAGCATCAGATGTTGAAAAAGAGGCCATGATGATAAATTCTTTTGATCATCCAGGTATTTAACTACCAATTTTAGGTCCCTATAATATATTTCAACATTATCAGTATTTTAGAGGGGTGTAGCACTCCAGAAAAAGTGTATGAGATTTTTGGGATTTTCAAAATCCTGTGAGGTTTTTGGGCTTTGGGGGAATTTTTGAGATTTTTGGAGGATTTTTTCTAGAATTTTAGGTGATTTTCTGAGAGTTTTTTTGATTTTTTTGAGATTTTCTTGTATTTACAGATTTTTAAAGGTGTACAAGATTTTCAGGAGTGATACAAAACATTTAAAGTTTTTTTAAATTTTTTTACAACAGGTTTACCTTTTGTTTTTGGGGATGAATGTTACTGCCAAGCCATTCTTCCTGATCAGTGAATTTTATGGCATTGATGGTCAGTGTGTCACAATTGCAAGTGCCACCAAGGGTAAGCTGCCCTTAGATGTCCAAAATTGGTCAAGGATACTAGCAAAGATATCGGAGGCTCTCTCGCATATTCACAGCAATGGGTTTATTCACTGTGACATCAAAAGTGACAATATTGTTATCAGAAATGAATCTGGTAGGTATTTGCCTGTAATAATAGATTTTGGCAAAATGAAAAAAATAAGCCAGGCAAAAGTAGTATAGAATATGAGGCTACCAGCGCACTTTTTGTTTTTTTGCCAAAAACAGCCTCAGAATGTTAGAATTCAGCGAGAAGGGTTGTTTGAAACGGTAAGCTTTTTTTTCTAAATTTTTTAAGTATAAGCAAAAGGGACAGAAAAGACCAAAACCAAAAAAAAAAATCCTGGAATTCATCAAGAAAGGATGTTTGAAAGGGTGGGTTGTTTTCCCACTTTTCAAACTATAAGCAGATGGGAAAAATGGGTTTTGGGAAGTACTGGAGGTTTTTCCCTTTCCGAACGCTTTTGTTGGATTTGATATAATAAAACACAACAGATCTCATACGAGTGGTCGGGGGTTAACAACAGGCGAGCCGTATATGTAAATTTCGTATGTGCAGGTGACAGGGGACGACCAATCATCTTTTGACCCATAAATTAAAGTTCTGGTTTTAGTTTTGGTTTTGGTTTTGGTTTTGGTTTTGGTTTTGGTTTTGGTTTCGTTTGGTTTCCGGTTTTTGTTCAGATACTTTTGTTTTGTGTTGGTACACATGTTTCCCCACAGTTATACCACCAGATAGCAGTCCAAGACATGGTATATACGACGTGATCATGGCCACAACTTTACCAACGTCACTTTTTAACAGTTTGTCCTTTTGTAATTCATTGTCTAGCTCCTCAGAGCTTTCTACGGCGTCCAAACCACCGAGAACATTGGAGAATCTACTGATTAGCATATCAGTCAGGAATTCATTAGCCCTTTCCATTCTTTTAGCCTCATATTCAGCGTACAGCTTATCCACAACCTTTACCGACGCCTTTCTGATGTAGCTGACTGACTGAGTTACCTCACCATCCTCCGATAATTTTATTAGCTCACTTCTCTTCTTATTGGTGTCATCAGTTGGTGGGGACACTGGACTGGTTTCCTCAGTCTTTTTTAGATCATTGACGAGCTCATCGACGAGGTTGGGGATCTCAGTAGGTATTTCCGTTTCCAGCCTCTCAACAGATGCCTCGGCTGGTTCCACAGCGGGTGCCTTGACTTTTTTCCAACTCTCGCCGTTTTACTTTTCTTTTCAGCCATCTTACTACAGACCAGATTTTGGGATTACCTTATACGCGTACGGATGCCTTAACATAATCTCAAGTCTGGCGTATTTGTTTTCTTTTAGCTTTTTAGTTACCTCCATAATCTCGTCACGGTCTAAACCACCCAGGTAGTCATCAGTGATGACCTTCATATCGGTTTTGTTGGGGTTGTAGAACGTTACCAACTTACTGATATTCTCCCTATAAGGTTTTGTGATAGCTGTTAGTTGTTGTGTGATTACAATAGTTGACAGATTGTAGTGTCGGGCGCTGAAGGCTAATTTAACCAGCTCACTTGTTCTGTTTTTTATGGGTTGCCCACTGGCACAGTCGTCGAGGACTATCAGTGTTTTGGATCCCTTGAATATCCGAACAATATGTTCTAGTACAATTTCAACGTCGTCCTGACTACAATC